>JARQSW010000419.1:405789-482460 GCA_030142375.1 Calameuta pallipes
TCTCTCTCTCTCTCTCTCTCTCTCTCTCTCTCTCTCTCTCTCTCTCTCTCTCTCTCTCTCTCTCTCTCTCTCTCCGCAACACCCTTATTCTCCCGTGTGAAATTACTTCGCTCCGCGGCTTACTCCTATCCTTCGTGCCACCCTTTCTTCCTGCGTATCCTCATTCAGTCGGGATATCCCTGAAAATAAAGTAGACACCCCTCTTGTTTTCGTATATACCGAAGATAGTAATACTGCAGGGCCGTCACGCGTACAATTTTATAGTCTTCTTTGTCTCGCTTTATATCCATACTTTCGTCACATCCCTTTTTAGCATTCGAAAAGAATCCGACGTGTGAGCTTTTACGTTATCTACCCAAGAAATTCGAAAGAGGTCGAGGCCTCCATTGTGACTCATTCTAATCGGTCACGGTTGTCCCTCGGTCCAATGGCTGCCAGGGCGCGCAAAGGACATAAGAAACAAAGGAAAAATAATTAAGAGACTGCCGCTTCCATTCTGCCCGTCCTTCGCTGCCAGGGGGCCTCTCACTCAGCAGCTATACACTCGTCGATACGTCAGCCTGGACTGCCTTTCGTTTTCGAGTAATTCGATCCCTAATTAAAGCCATTTCAACAACAATACATAACCCCGAAGGCACCGATGAGATGAAGCATTGGCGATTTCTCATTTCCTCCCCTCTCACGTCCCAACGGGAAATAACCCATAATTCCGTGAATCGGCGAACGGATACCAAGACTTGCTGCAACGTATTTTTTATACGTTCAATACAATTAACATAATTGCGTAATAATTCGTAGCAGAAGTGCTTGCAATTGCAATACGGAAAACATCACATGGGGTCGGTAATGCAAGAAAACAAAAAAAAAGGAAAAAGGAATGAGATAGTTATATTAAATGACACGCGATAGAATCTCTCCCTGCAAAGTCCTGACACCTAACAATTATTACCTGGACCAGTCCTTGCAAGCGATTTCCATGTTCCCTCGTCCTCCTAAGGATTCTCCGTCCGACTTAGCTATGTCACCCGTAGGTATCAACTGCCGCGAGACGGTGGTCCCACCAGTGACGTCTGCTTCGGTACCGGTGACGGTAACCAGTGTTTTATGGAATGAAAAGGGTTTTGCGGTAGGTCAGTAACACGCGGAGGTATGTTACGCCTCCCACCGTACCGCGTCATAACTCTGTTATAGATTTTTAAACGTGGCTACTGTACCGCCTACATTCATGGGAATTTGATTTAGTGGCTTTAGCACCTTTACGATCTCCGCGGCTCGCGTCCTTCACGCCACTTCATCCTTCCGGGACACGAACTCCCGCCAGGCGACGCTGACACGAGTTGCGTCATAGTTGATAACGTATCACTTTGCAGTAGCCAGTATCCTACTTCGTTGCTATGATTTTTGCAATTTGCCAACAGATATCTGGATATTGTATGGATACTCAATTTTGGTGTTTTCTGTTTTGTTTCGGTACTTGTATATAGATATAGAATTGCGATCATTCAGAAATGCTTGTCGTTTGTATTTTATTCGATATTTTTTTTTATGTTTTCAGGTAAATGGTGTCCTCGTAGAGAATGGAGTTCACCTCCCGATGCGCAAAGAGCGGCGAGCGATGCGGCGCGTCGCGGCGTCCTCTACTCCTCCGTCTTCCTCGGCAGTCCGGGTAAGTTCAGTCGTGAGATTAATTATAGATGTTCTGTACTAAAGTTGACTGGTAATTATAGGTCACTAATAGGGTTTAATTTTATGTAATTTGAACGGTGTATATGTTTCTAAAAAATAAAAAAAGTAAAGGTACACTTTGCCTGAATCTCTTGAGGGACGACCGCACACATTCATGGTGGCGTGTATGTATATACAATATATAGCATGGATGCCTGGTGGGTGGGGCGAATCGTTTATAGCATAAGCAAGTTTTAATCACTCCTCAGGCATTCGCTGTGTTGAATAAATATTGATATCGGGTGACGCGTCGGCCAATCAGAAACGGAGTTTACGCGCTGTTAAAACTTACCGCGGATCGTAGATATACGACCAACTGACTTAAAATTCTTTAATTACCGCTTACGAACATTTCCTAATTTTGTTTTTCGAGGTCTTGGTCGAGGAAAACTTGGTCGTAATACAAATTTCGACATGAAATCTAAATTAATGTAATTCAATTGGAATAATTTTTTTTTTTTCGAAAATTCAAACAAAGAAATAATGAAAATTACAACAACAAAAAAACGCATGCGCCCTATATCGGTGTTTCCCATTCGCAGAGCTGCGCGCATGCGCAGTACTCGAAGACGGTAATCCTTCCGAGATCTATGGAGTACAGAGTCCTATGCCCTAATGCCCTTCTATGGCATTTTTCTCGTATTGTTTACTCTTGTCTAGTACGTGACGGAACATTTGGCGGAACGTGCCGAATTGGCACGGAACGTGGTGTTCGCGATGCGGCATGACACGGCGCAATATGCACGACGCGATATTGCATACTCCGAGTGCGAGTTGTATCACGCATGCGTTCTCCGGTTTTATCCCTCCTTAGCGTCCCTCTCATTCTCTTTCTCTTATTCTCTCACTAACTTCGAATCTCACTCTCTCGCCTGCTCGCTGAGGGAAGGACAGAGGTTAGCGCACAAGCCGTGGTCTCCATAGCAACGCAGTGAGGCGGGAATGCGACGGTAACCATGGCAGCACACGGGTTTCTCTCGAACCCGTCTGTCCTCTTTCGATAGCTTGTTCGACGCTTCTGCACCTCTGCGTTATACTCACGGACTGACTCCTGCACCGGGCGACTTTGCTCTCGGATCCTCACAGAGGAGGAGCGCGCGTCTCTATGCGGATTTGTAGGTGGCCGAAAGATTTCCTTCGATATGGAGTTTGATTATCTGTAAATTTATATAATATAAATATGTGGTATTATTTATGCCGTTATACAGAAAAATATCTCGCTCAAGAACACATTGTCATAAACTTTTTGGGATTTTTCATTGGATTATTTAGAAATAGCTATATAGAGATGTAGATTCTGTAGAATCACGTTGCTTTAACTTGCAGCAAGACCCACCCATCAGGAGTCACTTAGATCTCTTGTGTAATGAAGGTTTTTTTTTTTGTGAGAGAGGAAGATGTTAAAATAGACTAAAGTGTAGGGTACTAGTTGAGTTTAGAGGGATACTTTTTTTGTGTGGTAAACTGACGCGACTCAGCATCCGGAATAGAAACTTTTAAAAGATAACTGTGGGCATGTGTTAAATAATATGGGGTTACATGTCGTACGAAATTTCGTGAATATGCCATGTCTTAGAGTTTTTACGATTTTCATAACACAGTTAGGTAGACCGAAGGGAAGTAAAAGTCTGGATGGTTTAGTTCGAGTTGCATTGGAATTTTGTTGGTTTGGTTTTTCGTGTCTAGCACATCAGTCCAACCCCCCTGTGTGTGCCAACGGTACGGATCCCTTTTCGTGAGTGTAGTGTAATGTAAGGGTTGCGTTCGCGTCGGCGTTAGGGGTGAGAGAGTTTAAAACCCCTCGGGGCTTGAGGTCCGGGCCCGGTTAGATTTATCGGATGTTTTGGTTGGCGGCCATTGTTAGCTGCTCTCTTCTCTCTCCGCAGCTTCAGCCATTGGCGTAACCAGTCACTGGAAAACCTAGGATCATATCAACTTTTATTTTAATTTTTTTAATTCGAATTATTATTTTTACTTTTAAATTAGCAAAATTAAAATTATTTAATTTTACAAATTTCAAATTGTCTGATCATATATTACAAGAAATATATATACTGTATCCTACGTTAAGTCTGTTACGCATAAACGGTGTACCTATTCTTATATTCTCATAGATCATTTATATTTTATAACGTGATAGCACCAGATCGCATGGAGTCCAGTATAAACTTGTAATGGTCTCTAATTGCAAGATTACAGTAGTTCTTACCTACAATTACGCATCCCAACGTTACGCTACTGGTTTCAACCACAGTACGGTATTCCACGTTCAGATATACCGGCGCTACTTCCATAGTCTCTCTATACCGCGGACCTACCCCTTCGGTATTGTGCGGCGGTTGAGTGATGTTCAGCCTCGCGGCTCGCGACCCTCGGTTCAACCCTCTCAACCGCAATTCTGCTTGGTTCCGCAGAGTAAAGGCAGCAGCGTTACCACCTACGTATAGGGAAGTGTCGGTAGCGGGTAGCAGCTAGGTAGAATAGGTATAGAATAGGTATAGATAGACGTGGCGGGTTTCCATGAGTTTCCGGCGTCCTTTCCACCTACGTAAAACGAATAATTCATCGGACGTCGGTATCCCCGAGCGGCGGTTTCCAGCCGCTGTCTTCGAATTGCCAATATCAGTAATTCACCACGGGGCCGGAATCCTCGAACGAACAAGGGTTGAAAATGGCTCGCGTCATCGCGACGAAAGAGAGACAGACGCGGAGATAGAGTGAGATCGGTATAAGAAAATGAGGTATAAAAGAGCGAATCAAAAGGGACGGAGAGAATTCGAGAGAGAATCCTAACTGAAAATAGATTCCAGCTGCCACAAAGAGACTCTCTGACTGTAGGAGAAGGACCTTGCTGCGAAACGGTTTAATATCTAAGTTACACAATAGATCCTTGAGAATCGCAGAGGAGGAGAAGAGTTTCTTTCGTAGCCAGGGCCACCTCGTGTTCTTCGATTAGCAGGAGAGTGACCCGACCATGACCTCTCCTCTCCTCTCCTCGCTGATCCCGTAGCAACCTATAGGTAGGCACTCTCTCCCGTGCTCCATCTCGCGGCACTGATTGGACGATCCATCACCGGGGGCCTTTGCTCCATCCCATCTTCTCTCTCTCTTCCTCTCTATCTCGCTGTCTCTTTCTCATTCTCTCTCTGTCTCTTGTCCTCTTACTCACTATTTCTCGTTCTCTCGTACTCTCTGACTCTCCCTTCCATTCTTGCGACCCTCTCTCTCACTCTTTTCTCTCTATACCGAGGAACCGGACACACGCTCAGACTCCGTATCACGCGTGAATCCACGCACGAAAACCCCGTTATATATGTGTATATATATATATACACATTCGCGCACGACCATCGCTAGGGGCGGCTTCTGCCTCTACGGCCCCCAGAAAGGGAGTGTAATTGGTTCCCATGGAGGCAGAAAACACCTCTCTCTCGAACCATCGCGCCCTCAAATGAGAGAGTCTTCGTATATCCAACGTGCCGTAACACGAAAGAATGGCGTTAACGAGCATCCCCTTCAGGAAATAAGTTTTTCAAAATTTTTCCTTAAGCAATATCAAAAAACCAAAGTACCAATAAACTTATATTTATATCCTTATCTACCTTAGTCCTGATACTGGAAACAGAATACATTACAGATAGTGGCAGTTATTACAAGTAACTGGTAGGTACTACCTACATATATACTACTAACAACTCAGAGGTATTGAACTGGCAGTCGCGAATCACGCTGCGCCTTCCTACCAAGGACTATAATTCATGCGCACGGACAGTAGTTGCTCGAACAGTGACGGATCGTCGATTTTGTAGGGCACGATTTTCAGGCGCCATGAGACGTTCGTCAGTGTCAAAGTTAAGGGGATAGAGGTTACGATCAAGGTAGTTCACAAGGGGTTAACAAGAGGCAAAAGAGAGACCAGGAAGAGATTGGACAGAAATTGTAGAGAGTGATGTATACGTATATACTATGTATATGTGTGTATATATATCGTGTTATATAGAATCGTCTGGGGCTGTAGAAGAAACGAGGAAGTAAAATAGGGGGGTGGCAGTCGCAGTCGATAACACGATACGTTGATATAACTCGTCGCGGTGCAGGTATTCATTAGTTCCTTATTCAAAAGCACGGGAGTAGTTCCGGAGTTGCGCGAGGCACAAAGCACAAAGCTCTGTCGCTGAACAATGAAAGCCACAGATTTCATGAAGCTGAGCTCTCAGCGAGATAGGCACAATGGTTTAGCCAATGTACGCGTATGAGGATTCTCTCGGCCTCTTTCAACCCCCTCTTACCTATATATATATATATATATATATATATATATATATATATCCAGCATATCTCCTCGTACCTCACCGTGTAATATTCATACATGTTGAATATATTAATACTCCAGGAGATATGTAAGGCGTGTGTGACTGAAAATCGCGCAGGCGTACGAAAACGAGCGAACGGCAATATTAGTGAAATGTGTCTCCTAGCGAACCATGTGCGGCTCCAATATTAAACAGCGCCCGTAGTACATCTGCGCTCTCAGTGGTGTTTCCCCCGCGTTACGAAATTTCGTAGCTTTCGAATTTCACTGGAGCACTGTGTATAGTATATAGGCATCTACGTTTTCACCCGTTTCGAAAATAATGTCCTGGGTATTGCCAGGAACCACTGGCGTCGCTAGAGAAATACTCTCTATGGCATATACAGATATAGTATATGCATAGAGACGTAGAGTATGGTCCCGATACAAGGGGTTGCGTTGGAGTACCTGGTGATATTTTTCGAAATATGAAATTCACGCTGAAGTAGTTCGTCATGGGGATGCGCTGGCTGCACCAGCTGCGGGTAATGGCTGCTACGTTTGTCCGCTCGCTCTCTCGTTGTCGGAGTTGCGATAACGTCCCTGAGATACCGTTAACGAGCGAACTTCTCTTTTCTGAAAGGATCCTGGACACCCACGCGAAAGCGTACTGCGTCCGGTACTCGAAATCGTCGACGCCCCTATGCAGAAGTCGTAGGTACATAAGCGAAGACGTCGAATCTAAAGGATTTATGTATAATAACGAAAGACAATAGGGGTTGCTATTCCGATTTCACAGTACGCGATGACACATTGTTCCCGCTTCCTACTATGGCATTAGTGTGCGCGACGAACGGGAAGAGAATTAAAAAAAAAGCAAACGGTGGAATAATTAAAATGTGGTATTTACGAAGGGGCCGAGTCTATGGGTGCGTTACGAACGATACGGTATTGAGGGAGAAAAAGTGGTAGAATGAGAGTGAGGGGAGGCGAGCAAGGAGAGAGAGAAAGAAAGAGAGAAAGAGAGAGAGAGAATGATGGGAGAGAGGGTGAAAGAGTCAGTGGAAAATTGTGGGTGGGCGCGGAGTAGAGCCAAGCGTAACAGGACAGTGTAGGAGAGGGTAGTTTCTCGATGTGCCAGTACGATAGAACCAGGGTGTAGTAGGTGGCATGAGACCATGAGACCATGTGCCCATGTGCCCATGTGCCCATGTGCTCATGTGACTATACCGCCATTGCGCCGCCTCGTTCTCGGCACGGAGTTCCCAACGTACAACCCCAGCACCCAACCCAGACCCTGCAGCTGTCAAACGCAGGCCGAATCTTCTTCTGTTCGTGACAGCCTGGAAATGAAGAGAGTGCCCCGCGCGCCGTATTCTACCTACGTATGTACGTACCTACGTACTTACACATACGTTTCTCCATGGAGCGTACGTAACGTAACGTATGCGTGTGCCCTGGGGGTCAACATGGCCGAACTCATCCCCTTCTTTTCTTCTTTCACCGCTCTTTGCATTGTTCACGTTTTAATTCGATTCGTCTGGCGAATTCGTGAGTGTCCCTACGCAACCCGTACTCTCTCGCACTTCCTGGTGCGCGCGTTGGTCAGGCCGAAGAAATCGAAGAAACAATTGATACAAGACGAACCGTGAGGAGAATCGAGTGGACGAGGATCGATACGTCACGAAGAGCGTGCTGCATCCTGGTGCAGCGATTACCAAGCATTTTTCGAACACAATCATTAGCGCAATTATTATTATGTCGGGGCACAATGAGTACAGCGCCGGGCATCGACAACAATGGGTGCCGATGCGAAGGGTACGGCGGGCGATGCCAGGGTGAGAAGAGGTAACGAGCGAAGGAGCGCGAAGAGGCGAAGAAGCGGAGAGAGGAGACGGAGTGAAGAGGCAAATAGAATAAAAGAAATGCTGATGAAAAAGCATGCGCGTACGCGCGCTTCCAAGTGCCGTATAGAGGAGGCGCTGCCTTCGTATTATTATACAAAGGGGTTCCGAGTGCCTTGGAAATGTACATTGACGTGACGTTGACGTTCTTAATGAACGGTCATTAATAGATTTGCTCTCGTGCGATTTGTCTAGACAATTACGAAAAATAATCGAGAGTCTTTCACTTGGGTTAAACGTTGCATTTTGTCTTCGATGAATAGGAGAGAACTCTACGAGGGCGAGAGAGAGAGAGAGAGAATGAACGTAGAGTTCTAGCGAATCAAAGTACACACGTGAATTCTAAGTACGTTACATGCTTATCATATGCTCCATATCCGCGCGCTGTTTCTCTCAATGGAAGAATGTCTAACTTGCGTATAGCTACATTGCAACGCTAGTTCTACCTTCCTCGGGATACCAGGCATACAACATGATTATGAATGCTTCGAATAGTACGAGTCATGTTCGATGTTAAAATAAAGTATGCCCCGCGCTTGACCGCATGGCATAAAGAGATATGTCTATTAGCCGCTACGCCGAGCAGTATTTGATGTGTTTACATCGCGTACAAGGGCCTTGCATATCCTGCACGATATTACGGCGCATTCGTCCTGTTATTACGGTGTTACATTCCATTGTACACGAACCTCGAGGCTTTCGGCACAATGGTTACGTTGACTTTTTTATTTATCCCCTCCCATCCGCACCTTCGGTACCAGCCTGAAAAGAATTCTTCACTGTATACGAGTGTGGGCCTATTCTTTTTTTTTACTACGATATTCCTCGCTTTACATTTTCAATGAGTGTATATTGGTTGTTTTTATTTTGAAGAGATTAGATCGACGGGCTTGTACTTTGTGCCTACGCTTTTCCTTGCCCGTACGCTTTAGCGGTTCCTATGCGATTTTCAATCACTCTACTTCTTTCGGTACCCGTTTGCGTAATTGAGACGTCGTCCTTCCTTTCCATTCTATATAGCAATGGCGGTCCGTATAGGCCGCGAAGCGGAGGCACAAATTATTATGCCAGGTCCCGACTCGCTTATCTGCCGGGCGGCTTGTTTCTCACCCCGCCTATTAGTTCCTGTGTCCCGAGAATCTATACCCTTGTGAAATACTGCTACTCGATTTCAACACCTCGAGTCGTTAATTAGTAGCCACTCTACTTCGCCACTCGACTTTTATTCCCACTCGCTTTAATTACGCGGAGAAGGCTTATCCGTGTTTTATACTATACACTGTGTTATATGTGCTTGTGGTTGCCGGCCCGGTCAACTGTACGACCTACCGGATGTGGCACTGTAGCCAAACCCCCTTCGACACTCTTCTATATGGACAATGCAAAACACCCCATTGCTGCTGTCCTGAACTTCAACCTCGTGCTGCTGGCTATTCAATAATAAGTTTGTCGTTTTCCAGCCCTACGCATATGCTGGTTACATGTTACACCTCAAGCTGTTTTTTTAATTCGCATATTTCCTATCTAAGTACCGGGACTGTACTTATGGTAGATCTTCAAAAGTGGTCGGAGTACCCCCTATGATACTTTCCCTTTGTCTAAGCACCCTAAGGGAGATAACCGCGTGGTCCGCGTTAGGTCAATGGGAAACTAATTGTCGGTATAGTGGTCTGCTAGGAGGCAGTGGAAAGGGGTTGCCATGGGACAACTCAAGGGTGGTTGAGAAGTCCAAGTACTCCAGGCGAGGAGACCCACGAGGGCGCTCGACTCAAGGACCAACAACAGATTGCCGCGACGAGAGAAACAATGCGATCTCCCCGCGTTCTATACGCAGGGTGCATTCCGTGCCGACTTCGCTACACGGTACTCTGGACCCCATTCGAGTGGTTCAGGGGCGATGAGAGACGCGCGTGTCTTCTTCGTCGGATCGTTGTTTCCAAACACGATGAACATCCTGAGTTCAGACTCCTGCCATACTTGCTCTTGGTCGATCTTAGCGGTACCTTTATACCTATATATACGCCATTATGGTAACCACCACTATTTTCACTACTACAGCCAGGATCATCAGGATCAACTGCATTTTGTTATCTTGGACCCGTTCGACTTTATATTCCGCGGATCGCGCCGAGGTGAAATTTGCAAAATTGCACGAGTACCGCCTCGGGGCCCACTTACGTTATGTATAGCGCACCGCGACTCGCGATCACCTCCATAATATGTAAAGCATCGATATTATGTATTTATTATAATGCGAAGTCGAGCCCGCGAGATCGCTTCGTTGGCCACGAGGGAATGGAAAAGGAAGGGTAATCAATTTATCACTGCAGGTGCTCCGTGCATTTACATACTTGATACTAAAATTTTATACGTGGTGTGCGTGCGCACTTCAACTGCAAATTACTTGCGGTAGCGATCATGGGGAAAAAAAATAGGTTTTTTTTTTTTAACTTACTCACTTCATCCAAAATGTCTCTTTTCCCTTTAAAAGCACGTCCAAACGGTAGATATTATATCTGCATATCCTCATGTTACTTGATATACGCGTGTATACACGTACCTTCATTCTGTCATCCCTATAAAAAGAACCAGACTCACGTCACGGTCACGGTCTAAAGTCTAAACCAGCCAATTACGGGCGTTCGCGGAACGCCGCAAAAATGATTAAACGCCGTCGATTTCCTAAAAACGTCCTTCGCGCTACAGAAAAAGTGAATCGGTCACAGGCCAACGGTAACTAGCCTCAGATTCTTGCGAGGAGGGAATATGCCGTGACAGTCACCGCACCGTGACAATGAATTACACGCTGTCGTTATACCAGAGACACCATTCGCTATCTCACTCAATGGAGCTTGGAAAAAAGAAGTGTTCGATATGCCCAGAACAGTTGGTCCGGTAGAGTTTCAAACTTTTCGAACAGGATGTCGGCGCATGTTGACTTAGGAAAACGATGCTCGACTGGATCGTACTGGACTAGATCTCCCAAGGAGTACGGTACATAAACCCTCCTAATTATACCAATGCTCGCCATTAATTTTTAACCGCAGTCCTCGACATTGTAAGTCCCGCCAGCGTATCTCTCTAAGTACGCCGTAAAACGGGCACTAATACGGCGCAATCTAAACGCGCTGATTTACGAGGGCATCATCTTGTCCACGCGCCAGCCTCACCAGCTTCGCCGGCTTTGGTGGTCTGTCCCTTGCAGCCGATATTATGTTAGTAGGTACCTCTAGTCCTGGGCCCTTTTGAAGGCAGCTCTTTTCTATCTTCCCGCTTATGTGCCTACAGCATTGTCTATATCTATATGGAAGACCCAGCTCTACCTGTACCCGTCCCCAGGCTTACCTCCGGGTACGATCAACGTGCCGCGCAACGATCTTGCCGCAGCAGCTAAAATAATCGTAAACTAAGCGAACCTGGACGCCTACGCGACTCGCATTATACTTTCCATTGGGAACGGCTTGCAGAAACTCTTTGGCTCTTGAGTCGGTCAGGGTACGATAGAGCCAAGGATGCTATATAGGGTATTTCGCCACTTTAACGCTTTACGAGTCGAAGTGACGCCAAGGGCCCCGATAATGCTTTGCCACGTCGAAGAATCTTCCTCCATTTCTTTCCCGTCCATTGGTGAATGCTGACCCCAAGTACACACGTGCTGCTTTACGCTTAGGTTATGCCTATACATGCTTGTATGCACATAGTCTGGGATAGGTGGCTTCTACACGGCGAAGACTCGCATAACGTTCTATACGATAGACCCTGTTACGTTAAGCGTGCCTTAGCAATATATACACCTCGATATTATTAGAACGCGGGCCAAAAGCCGTGCGCCATCGTTGACTGGGCGTCGTTGGCGCCCTATTTTTCAATGGCGTACAGGAAGTAAACACGGATCTGCAGGACGTCCGTTTTCTGACCGTATCGTGCGTTAAGACGTATACCGGAGAAAAATCTTGGGTTTTCTATACTCCAGGCGAGTACGTATCTGGATGATGAAAGACACTGGAGTCTTTGACATTGTACGGTTGACGGGCGTCATTCTCTCCTGGCGAGGAGTAACGCAATATGGGTGGAGGAGGGAGCGGGTAGTAGTGTGGGGGAGGGGGGGGGAGTGTGAAAGGAGGAGGGACTGTGATCCAAGGAGGGAGTACACGCTACTACGAGGAAGGAATGTGTGAACACGCGCATCGGGAACTTCAAGCCTCGAGATGGTTGTGGATGAAGAAGAAGAGGAAGACGCGTAGCGAAGGACCCATCCGAGGTAGGGAGGAACGAAGAAACGAGTGAGGGAAGAAGAGTAGAATTCGGTGCCGGCGACGGCGTCGCAGCTGTTGCTGTTTTGTCTGCTGCTCTTCGAATACTATCCGTGTCCATGGCGGTGCTATTTTAGTTGCGTTAAAAATGCATCCATCTACCCACGGCAACACGCACCTATCGCTGCGCTACAGAGAGAGAACCGAGGAAAGAGAGAAAAAGGATGAAACAAAGCGGGATGAAAGGAGTATACGAGTATTACTAGAATTTCTCGTGAAATATCTAGTGTCTTCGAATCACGGATCTCAACCGTATATCAACTAATAACGCGCTATGTATATTTCAGCATAGTGACGTACGCAGGGTCTCCTCTCTGGCAATGGCGATTCTCCACCCACGCAAGGAGGTAGGCATACCTATCCCTCCTTCGTATGGATTCCTGAGGTGTCTCTCTGTATCTCATACACCCGAGACTGGCGCACCGGGCGGCGCGGCGGCTAGCGTATGAAAAAAATCCTGTCTGTATTTTTTCACGACTCTTTTTTAAGCGGCACCGTATATATTGCGCTGTTCCCTTTCGCCTCGCTCTTATGGAGAAACTTGGTCCTTGCGCTCACGCCTCTACTCTATAGCTATATACGTTAAAAGGAGACGTCCTAAGGTGATCCAGGCCCGATCGGATTGAGACGGTCGGAGAGCGGAGACGTAGCCTGGGGTTAGAGGCACATAAGATGGAGGCTGGTTTGATGGAATGTTGCCTCCATCCCTGGTGAACTCGTGTGAGTCTGGCTGAGTGCGCACGTGAGTGCGTGCGTCCCCCGTCCCGGATGCCTAGGTGCCCGCCATGCACCTTACTACTTACCAGCAGAGTCAACCAATGACTGAGATGATCCGCCATATTTGGTAGGAGATATTGCTTTTATACGGCAAAAGCGTTCCATATCTGCTTAAACGGAGATAATAATCGACGCTCCGATTAGGAGAGGCTCGACCACGCTCGTTTGTCGGCTTGGATCACTCTGCCACGGATCTGTCTGCGGTCTATCCGTCTGTGATCACGGGAGTCCGAGGACGGCAAAGACTCCAAAGGGACGTCCTCGTCATCTCGAACAGTCGTGGACTCCAGAAGGCCTTCTTTTTCTCTCTTTCTTGTCAAGTCTCCTAATACGTATCGTACCAGATACTAAACCTCAGGCATGGCTTCCGGATTATTCAACCAAACCAGACTGCGCTGTTACGTACTCTTGTTTGCTGCAGCCTCCATTTTTTACTTGATATTTTTTTTGTTCATAATGAACGGCTTTTAATAGGAATCTCTGATCGTTCACGAAACTCGCCACTGTGCTCATACCTAGTGAAATATCTCGAAGAGCCACGCTCCGGCACCGGGACCAGGGTATTGTTCGATAGAACACAGAGGCACCAGATAAGAGATCCGAGAGATATGCTCGCGGGATGATGTATCGTCGGCGATGCTTCGCTGCGCAAGTTGATCGCGCTCCGGTGCTACCCGGGGAAACGTTGAACCTAACCCCTTTTTTTTTGAGGTAGGAAAAGACAAGATTGTAACCTAGACGGCTCTTGGGACCGGTGATCTTTTTGAATTGGAAGGAGAGCGAGAGGAAGGGAGGGGGAAAAGGAAAGGGTCCTATGTATGGGAGTCTCGAGGGACTCTGTGTATTCCTCCATCAAGGATCGATCGATAGACACCAGACTATCCGAGTCCATGGAATTCAGTTTTTTTCCCCGAAAAGTTTAGAGAGTCTAGCTCTCCCCGTCCGGACCGGACTCGGTCACGCCCTCTTAGCACACCCTTGGCCTAAGGGATGTAAGTCAGCGGAGCACTTAAGCAGGGTGGAGCTCCGGCACTAAATAACCGGCACGTCCAAAAACCTCGCATCCTCGCAACTTATACCACTCTCGCTCAACCTATTCTCTTTTTCTCTCAGATCTCTCTTACTTCGGTACCTATAACACTTCTTCGCCTTCTTCTTCGCCTTCTTCTTCTTCTTCTTCTTCTTCTTCTTCTTCCTCGTACACTTCTTCTTCTTCTTCTTCTTCTTCTTCTTCTTCTTCAGTCTTTTCGTACTCTCCTCTTCTGACTCAGATCCGACCTCCGATAAAAAGTTCCACCAGAGTCGATCCCTACAGGGCACTCTGATGTCGACGCTCGTAATATATCGACTACGCGGCAATGTTACCACCTTCGTTGCGCCTTGTAATGTCCCTTTACAACAACCTACTACCTTTTTACCCGACTAAACGCAATATTTGCGCTCTCGGCCGTGCGAGTAAGAACCTTCTCAGGTCCACAGGGAGTCCCTTGCATGACAAGTTACACGCTGACGTCGACGCCACTGCTTTCTCTCTTCTTTTCCTTTATCCTTTCCCTTTTCTTGCAGGTTAACTTTTTCATCGTGTAACTACACGACTCCCTGCCTTATATCCTGCACCGTATCACGTCACTTTTATTGTCCCGACGTTATTGTCCTTTATTGCTCTCAGAACAATCCCAAACTCCTATGCTTTTACGCTCGTCATGTTCTCATCTCCTTTGATCACTGTACAAATTCAATATACTATTTGCCTATAAAAAATATAAGTTTTGACAGTTGGATTTTTGTCGCATTCTTTTCTTCGCATCTTCGATTGTCGATTTCCTCGTTCTTTATCTTTTTAATGAAACTATTCTATAGGGTCTTTTAAGACAAAGGTAGCATCCAAAGGTGGTTCGACCACGGAACTCAAACTTCAGGTGGTACGTTTGTCGTGGATAACCCATATGTCTGAATCCTATCACAGAGTGCATCGGCATGTCAATAAAGATACGATTTCTTGCTGAGACCGGCTTTTGCTTTTGCTTCGACTCTTGCGTGTTCCCTTAACGCATCTCCATAAATCGCCGTAAGAACTGGGGCGCCATGAGAACCGAGATTCCTCGTAAAAGAGAGGACTTTGTCCTGCTTCTGTGAAGACGATTCACACGATACTCACTTCCCGCTACCGATACCAGGGACACAGCCATGATGGTTTTCTTATTGTGAGATCGTCTACAGAATCTCTAGTCTATAGAATCACGTTACGATTTCTTTGAGTGTTTCTATAGTCCGGCTAACGACAAGAGTACTCTCGACCATTCTGCAAAGTCATCTGGTGGAACTGATATAAAGTCCACGGTAGGCATTGTTTCTCAACGAGAATTTCATTGTGAACTAGCTTTGACGAAAAGACCGCAGGCCTCGGTACGCATTACGAGCGGCTACCAGACGACACGAGACACGAGGGTTGGTTTTCATCGCGATTGCAGCACGCCCGAATTTGTCGTCACGTGTTTTATTGTATGATCACAATTGTAGGGCGTGTTTCTATGGGGGATGAGAAGTGCAATAAAATGGACGCGTTAAACGTGTCACTCAACGTGTCATGTAAGCTGTCGTAGACCGGGAGATGAGAGAAGTCACGTGGTATCACGTCGTCACGCACGAATAAATTTTCCCAAAAGTATCACACAAAACAAATTTGAAATTGAAATTTTTGATATCCTCTGTTTGTTTATTCGACTGTGATATTTTAAGAAATGTCAATGTTTATCAGTGTTTCTTGGTCTTTAGGTACGGTTGAGTTTTTTTTTTACTGGAAGCTGCGTCATCCGTCACTTTCAATATTTCTCATCGAACGTAGCAACAGCCAGGCATTCAGCGTTTTTCCTTTTTTTGTTCTTTTATTACTTTTGGTTTTTTACCTACTTCTATACTCTCTCGCGTCACGGTGCTCGAGTTGATCGGGACGTTTATTTGAAAACTAATTTCATTCGTAACGACGTCTGGGGTATCGTGACACTCGGCACTCCGTCTATAGATAGTTGTGCCACCAACGAATCGCCACGAGAACTTGATGGTCCTATTTATTTTAGTTTTATTTAAGAGTTCATGCGGCTCCTCTGAGCCAGCAGCGTGAATATTCTTGGATTAGGATCCGTAGTTTAGAGGTGATTTCTGCCTGGATACATAAACAATCGCAGGCTATTAGGTCTAATAGTGTTTTTCTAGCGTTGGAATAACGGGCTAGAGTGCCTACATTGATAGTCGCCATTTCGAACGCAGCGTTTCATTACATTATAGTACTCGACCACCACTACACCTCTCGACGTAGTGCCCTTTACGTAAGTACAATTGTCATACGGCAATCTTAGATCACGTACAGGGTCATTCCGGATTAGATAGTAATTTCATTCTCCGCGGTATGATTTCGCAATGATCATATAATCGGTATCAAGAAATATCTAGTGTCCAGAAAAATCTATATGTTACGGAACAAGGAACGATCGCAGATTCCATAATTTATGAGAACTCATTGAAATATAGAAAATTTGAATACAAATCCAAGGGGCCATATTGACAAAAGTGTCCCATTCTATCCCCATCATGGCGCTCCGAACTCCGGAGGCCATTATTCGTCGTGCATAAACGAATTCCACTTTATCCGCGGCGCGTCCCTAATTTCGGCCACTTTTTCCCATCCGACTGGTTCGACGGTACCGCTAATGGCAGGAGCGAAACGCGAGTTTCGAATGGACTGGTCTACTGACGCTGACGTGCCCGCGCGCCATGAGTAATGTCGGCTCATTATTCTTCGGGGGATTTATCAGGTTGGTTCCGATAACGCTTTTCGTTCGCTCGTTCCGGCGAGAGATGCGCCCGAAGATAGCTATGCATTTATGCGGGGCGGGGGAGGGGGGTTATGTTGTTGCCTCCCCATCTCCCATCTCGCAGCCACCTCCGGGCCCCACCTCCAGCACGCCGTATCGGAGGAGACCGTATCATAGTTAGAGAGGACCACGGTTCGGTACTGCGGGGCGCTAACAAGACGGCCCCAGGGCCCCGTGTGAGTTATGGGCCCGCGTACGGCACACCCGCTTATACACCCTCACTCATACGCTTGCGTGCTGCTCTCATCGACTCTCATCTACTCCCATTCACTCATGTATTCACGCACTCACGCATTGCGTCTACGACGTCGAATAGGATAGCGCACATAGCGAGCTGTCGCCAGTTTTCTGGCTCATTACTGGCCACTGCAGCCCATTTCTCTCCTGCGCAAATTCGCCGCCGTCTCAGACGTCGTCGTCGTCGTCGTCGTCTTCTTCTTCTTCGTCTTCGTCTTCTTCTTCGTCGTTGTCTTAGGGAACGACGCCGTGGCAATGGCCACGCATCGACGGGGGAGGCTTTTCTTATTTCGCTTCTAGTCCCCCCCCCCGGTCTTTGATAAATCGACAGCATTAAGGACCTTACACAATCGACTATTAACTTTTAATTGCGAATGAGAATTAAGGTGTGATCTGGATCATAGCTACTTGGCATCCGCATCACCTTAATCAATTTTTAATATCATTTTTTTATATTCTTGAACATTTCAGTTGTCACATTTTAAAATACTTTCTTTAATTCATATCTTCCTATAAAGCGACATAGTTTTACACGAGTTTGTGAAAATTTGAAAAACACCGTAAGGGTATTCAAAAACTAAACAAACAGTTGTCGCATACGTTGAATAAAAAAAAATGAATGTCGCAATTCCAAAACGAAGAAAAGTTAGTACCGTTAAGATATCTGTGTCCCTGCCTGTAACATCACGAGCGTCATCACCACCACCACCAGCATCCATCCGCAGGCCGATACTAGTTTTGGGACACGTGCTCGTCACATGTCGGACTCGTCGACGTCGTGGCGTACGACGTCGGCGTCGCCGCCAGCGCGCTTCCATTAACACTTTTATTTCAACGCTTATGGCCGCCGCCCGCTCGAACAGCCTGATTTTACTGGTGTTTTACGTTACCGCCTTGCTGAACTTGCCACCGCCGTCGCCACCGCGTTCCCCTGTTGTTTCACGTCGGGGACAGCCTTTCACCGACTTACCGACTCACCAAAGGGACTGACAGGTGCCATCAGCAATTTTTCAAGTATCCTCGCGTTCTCGCGGTGGTCCCTGCTAACGCGTACGTCACGACGCCATCGTCTCATTCCTCGGCGGCGGACATTCAGCAAAGTACAAATCTGAATGAAAGTCCATTTTTAGCCGTGGCTAAAAACTACCTAGCACATACCCATTATAGGGTCTATCGTGGCTGAAAGTGGCTGTATAATTAAGACAGAGACTCACGTCCTAACAGTAATTATCATAGTAACGGCGTCGTTGCTAGCAACACATCACCAAACCCACAACGGCCCCCGGCCCTGGCATTAATTACCGCAATCTCTGTACGTGCCCTGGCAACCTGGACCCCGATATCATCTGCGCACCTAGTTCTCTCTCTCTCTCTCTCTCTCTCTCTCTCTCTCTCTCTCTCTCCATCTATTTATCTGCTCGTGTTAAAAAGTACGACGCTTTCGGCCTCGCTTGAAATTGCCTGACTTCATTCTCTATTAGTCTCGAAGTCTCTTAGTTTCTCCGGCGAGTGACGAACCAGGCGCATTTGCATATTACAATAAATCCGCGTAATGAGCAGCTCGGATTAACTCGCTGGGTAAACCGACTGGTCTGCGCGTCCTCTTGCGACATCCCGGTATTAAGACACATCCGTCTTACCATAGGAATCAGGCTTTATGTCGTAGGGACATGTTCGAGTGAACGCGGGCCAAGAGCCTTTGCCTTACTGAAAAGCAACACTGAAAAGTCATGTCGGTTTAAGTTTAGTCGCGCGCAATTCAGCTTCCAGGAAACTTCATAGAGTATCTGTCTGCTATACGTGGCTATACGTACATAAGGTAATAGGTATGTCTCCTGTAAACCGGTAAAAGTTCACTTGCAGGGTGGAGGAATAAAAGTTGATGCTTGAGGTTTCATATAAAATGGAAATAAGCTCGTTTGAGTATAAATATATAAGGATTATTGCTCAGATAAAACGTGAATTTATCACGTGATTGTGTACACGGATGCAATAAGGATATCAGGCGCAGTATATTGGTAACGCTGTAAAATACATCCAGTGAATTTTAATACCTTATTCAGGTTGTTTCTATCCGTCTTGATAAACTGCATATTCGCCTTGGCGAATGCGCGGCTTATATTATACTTACGCGTTTCAATGTACGCTACCGCGCGTAATTGATATATCCATACGCGGAGGCACCTATGATCTCTCGAGGGCAGCTCGGCGCACGGCCAAGCCATCGATCGGTATTCATAGGTCGTACGGCATAAAATACACTCGGCATGTCCATGAATCAGATAACTGTCACTGCTCTTCTACCGATGTCTCAATCGTCAACGTTTCTTCGTTTATCCCGCGTGACTTTTTATTATTTCTCTGAATAATCCCACGGTAGGCGATCGCCTTATGTTGCGGAATCGTGAAATCTTACTTCTGGAGGATAATGATGATGATAATGACGCCAATGATTATAGCTATCGATCCAGGTTTCTCTCTGCGACAAACATATAAAATCATTGGCAAGGTTTTTACTCGCGTTTCGAATTCTTGACAATAAAGGATTGTGCCTGCGATATCTGCCAAGAAGCCACGTGTGCAGTTGTGCACTGTACCATAAGCAGAAAAAACTTTTCTTAGGTCGAATAATAAAGAGAATACGGTAGACACGGTGGCTGCTTACGTCAACCTTTAAAAGCGTGAAACGGTGTTTACCAGTTCCTCCCTTGAGTGGCAAACCCTGGCAGCTTTTCGTCGGGCCCCTTTGAGGCTCGGATAAATGGAAAGGCTTCGGCTGCCAAACGATAAATCGCGGCCCGTTCACGTGCCTCGAGCTTCTCGATCGCTTTAATGAACCTGTTTTGATTCGTGGGAGTTTCGAGGGAGAAAGCGCGGAAAAAAGGGGATGCGGTTCAAAGTGACGAACGGGGACAGGTGCTAGCGAGATACTCGTAGGAGCAGCGATGCGCTCTCCTCGCATATCAGAAGATTCTCGTTGCAGCCGACTGTGTAAACAACCGAGGAATTAGAGGCGATGGGAGTATCGGAGGTTCCGAGGATATTTCGGAAAATCCAGGCTCCATCGTAACAATAACAGCCAGAGACGTCCTAGGCCGGGGAGGAGTTCAGCGAGAGAGAAGGAGAGTGAAGGGAAAGAGAGGGGAGAGTCAAGACAACATACGTGTGCGAGCTCGTTCCATCAGTTAATCCGCATAACTTCTACGGCTCCCCGTACCTTCCCTTACTTCCTTTTCGTCTTGTCTTCGTTCCAACATTACTTTACCTTATTCTACACTCCGCTACTCCCTTTCGTTCCGTTCCGTTCCATTTCGTTCCATCTGGCTAGCGCTGGGTATTTCTGTTCTTCCGCGGAGCGACACATCGTGCGTCATCAGGATTACTAGAATTCACAGGAGTCCTAAGGGCTCGCCAGTGGAATCCGTCTGGTTCTGCCTTTTGCCTCTCTCTCTTTTTATATATCCTCTTTCTCTTTCTCTCCCTCCCCGATCTCCTTCTTCCGCAGTGACGATACGCCAGTGCGAAAAAACGCATCGATCCAGCCTTCGAGGGAATGCCTATATTCCCATGGCGGATCGGACAAAATCTTCTTCGACACGAGATTCTCATAGTAGCGACATATCTAGTACCCTGGGGACTTCCCAGGGTGTCCTCCTGTCAGGGATTTATCGAAGCATCCGGGACTCGCTTGTCGGCTTCTTATTTCCTCGAAGAAAACAAACGTTCCGCACGAGCTGGATGCTGTCTAGGTTTGGACCTCGGACTTCGGATCAAGAGGGTCAAAGGTGATTGAAAGTCGGTATATTAACGTACCGCGGGAATATTGCCGTATTTATTAGCCATTGACCGAGTCGACTGACTCGGCTGCGCGCTAATAACTAAAGTGTAACTAGCCACCCAACCACCCACGCGTCATCTAGCAAAGGTTAACGCATGCGAGCCGGCACTAAATCATCAGCGCCTCGCGGCTCATTTGTAAGACAAACTCTCGAGCCGTGCTTGAGAGTCCCGTAACCGCGCCGCATGCTGCGGGATCCCACATCTATAAAGGAAGCCCGCTGCGGTCCATATCATCTACAATCGCCAATTAATCTTGCCGTTAAGCAGAGGCGAATTAAGTACGAATCCGTGTACGCACGTCTACGCGAAATCGAGCGGGCTAAAGGTGGAGCGAAGGTATTATATGTATAGAGACGAGAGAAAGAAAGAGCGAGGAACGCGGGACGTAGAGGGGCGGATGAGACGAGAACGGTAAGAGAGGTTATATTTCATCGCCGAAAATAGTTGGGAATTGCTCGAGAAGAGACTCGTGTCGCTCGCACGAGAACGTTGCGAACGTTACGAACGTAGAGAGTGTCGAGCTTCGAACTCAGCCAGAATGCATGTTTTGGTGCAATGACCCTCCCTCGATTCGGAGTATGCGAAAACATTGCGTGTCTCGCCATATTCGATTTGCGACGTGCCGTGACTATTACGTATGTGCAAGACTCGTTGTTGGAAGATGCATACGCGTTGTATCCCTACTATCGTACGTCCATACGTGAACCTCTGCTTGGTGCGAGAAAATCTATCTTTCTCCTTTGAAAAGTATATTTCATATAACGATACACTTTATGTTACATGCATGGGTTAAAATAATAAATCAATCTTATGTTGCCATATATCAATTGATATAGATTAATAATTGCAAATTCAATTACTCGGTGTCTTGATGCGGATTCGTAAATTGGATATACGTTAGAGGTGTTTGTTCAGAATGTCTGAGAAACTTTTGAATTTACATCTCCCGTTCAACTATTTAATTGTCACTTTGTTCGTGAAATCGTCACGCGGTGGCTTCACGGGACGTTTCAAGTCGGGTCCGATTCGAGTTCTATTTGAGCAGTGAAAAGAAGAAGGGAAAAAAGTGTGGAGGGAGAAAAAAGAAAGAGGAGGAAAGGAAGACGTTGTAGTTTGAAATGCGCGCGACATCCTGACGGGACCAGACAGAATTTGGTAAATATCATAAAGCTCGTGGAGATGTACGCGACGGTGACGCGAAGAACCACATCCGCGGCCGTGAAACGCGATATCCGAAGAGGCCAGATACTTTTTTATTTACCTTTCTCTTATTTTATCCCCTCACCCTCCTCCTTCCCCCACTCTAACTCTCTGTACCATTTTTGTTTTTCCCTGCTCCCATCTTTTTCTTTTATTTTCATTTTTTTCATCTCTCCCATCCCTGCGCGTGGCATACTGGCGTGGCAGCAAATAAATGTCTCGGTATCCGGTAGGATTTTACCTATATACACTACCGAGTGTCATGGAGCCCGTGACATGTGTGTAACGCGTCTCGTGTGAGATTCGGCTGGCAGATCGTATAGAGACGCACTGGCGCGCGCATGCGCACTACGTACCAGACGAGTATGGTCCTCAGTTCGGTGTTATGCCGGGATGGGAATAAGGAGTTTATTTTCGGAGGCCATATGCGTGGTTATTTCGACAGTGCCCGCGGTAGCGAGTCACCCTAAATAGAGTCTTGCCTTCGGGGAAGACGTTTTGTGCGGACGTCGCGGGTCCAAAAGTTTACCGATCATTCTTGGCTCGGATGCGACTATAGGTGATTTGAGGTCGATGCTCGTCGATCGAACGATCGCGCCGAGATAAATTGACCCCTACGAGTCACACGTCTGTCTCGATGGTGAAGATCGTGCAAGAATAAAATTTCAAAGGTGGTGGGATGCTGTATGGAGCTACGCCAGGGTGGTACCCAATCTCGACTGGATCTTCGCGGTTAAGAGCCACCTCCTGTCTCCCGATTTCTAAAGGCCAAATACGAACTGGGGGCGGGGGGGGGGTGACACTGGAAGAGAGAAGCTAGTAAGGGATAGAAGACGGATAATAAGAAAGAGCGCGATAAAGAAGCTGCGCGAGGAAGATGAAATAAAAGAAGAAGCAAGAAGATGGGGTAAAGAGGTGCGCTTGAAATAGCGGATCATCTTCGAGAGACTTTCCTCGATCCGTCTAAATATACTCGTAAAAGACGTCGGGACGCTAATACATACATATATACGTATCCCAGGAGCAGTACGCAAGTCATCCGTGCGCTTACGTACAGGCGTCGTCGCGTTCGTACGAGTTTCACGCGCAGAGTGCTCGCGCTGTCGAAATCAGAGAGGGTTGCGTCGCTTGAGCGGCGTAGGGACGCATAAATGTATAATTGGCTGCACTTAAATCTCTATAACGCAGCAGTAAAAATGCGCGGCGCGCTGCGTAAATCAACACGAGGACGATATGGCTTTTTCCCCTTTTATCCCCTCTATCTCCCTCCCGTCTCTTTCTGACTCTTTCCTACTCCATTTTTTCCTACTTCTCCCACTCTTAAATCGTATACGTCAACGTATACCGTATATACCTTTTTAACCTCCTAAACGCTGCATCGTACATATCACGTATCCATATGTATATCTATATGTCGCATATTCATCAAACATATAGTCATACGAGCATCAATGCGTCTGTATATACCCAGGTTCCATTCGTAAATGGACATAATGGCAGATCTACGTTAACGGAGCACTTTACCTACGCGATTCAACGTATGCATCCACGCATGCATTTACCAACCCTCCAGACCTTCTGTATTCGATTGGCAGTACTGCTGGAGGCTTATCGAAATTTCCAATGATTTTACTGTACCGCACCTATACACTGGCCTAGGGTATACATTTCGTGATAAGCTTCTTTGAGAAATTTTCAATCTAAAATCTACTCTTTTCTCATTTCATCGATGGTTCTGCTTTCTCTTTCTTTTTCGCCTTCGCGGACCATGAAGCGGCTTTATATTATTGATGATGTAGCACGAGGACATACAATCGCACAGATACTAACGTACCGAGATTACGCACGTACGCAGCCGAACTGTACTGTATGGTACGGTGTACGCTACGGTATGGTACGGTACGGTCTGTACGCTACATTAACCCGATTCGCCGAGTAAATTAACTGCAATCAGAGGGACGGCCTAGCTAGCCATTCTGCTATTCTGCTAGCTACCCGCCGACCATTCCCTATACAAACCACTCTATCCGCTTCTGGACTCGCCATTACGGAGGCCTAGAGTAGCGTCGTTTTTGTCGCATGCCAAAGCACCACCGCTAACGGCTTTTACCCGCCGGACGAAAACAAGGGCTGGAACGGAATGGGAGAGCAGAAGAAAGAAAGAGAGCGAGAGAGAAAGAGAGAGAGGGGGGAGGGAGAGAGACAGAGAGAGAGAGAGAGAGAGAGAGAGAGAGAGAGAGAGAGAGAGAGAGAGTGAGGGGACGAGTGAAAAGAGGGAGAAGAAGAGAGAAAAAAATCAGCGCCCGTTCTTCCAGTATTCGCCTCGGAGTAGAACGCTTCGATAATAATTGGATACGCGGCCTAGACTGGCTGCTGGTGTCTTCTATGGTATTCTCTTATTTTCCTTTTTTTTTGTTATGTACTATGCTTTCGAATTTCCCCTTTTATTCTTTCTACGTCTTTTACTTCTTTTTTCCAACCTTTCCTCCGTATCCTTTCTCCATCAACGAATCGTTCCAATCGAATCGAATCGCCGTGCACCTATCGCTTAATGAAAATCGAAACTAAACGATTTCACGATTTCCACCGTTCTTCGTAATTCTCCACGTGAGGCGAACAACCATTTTATTTTAACCTTATATATGTATACAGAGCTGTGTATATTGCGAAACGATTTTCAGGATCGACAAATTTTCTACCCCCTCGTTCCGGATTTCATCCCTCCTCGTGTACCGTTCATTCTCCGGGACTATCGACGAATTCAAAGTTAATCTCGGCCACGAGACCACTGCGGGGAGGGTGCGCGTACCGTACGCCCCGGGCGACCTGTCATCGGGAACCCTCTGGGAATACCGTACTCTCCCTGATCTCTCTGTTACGATAGAACCACGAGCACGGGAACGTTTCTGACTCGATAAGACTCGGTCATTTATAATCCGTTGCTAAGAGTGACGCCAGTATGGGATCGCCGGACGAATCGAAGAAAATAAAAAAATGCGAAAAAAACTAATCCCTCTTCCCCAACCCCCTGAACCTATAACCCGTGATCGGTATGAGAATCGAATTATAAATTCCATACGATCTACACATACATATATGTATACACGAGTAGAATCCCAGTGAAATTCCTGATGGGAGGATTTGCAGTTACTTTATTTTATAAAAATGATAATTGGCTCACGTAGATACGACGCCCTAGGTCGTCTTAATATCTCTCATTATAACCTCTCGCTCCAGGCCCTCGTAGTCTCTGGAGACCGGGAGTCGCTTGCAATTAAAAAGCTAAGATTGATAAATGACGGGGAATTAATGCACGGGCTGGTGTAGAGACTCCAGAGTGGAAGAGGAAAGAGTATATAGAGCCTATAGAGCGGAGTGAAAGAGATAAAGGGAGAGAGAAAGAATAGAGGTCCAGGGTATGGAAGCCTGTTTGGGGATGCTGAACGGTCGAAGGGCTAAAAGTGGGTGATTGCGGGTGGCTTAATGGTGTTTGTATGCATGGGAACTGGCGCCCGGGGTCGAAGGGTGAGGATTTCACTGTATTCAGTCTAAACTAGAAGCGTTCGAAATAAATCCAACCAGAAAATTTTCATCTATCTCTACAATACCTATATGTATACACCTGTACACGTGTAATGCATTTGTCATAGATTAGCCAATCGGTTTTTGTCGAATGCGTCCGCTGAGAAGAACGACGCGTTACCTGAGAATCAGTCGTCTCTTAGTACGAGTCGAGAAGTGAATTTATTTTGTTTGCGGTTTGTTTCAGGTGACGCGAGTAACGCGAGTATCGGTAGTGGCGAAGGGACGGGCGAGGAAGATGACGACTCGTCGGGAAAGAAGAACCAAAAGAAGAGGGGTATCTTCCCCAAGGTCGCGACCAACATCCTCAGGGCGTGGCTCTTCCAACACCTCACGGTGAGTCTCCACCTCTCTTATTGCAGCAACGCGCTATACCAAGAATATACGTAGAGCGACATTGTACGTCGCCTTTAGTCATTGCGACGATTCACGTGGACGTTTCGCTCTTTGGATCTTGAAACGGACAAAGGAGTATATTTCTAGAGAGAAAACAGAGAAGCGTACGAGACAGAGCGAGAGAGACGGAGAGAATAATTCCCTGCCTGACAATTTACGCATTCGACTTGATGATTTTCGCTCTAGAGCATAAACAAGCGCACTTGGACATACTATATATATATATATATATATATATATACTCGGAGAGTTGGCATCGGTATTACGGCATAAAAGATCCTTTCTTTTTTTTAATCCCGTAAACCAGTTCGCGTCTTTGTTACGTCGATGAAAAAAATTATTAAATCTTGATGCCAGGACTTAATCTCCTAATACAGAGATAAGGAGCGGCCCGATGCCACCCCAAAATCCATCCGACAAATCAAGCCCCTCCGTTTCTAATGATTCACGGGTAATCCGAGCCGCAAAAAGCGCAACGCGATTAGGCCTTATACTATATACACCAGCCCTCGGCTCAGGCCACACGGTAGTTGTGTAATGCGCTTGCTATGCCGAACAACCCGTAGATTTCGGGTGTGATCAGGTTACCTTGCGAGCGAGCGGTAATCATATTGCAGCTTGGTTAATGCTATTACCACATCGGGGTGGCAACCCCTGGCAAACCATTGCCTGGTATAGAACGGGGACTCTCTATTGCTTATGACGCTTGCTATAGTGGATTTACGGTTTAATGCACGATCGCGCAGTCTCTGTATAACCTGTTCGTGAAAAGACGAATTTTGCGTGGTTCGGGCGCATCGCGTGAGAAGATTCAAGATTCTCTCGATCGCGATCAAGGATGTCGGTACTCTTTGATCGAATTCTTTCTCAGACGATGCTAAACTCGTCGAGACGTTGATAATGTAGAGTCAAGTCAAATCGTCCGTGGAACGTTAATTCGATCGACATCGGTTCCTCATGAGCATTAACGTGGAGTCTATCGAGGAATAAATAGAAAACTTTTTAAAATAAGAGAAAATTGAGTACCTGAATCATTAAGAGACTTTTACGAGAGACTCGATCGTGATTTCGAAATGTTTGATCAATACCAGACCTCTTAAAATAACCGCAAAGTTCACGAGCCTATAATATGGTTCCACGATTCAGGAGAGTCTAATACAGTTCTGTGCCAAAAATCAGAGGATCTTCAGTTGATTTGCCAAAGTTGTAAATTCACCGGATCATAGTCTCTATAATGCTGACTCACCCGTAATAAGCGATACTACTTTAGTTGCGTCTATCGTGCTGCGATTACAGACGATTAAACGGCCATATACTGACTGTGTATTCCCTGGTAGCACTGTATATGTACCTAAGAGTATAATTAATATGCGTCCGGAATGCTTGCGTAATCGGTGGCTTCAAGCATTCGTTTTTTCTCCCTACTATAGTTACGATAGACATAGCAGACTCTATCACATATAGGTATCAGAATTACTATATGCAGTCTCAATAAGCGGTGCCATATAGGGTTTACGGTTTAATAAATGGCGCTTCTGGAGTAGAAATTTCGAATCTTAACGACTCTAGATCTTACTATGCTTTCGTCGAAATGTCAAGAATGCCGGACCGGCCCGGCTCGTTTCACTTGTACGTTAAACATTTCGAATCGCAGGGATCTCGCGCCAAGGAATTTACCGCTGCGAGCCAATATGCATTGCCCGTTGGTCCATTTCGAATTATTCTCTTCTCTCATGCTCTTCGGAGAGGATCTCGCGCGTGCATTGACAGAGACTCGCGGATCGCAGTATCCCTGCTTTTCGCAAGCAAAGTGTGCGCCATCGGTGAGTATAGGGTGATGAGAGCGTTGGAGTCACACGGAGAGTCGACATGGACAGAGTGAGTAAGAGAGAGAGAGAGAGAGAGAGAGAGAGAGAGAGAGAGAGAGAGATAGTGAGAGGTAACCGCATCTCCGGACCGCCTCGGACAGCCAGATATAAATTAAATTAATTTGATGGAGGCGGAATCCCTGGCTCTCCGGCGTGCTATGCTGGCGCATATTTGCTCGACCGCGGGCACACCGTATCTACCGACACACCGGTTTGATTAAATTTCATTCCTGTTACGCGGATTCCAACCGACCATCCTCTTCTCGTACCCACCCGCCATTCCTCTTGGCTCTCGTACTCTCACTCTTTGGCGCTCTGTACCTCCGGTTCCATTTTGGTATCCTGTGGGCACGACCTGGCTGATATTGTCTGGCGATATGGCTAGAGCACCGGAAGTAGGAGTACGTTTAGTCGGTGGTAGTACCTGGACTTGGACGATGCCAGAGATCGAGAAGCTGGCTAGGTGTAGCTTAGACGTTATGCAGCTATTGGATATCTTGATAGGTTCCTTGGGCTTATTTTGGCTCGTATAAACTCCGTTCGGTGGGTATGCTCGAGAATGAGAAAATACAGGGCGCATCTGGCTCGTGGCTTCTATGCTCCTATCTAACAATGAAATAATTCCATTCCATCCGGGAGACAACGCGACAAGGAACTATTTGGGACTGCGTACTGTAACGTTGGGTAAGGTTGGCGTCTCTCCGGTTGTCATTTTGAAAGCCCTCCCTCTGCCACCCTTAGAGCTATCCGACTAACCAACCCTGGAAGGAGGGACCCTTCTCCCTAAGTTTAATTAGACGGAAGAGGAGCATACATCATGGTTGACTCTGCTCCTACTCTGGCTATGGCTGCGTTTCTAATGCTCGCGTTAGCTTTGCAGAATTGTAAACGCGCTTTCATACCACTGTTTCTGTCCTTGGTAACAGTCTTTTAACCGGACCGTGAGAACCACCTCAAAGCCGGTGCCAATGGGTTCTCGAATGTTGGGACACGCGTCCACTCGTGCTACAACCTCAAATAAGAAAAGGCCGAAGATGGCACTGCGAAAACCCGTCCGCGATATCGAATCTCCAATTTGCATACGTTTCGTTAGGCTGGTCAATTAATTTCGCGAAACTCTATATCCTCACGAGAGGATTATGCGACACCGGGTACATATTACGGGAACTTGGAATGTGTTTGCGAAATCGATTATATCTACGGGAAGTGTAATATTATTTTATCTCTTTTTGGATAAATCGTCTTTATACGTTACTTTTTATCATTATTCTTTTTTGCTTATTTTACTTTCTGCTTTAAGATTCCTACCGACCCTCCTTTCGTACGTATAGCTTATCTCCTACTGCTCGGTGATTATCACTGTATGACTTTTTCCCTATGTAGAAGTCAAGAGTGCAAATTCATTTCTGTGCAATAACAATTACCCCACCGACTGGGGCAATAAAGTAAACGAGAGAAAAGAAGAAAGATTGAAGATGGAGACGACATATATAATCCATTTTAATTTACTCGGGAGATATATCCGTCTAGCTTGCAGTTTCCTACCAGTTCCTGTGTCGTTTCTCCTGCTCTTACTCTTCTCCCTTGCTTTCTCTCAATAGTCTCTGTCATCCTCTCGCTACTTCCACGTTCTACTCAACCCAACCTCCGTGGTCCCCCGTAGACGAGTCGAGATGCCGTAGTCTTCTTATATCAATGGAAACATTCTACGAAATTACATTTGCCAGTAGTTTCCGTACTGCACGCCAGAGGAGCCACGTATCGGATGACGCAGCTAAAACGACTGCGTCATTCCTGACCTGGAAAAGCAATTGTGCAAATTTCAAGACTGCGTAAAGTAACTATTTTCTACCGGAGTATGCAACTCCCTCAATCATCCACCTCTTTCACGATCTCTGGCACTCGTGAAATTTGTATCTCTTGGTCACAACTTTTTGAATACTTAAAATATGTACATTTTATAAGTACATATGGTTTACCCGATGTCTTGGATTATCCATAGAAATTCCTTATCCCTGGCAGCCTACTTTCTCGTATAGAAACTATATGATACGGTACAATATGTTATCTGTATTACGAACCACAAGGTGGCAATACCATTACCCACATACAGGCCCTTGGGCCAAACGTAAACGCACGCTATCGAAGATGGAGAATCTTTAAATTGGTCATTTATTAAAAAGATAAGAAGTGACCGCGAGATTTCCGGCAAAGATAAAAGATCAAGTTCAGATCAGTTGACTGTGTAAAGTTTAGCATAATAATAAGTACAAGCTCAAAGGCGTGTCTACTTGCAGAAATATCTATAATCATCTTAACAGCGTTACAGTTTACCAAACATGCTGAAGCAGTACGATCTATTTTTCAAAATTCTTTTAACCCCAATTGAGAACCTCTGCAGTCAGAATTCGAGTTAGTAAATGACAACCGCAAAGACACGGAACGGTCCTGGTGGATATCTTAAACAATTTGCATAGACAATGATAGTGGCAGTTTTTTCGGCCGTAAAGGGGCTCTCTGCACTCAACTTGACTCCGACCCAGCGACTGCCGCCCTCGGTACTCCAGAGCGTTTTATGCCGCCATAACCGTAGCGCGGCATGGCCCACTTAGATCTGCTATCTTGGTCCTACCATGAGAACCGGCTGACATCTATTGTCCCCTGACGCCCTAAACTTCAACTTCTCTCTGCATATCGTATTGATGTATCGCCATTGGACATTCGAGTATTATATATCAGCAGACTGTTATCAGTATTGCTAATTGGAGTCCCGTTACTCTTGCCAAAGTCACTGCCAATCACCCTACGACTTCTCTCCGAATCCCATGACAATTCTTATCCAGGGTCGCCGGTTCTGTTTGTCTCTCGGGCGACACGACACGCCCGTTGTCACCCTATCGGCTCTAAAAGACATGGAAGAGACGTTTGCATACATCGAGCGGCAGTTTTCCGCTCGAACAAATCCTCGCGACGCGTTTCTTTTTTCCGTGGGAAGTCAATGACGCTTCGGTTCAGTTTAGCTTTGGTCTTTCACTTTGCTACTATCTTCTTTCTATATCCGCTCTCTGATTTACCATTTCGAGTCGTAAGATATGTGATAACCTAACTGACGTTTATTTGCTTCCGATAATTCTTTCGTTCCGGACTGATCATTTTGTCCTTATAGCATTCAGAGTACATAGGTGCGGCCGTTAATTCTCTTGAGAATCGACCTCTTCCTGCAGTCCGTTATTCTAAACAGATTTTGTTGATTGAAATGAGGGTACCGGCGTAGACCGTTTTCATGGATCATCGAGTTGTCTTTCTCGAAGCTTATAGATCGGGCAATATAGAAAGCACGTTGGTATTTCTGGGTATCAGGGGTTGGACTCTCAGCTAGGAACTGTCGAGGTGATGGAGGGGTCAAGCCAGACGACGTAATTTCCTCTCCTGGGGTTCACTAGTTGGTACTTGCTTGCTTCCCTATTCGCTTGCACATTTGCCAGCTCTAAGGCGTCCTGTATTCTATGTTCTCTGCCTAGTCCCAAGTGGCCTTCCGACCTCCTCAGAGTCCAACCTTCAACCTCCAACATCCACTCGCCTTCGGAGGGCGAGGTAACCCTTGGACATTGGCGTCGACGTCGCTTACATTTGAATATAATACTTGGCCCACGTCGTACTGGCCAGCAAAGCGGACTGTAATTATGTTGATGCGCCGGCATTGTGGCTGCGACTTGAGCACAGCTATGGCTGATTCGCAAAACGGGATTCGCGCGCCCACACGAGCGACGAATTGCCATGCTGAGGCTGATCGTGCCTTTTTCTCACTCTCTCGAGGTGAAGAATTCTCAGAGACGCTTTAGAGGTCGCGGAGGAAAAAAAGAGGAACGATTTAACTTCAGCTCGTTCGGATGGAAAATACATGATCGCACTCTTCGAAGAAAGCGGGTACCAAGTCTTATAGTTTCTCTCTCCCGCTCGATCATTTCACGTGATGGATTCCATGAATATCGAGGGATATTTGCAGATCGGTGATTAAACAAAAAAATGTTCTTAAACCCGAGAGATAATTGCAAAAACTACACGGTTCCAGCCTCCTGCAGTGATCCTGGTGGTACCCCCATCTCTGGAGGGCGGCATGCGAGCCCGGGATTAGACTGTCATCCCGCGACAACGTAAGCCCCTATTTTTGCAAAATTTATCGCCGTTAATCCCTCACCCCCGCCGCATGGCCGGGCACACTCTCATCCCTCTCCCCCTTCTCCCCCCCTCTCTCTCTCTCTCACTCTCTCTCTCTATTTCATTCTCTCTCATCGGCCATCTCTATCTCTATTCTTGCCCTTTCCTTTGGTGCCTTATCGATATTAAAAATAATAAAATGCCACGTCTTTATATGTATACCTTACTCCGGGCTTTCACTCGGCTAACTTGCAACGCGCGACTAAAGCTCACTTCCAGTATATATGTATATCGTTCGCGCCTCGGTACTGTAATCCAGCAGGATTTAAAATATTCGTATCTTGTATATGCATTCATAGGTTCGTGAAAGAGGGCGTCTCTTTTGCTACACATATAAAAGGTATACATATCCCAAAAGAGAAGGCAAGAGAGAAGATGAGGACACGTAGGAAGCTGGCTGAGGAGAAGGAGAAAGAGGGTGGGGGGGGGGGGCACTGAGCCTGGTATTAGCTTGGTCACTCATTAGCCTTTCTGGTCCTACTTGTCGCTTGACATAATCCTGCGTCCATCCCGAGTGGCTGCCTCGTCCACCCAGTGGGCTTAACTTCGTATAACTGCCCATCTACCTCAACCATCCCGCGTGAGAGAAAGAGAAAGACACGAATGGGTCGAGACGCCATCTTTTCTATCTATTCGATTTACTCCCTGTTGATCCCGGTTGCCTCCTCCTTTGGCTACGAGGCTATGTACCGCTTTAATCCATCCTTTACACGATTATATAGATACGTGTACACACATGGGCAGAAATAATCTGGCGTTCCTATTCTCATTACGATCGTAGGAGGCGTGCGTGCTTAGAGCCGCTACGGTTAATTCGCGTGGCACGCCGTTACCGTTTAAATTAATCCAGTTATGCATGCCAAGTACGGTGCGCTGGACATTAGCAGTCCCATCGACTTTGAGCCTAAGCCGGAATATGGACGTAAGGTCATCCATATGCAAAGGAGTGAAGCCGCGGGGGATTAGTCGTATAGCGATTTCTGACCCGAGCAAAGCGACCGATCGTAGTTAGGCTCTCGGGCGATATTTATCATGTAATTAACCTACTGTACAACCACCCTTTCTTCTTCATAACATCGCTACATAAATATGTATACAGAGCTCTCTTTAGATCATGAGGTTTTGTATATGAGCACGTGGAGACAGATTGAATCACGTAAACGTAGAGTAGCACGGCAATTGCAGAACAGAAAAGGCTCTTCCGATAGCCGTCGACATTAATGATCGTTCCGCGAAGGGCAATCCCATTAAGGCGTGTTTCACGATTCCCGGTAGACCTCTAAATTCCTTCTAGGCATCGTTCTCGACTCTCGAGACAAAGATGAGAGGGGTTGGCCACGGGGACAGTTCGTCGACCGCGGTCATAGGTGAGGGTGGATATCGGTGGCACCCCATTAAGGAGAGTGCAGGACATCTAGGTACACGGTGGTCGGTGCTTTACCGTATAGTGACCATCCGAGCATTGGATGTACATATGTATACAGTGGGTGTCTGTAGATATATCTATATATATAGAATGGTGGTTCACAGTACCGGTCAGCGAAGTGGTATCAATACTTGATGCCTTTCAGTCTCGAATCGACGCTGGGGTTAGCAGAGAGGGTGAAAGGAAGAGAGAGAGAGAGAGAGAGAGAGAGAGAGAGAGAGAGAGAGAGAATTTCGGGGGGGGGGGGTGACTCGCGGATTATATTATTCACAATACATTAAGCACTTTCACAGTGGCCGCTGGGAGATTCGAGGATGGCTCGTTTTTAGGGGTGGGATCTGATGCTGTATTCGTAGGTAGTACTACCTACGAGCCATGTTGCTATATGGTGTTTGTCGTGTTGGTAGTCGTGGTGACGTGACAGGGCAGGGACGTAGCTATGTCTCCTCGTCGTTATTGGAGTTCCCCAAAGCGACGCTGCCGATGGCGCTGCTGGGGTGACACATAGATGTAATCGATACGTTGCATCCTCTATCGAGCGTTCACTTAGTGGCAGAAATGCACAAGAGCCAGCGGTACTGTCTATCTAGTGAGTATGGTTGCCACCTAACGCGTTTGCTGGGTCAATATTTGTTACGTGTAAATGCATTCCGCCCTTACGCTACATAGTACATGTAGTATGTATATGTTAACGTCGTTCTGTACCTGCCGAATATGTATTACTAGGATTGTTGGTAGCATTGCTGGTATCGGTATAATAAGTCTTGTACGGTATCCTTGTCTCTCCTCGCATTTCCTATACCAGTTGGTACATATTGCAATTTATGCAATTTTAACTTTTATTGGTCAGACTGCGCGGAGACTCCTCTCTGATATATTTTGATTTTGATCGAGAACTATCAAAGAATTACAATTTGGTAGGACTTTATTTCGGGGTATAATCAAGCAGAATTTATTTGACCATCGACGCGAGTCTCGCGAGGGTTGCGTCATGTCTGAAGAGTGAATATAGGGGGTCGGTGAACACACAGTGGGATAGCTCGGATCGTGTGTGAGATGAGACGAGAGGCAAACGTCACTCGAACCTCTCACTAATATTTTATGTCGGTTCTGTTAAATCTTTCAAATGAAGTGGCATCCCTGATCTTATGGTTTCTTAAGTGGATATTTATACCGTGCGTGTCAGACTGCCGGGAAGCCGCGTCGTGTCACTCGTCGACGTAATTTATCGGCCGATTAATCGACGATCTTTCAACATTTCGTCATTCCCTGATGGTAGCCGAGAAACGTTGCGGTAGTTCGCATGGAGATATCACGAGTGTAGGCGATATAGCCATGGTATGCGGTAAAAGCTATGGCCGAGATCATACCTGTACACAGATATGCTATAAATGACGTATGGCACGATAAAAAATACAGCCGGGTTTATAAACGAGCGCGAGCGATCACGTTGTAAATGAATTATTCACATTTGACTAGGGATATAATTGTGAATTAACGCGATTACCGACAGCGGGAGAATTCGGGCGATATGAGTTGGTACAATGGGTAAAGCCCCTCCGAATCAATAGTATTTCTATATATAGAGTATAATTAATGAAATATTAATTAAATATATACGCAGGAATAATTTGTCGTTCGTTCATGCATGATAGACGTGAATTGTAAAATCATAATCAGACGTCAGAGCCAAGCGAACCTGTACCTAATTTACATTAATTTTTTTTATTAATTTCTATTTATCACTCTTCATCGTAGTTATATATAGGACAATGGAACGTACGTTTACATTATGATATTCCTTGGATGGCATAAATTTTAACAATTTTTTTTCCTCCTCGACCCTCACGGCGTAATTGCTCGATTAACGAATTAAAACCCGTACGAGTATGTGTGATGTATTTAATTCGTCACGCGTGTCCCGAGGTTAATCATGCCTTTATCAGATTGCTCATCCTCACGCTTCATTCCCCACAGTCTGAAGCGTGCAGGATGTTTTCACGGTTTTCACGTGATTTAATGCATTACTCGGTTACATCCTCGGCGCTCTTACCGTAACTAGATCCGTGCATCTCCGTCACACGGAATCAGGCGAGAAATAGCGTGAAGGATATCAGGATAGAAAATTCAATCCAATAAAGAAAGCCGCATCCGCATTACACGAGAAGCTATACGGTGCAGATTCTCATGGCGATTTCGCAATTTCCTCATTGCGTATTCCAAACGTGTCAGTGTGGAAGGCCTAGACGATGGTACGGGTGGTCGCCAAAAATGGTTCCGTCCTGAGATACGGCCCTCCAGTGACTTCCGAACGCGTTCGCCCTCGAGTCCCCAAGATGGCAGCCAGAAACCAGAAGACGCTTCAATTGCGAAACTGGTAGCTCGCCCGCGCGACCCGACCATCCTTTAATTCAGGCGGACAGGTGAACCCCACCTTCCACCAGCTATCCCTCGGGGTAAGATAGATCCGTTCCCGGGATTTCCTACGGGATCTGGCGGATCTTATATCACGGGCGGCCATCTCTATAGTATAAGCAATTCCACTTCCTTCACCTTCGCTGCCAGTTTCTACCGTTATGTGCTGCTGTCTCCTATCCTATTCAATCCTATTCCAATCGAGCGTAGCTACACGCCATTGGAATCCAACGTGTTGATAAGAGCTTATAGTCTCCGAAGATCGTCTGGCTGCAGCCTCCTTCGGACTTGCACGGAGAGGCGTCCGCTTAGAAATTTCTAGTCTTCCCGGATTCTAAAGTCAAGTCCAAGACTCGAGGTACCAGGATGCAGCAACGATCCAGACCCCACGTAATTTCTGTCTCGAGTTACTCGCGACCGGTATCGGTATTTTACAGGACGGTTTAAAAGAGACGATTAAACGTCATACACCGAGGTTTCTTATACATATAGCGGTGGAATCTCTTGCTCCGTAGCAGCGTGATGATCGGGTAGGTCTCGTGAGTGTATCGCTAGGAGAGCAAGCCGATCGAAGGTAGATCGCTCTGGGAACGGTAAGGTTTAGCGCGGTTGATATCGTCCCTGGCGTCAGGGGCCGACGTCAAATTACATTAATCGTAATATCCGAGGTTCGCAGAGCCAAGATTATATCGGGAAAGATTCCGCAACGCAGTATACTAATTGGACAAAAATTCTCGGTGCGCATCGCTGAACGTAGAAACACGCCGCGATAAGGATCGAGGCTTTCGCGTCCTGTGAGCGTCATGGTGTCCATACTTCGCTATCTTTATATATCTGTATATACATTCCTGTATGTATATGGATTCAAGTTAACCGTCCGAGAATGGAGAATAATAATTTTACAAACTACCTATCCTGGCACTCTCTTCTCAAGCGAAAGGGAGGAGAGTCCATTATCGTATACAGGGTGCTACATTTTACTGTCCCTCGATAACTATTCAAAATCTGTATGCACCGTGCAACATACTTTTAGCCTCTTTATTAAACACGCTAATTATTTTTGTTGTTGCCTGGTAATTCCGAATGTTCAGTCTTTTTTTTTCCAAAATCAAATTATAAACTTTATTTCTTATTGTCTAACAGTTTTCGATAGGGCTACTTTTTTCGGTAGATCAGTCTCGAAGAATACTAATGTGAGACACACCGTATACAACGGTGTGTACCGCGTTATACCGTGTACCGGTACGATGCCGGGAAACCAGGTGTATCATCGAGCCGGTCGAGCAAGCGTGCGCCTCGCCAGGAACCATTAGTCATGATTAGGTCGTTGACATTGACGCCAGACTGGATGGACTCGGCTAGATGGAGTCCTTTGATACATAAGCCTAAACCACGGGATCTCCTTTCTTATCGCGTGTTATCTCAAACGAGTCGAACTCGTGAACGTCGTGCAGCCGCCCTATGATTTAAGACTGCTGCAACCTCGATAAGTTCCTTTTAACGAATTCAATTAAGCCACACCATGGTCCGTGGTCTGCGGACTATATTTTTTTTGTCACGTGATCCAATCGATCGCAAGGTTACCCTCACTAGCAATCTATTACGATGACCGTTCCGCCTCCAGTACGTGTTGCATCTCTTTACGAGCCTATTAAATTCAACGCTTACAGGCAATCATTGAAATTCTTTCCTTTTATAGCGAACTTTCTTCCCTCGTAGAAAATTCATTGACCTCTTCCAGGACTTATGGAATCGGAATGCTGTACTATAAATGAACAATTTTATAGCTACAAAATAGTCGTATAACATATCAGTGACAAATCCTCGTATCAATTGCAAAGGTATATTCGGGTTATCGATTAATCATGATTTGATGCTTTTTTTTAACGTATTCGAATGTTAACGTCACGTCGATCCTCTTTCACTGCGTGATTCATTGAGTGCAACAGTTTAACGAGTTTCAGCTACAATGTAGCCAAAAAGGATAGTGAACCGCTCCGTGCTTGTAACCCTATACAGTGTGCATGAGCCCAGGCTGTATTATATTATGCACCGTGTCGGATTACCCCTCTCCGCCCTGCATTCTGTCGTCGGCTTTTCAGTCAACCAACTTTTTGTGGTCGCATAGTGATAGCCGTAGAGGCATTCCGCTGTCTCGTGGTGAGAATGAGCAGAAGGCATAGAAAACATCCGTGGACCGCGCGGCCTCATCAACGCCTCCTCCGAACCCATTGGCGCCCCGCACAATGCCATCTACATTCCAATCCGAGCAAGAAATACGTTCAGGTGTTGCGCGGGGTTAGTCTTTCTTGCGAGTTCAAGGCGGCAGATTCTAAACGCTCTTGAACCGCTACGCAGTCATCTTTGAGCACGAGAATTATCATCCTTGAAAATTCTTGGCGATTGTCTTGATCGAACGAGCAACGAAGTTGATAGAACGTGGCGTGGGAGGCGGAGTTGGGGAGGTCCAGGATATCATTCTGCGTGATTCTTTTGATGGGGATAGAAACCCTCTTCGGAAGCCCCACGTAGACCTCATCTGCATATATTCGCTGCATGGGGCCCACGATAGGTCGGTCTAGTATTTTTTTTTTTTCATTTTTTTTTAGATTTATTTCCCTCCCATGTCCTTCTCTGGTCCTCTTGCGTAGAAGCATGCTAGTATATTTCTGTTTTTATATTAATCATCCATCTCGGGATGACAGACGTGGGAGATGCGGTGGTGCGTAGAAGACTTTTGGGTCTCTCGGGGATTATTTCTGTCGCTTTAAGGAGGGATGTTTAAAGGGATGGTGAGAGGGGGTAACAGTGACACTGTCACAGCTGATCTCCCGATGTCACGAGTCTTTTGAATACTCCGGGTATACCTTAGTCTCTCATCCTCTGGTGGTAGATATTCTGTAGGCTTTATATCGCTTGCGAAATCACGTGCAAGATCGGCCACGCACTGGGCCAGAGATATTCGGTTCAACGTTGCGGCCCTTAAGAATCTCCGTGTTTTCCGTTTATTTGAGAAAAGTATATCCGCGAGATTTACGATGCTGTAGCCGACACTAGCGGCTAAATTCCAGGCGCGCGCGTAATGAAGCGTCTAACGTTAGACGACAGTCTCTCTCGAGTAGAGAGGACGGCGGAGGAGAGCCGCGACGGAAAAACAAACGCCACGATCGTTGGCTGGAAACTGTCCGTGATTCCAGTAGTTTGAGACTTCGTAGCAGCTACTCGCTCTCCCTTTACCATTTCCCTTGCACTCGCGTTCTACATCCTCGAGACACCCCCTGGACAGGACCAGCCTCGACCTCAGGGTGAGTAGCCACTGCGGTAGCAGCGGCGAGGTAGAAAACTACCCTACCGTCATTATTTTTCCTTAAACAGTGGTGTAAGAGTGCAGGGTGGCCTCTCGGGGGATGTTGCACCGCAACTACGGTAATGGAAGGGGAGACGATACAGTTTTGCCTCGGCTGAAGAGTCTTCGCAAGGGAGACTCGCGATCAGATGGAGAAGGACATTCGGAGGGACCAAGGTTAGGAGAGAAAGAGAGAATAGAATCCTGGCAAGGCAGATACCCAAAGGAAAAAGAGCCCTCTGTGCACAGTAGAGAAGGTTAGAGAGGGAGTAGAAGGCAACCAGCGAGTGACTCGAAGAGAGCGAGAGGCCTGTAGCCAACCGATAGGAGAGCAAAGTGAGCCAGAGAGAGGAAAAGGGCAGAGAGAGAGAGAGAGAGAGAGAGAGAGAGAGAAAGAGAGAGACAGAGAGAGAGAGAGAAATGGCGTTGGCAGAGGCAAGGGGGCGCACGAGGAGATTTATGACAGGCGTTAAGCAGTAATGAAATTGCTCGTTGCTCGTTTCTCGGGGGTGGGAACCGAGTGAGGCCAGGAGAAGAGGGGAGGGGATGGGAGGGGGTATGAGGTAGGTGGTGCTCGGGCTGCTTGGTTTACTGTAGCAACAGTCACGTGGCGCAATTACCTTTACCAGCTGTGTCCGCGGCATCCTCTGAAGATTTTTAATCGTCTTCCTTCGTTTATCGCGAGTCATAAACGATGCGAAATGTAGCAGGACCTTTTCGAACGATTATCTCTTATACGTAAAATTTACAATTAGTATAGTGTATATTCTATATTTGTCCTGTATACTATATCGCGTATACCTGAACCGCTTGAAGGTGCACGAGGAGACCTAACCTGAGAGAAGTCAAAAATTACATTGGCTAAGGAATCTTCATCGAAGGGTATTCGTACATGGTCGTAGGGTTTGAAAGTCTGTGGGCTTAAGGGCAGCAGGGGTGTATGGGGTAGTCGGTGGCTAGTAATGTCAGTATCCTAGGAATAGAAATGCCAGTAGTCGAAGAATCACCCTCCGGATATCAAAAACTGTTATGAGGGCGAAAACGGCTGAAAAAAATTCGCCGAGCCAAACGAAATATATATCCGTATCCGACCACAAGCTTCCATTTCCGGTCGCTGCCAGCGGGGCTACTATATTTCCGGGACATTTATCCCAGTTTATCCTGTGGCGCAAGAAACGGGATTGGTGGTGGTGGTGGCGGGTGGGTGGGTGGCACGGGGGTACGTGGGAGCAAGAAGGGACTGCTCCTTTCCTATCGCGTAGGGGAGCCGATAGATTTTATTTCGCGATACCAATGTATCGTGCCGTAATGCGAAATCCTTTGGGCTGACCGAGTGGATTGGCAGGATTTCGCGTGTAGGTCAAAGGTTGGTAGACATTTTTTTTTTTCGACCGAAATTTTTGACCTGCCGAAATCTCATTATTTTTTCCATCGATCTAATTCCGCGTTTTCAAAAGACGAAGACGCTCGTTTTGCTCGGGGATTGTCGAGAAACTTTATTCCTTCGTTTTCTTGTAAATTCAACTTCTTGACTTTACGATACCGTGGGATCGACCTTCCATAAAATTATGCGAGCAAATAAGAAGATAGAATTCAAGAATTGGTGGATGATATAGGATTATCACTATGTACACTTTAGTATACATATATGTAGATACTTACGAGAGGGCCGGGAGCGTGCAGCAGGCCAAGTCTGCGATGGCCGTGGCAAACGGCCAATCAAATTCCATCTGTAACATAGCCAGATGACATTGGACAAATACAATTCGGCAATTTCCAGAAACCGATAATAAAAGGGAAACTTCATCGTGATATTAGCTACTTTTTGCTAGTGTCGCGCCAATGAGAACCAGCCTTCTGGTATCTTCCAGTATAAGTTTTTGACGATACAGTAAAAGTGAGATTTTAAGATGGTTTTTTCTCTTAGAAACAAGCTAACTGGATCGTTAAAGTCTCTTAACGCTACTATACACTATAATGACGAGGAAGACGACGATGATTTTTCGGTCGTCCCTAGTGCTTTCAAAGTGCTTAGTGAGATTCCAGCAACTCCATCTCTGGCGTTTCTTACATAGAAATTAAAAAAATTCACATTTCTTATAACCCGAAAAATATTAATTAGGACCACGCTGATCGACAAGAGTGACTATCGTTTAATGGCTCGATTGAAAAGATATCCTACACTTTACTGCCATGAATATATTCAAATTTTACGATTATTATGAATTGCGCCATTTACTGGAACTCAGAATCTTCGTCAATGTTCCCTTCGTTCTAGACTCCGTCAATCCAAACATAAGATAAATTGGAGCTGAGTCCACCGATCCGAGCTTCTCGTAAACGAAAAGTGGATGTTTTCGAGATCGTCGCAATGCATTGTTTGCCGTGATAACGCAATGTAGAGATGCGCGGAATGATATGACAAAGAGAGGCAAGAGCAAAGATACGCAGAAAGATAAAGTGAGAACGAGAAACAGCAAGAGAGTGAGAAAAAGATATAGTGAAACGTAGAGAAAGGGTAAGAGAATCAAGAGACACCACGTGCACTTGTATGAGACAGAGAGAGAGAGTGAGAGAGAGAGAGAGAGAGAGAGAGAGAGAGAGAGAGAGAGAGAGAGAGAGAGAGAGAGAGGAAGAGCGAGGAGATAGGACAGAGGAAACGCTGGCATCGATCTAGTCGACGGTTTTGCTGAGGGCGGAGCAGGGACACAGGTGCTTCTCTCCGTCTACGGGCTTACAGTGTCTGAATCAGCTCAGAACCAGCTCAGAACCAAGCCTGAACCACCCCTTTAAACAAGTCTGATGGCGTCGGGACGCCCTTGTAGAATTCAACGAAATTCACAGTAGATTCCTCGTCAGTCCAAGTAAATTTCCTATAATCGTTGCCCAATCGCGTCTACGCGTGATAGGGTTATCAATTAGCATGAAGCTGTTTATCATAGCGAGTTGAAGTTGATAGTTTCGTGTGACATACGAAGAGCTAGTTTAACGTGTCAGAAGAGACTTGAAATCCCTTCGAGAAGGTAAACTTAAGGTAAAGATTCGTTTTGGCGAGTAAGAAGAAGAGACGAAAGAATATATAGGGCAAGGCAGCGACAAGTTACCGGTCGCTCTGGCTGCGATTCACGGACCGAAGATCGCGACAATTACGGGACGCCTGAGAGATTTATAGGAAAGAGAGAACACAGAAGTTTCGTCCCGACTCGCCGTGAATAAATTAGAATTGGAGTATCCGCGGTGATGTATAATGTAATGGATACCCAACCGAACAAGCGAGCAGACCAGCCTGATTAATTATTTCAGTTTAAACCCGAAACTAACAACCATCGCGGACGGACCAGTTCTTGGAACCGAACTCTTCTCGATATTTGACGCTCTTTCGGCTCTTCAACCTCCTTCCTTCCTTTCTTTCTTTCTGTCCTTCCCTCTTTATCTTTCTCTCTCCATCCGAGTCTTTCTTGCTTGTCTCTCTCGTGCGCTATTGCCCCATTTGGATAGAAGCTGCTGGACCATAACGATGGAGACGGAATATGGTGACTGAGTTGGGAATCGAGCAGGGTCTCGTTACCGGTTTGAAACCTGGAATAAGATAAAAATCGGAGATTTCTGTCAGACACGTAAACAAGGATCTTCCTAGACTTTTTATTCCTTCTATTTTTTTTTTCGAATTCTCCATTCTCTCGTTGGCGCGTAGGAGAAAGGGCGAGATTTACGAGCATCCAATCCGAATAGGATATCTTTTCCAAAGACTTTCCCGATCCTGTCTGCTACCTACTTCTCTTGATTTTCATGTAATCTTTACGCTTTATTATTATGCATTCCCATCGTCGGAGGCAAAAGTCTCCATGATAGTTACGCGGTACCATAACGCTACCTCAATATAGTATTATCCATTATAGGACGCATCGCGAGTCTTTTATTTCCTGCGGAACATATGGCAAGCGGCACATATGAAGTACAAGCCTATACGATTCCGATAATAGTTCCTCGCACGTGAGATAGACTGTAAGCCGTGGATGCGTGAGATTGATGTTTACGATCTCCACGTATGGTCACTGATGCACTCCGGACTGGTCTTGCAATTTTCATAATCCCTAGACGGACACCTGCTATTTTGGGAATTCGCGAAAAAGAAATAAAAGGCTTTGATTAATCTCTCGATCGTCAAGAGAACGTATATCGAATAGGTCTCGTACCTTACAAAATTTTAATCGGCCCCAGTTCCCAGTTTTTGGTCACGGTTAAGCTTCGCGGTTTTACCGTACCGAGAATATCTCTCTTTATATGCACAAAGATAATATCCCTCGGAGGGTACAAAAGTGGCGCTTTTTTACGATCAGATGGAAGCGCGCGTCTCTCTGAGAAATGATGGAGTCCCTTGGTCGCTTCTCTCTCCGCGGAGAAAATAAGAAGTCGAAATAAAAGGAAAGGTAAAGAGAAGAAAAAAAAAAAGAAAAGGAGGAACGAAGGAGAAGAGTAGAGACTCGGGCTCGGAGATCATCTGCCGCTATAACAGGCTGCCAGCTGGCAAAAAAGTCAAATGCGAAGTTCCCTCGCTATGCGATGCTATGTTGATGGCGTGTCGCTGCTTATTTTCAACCCGCCTGCATACCTGGTTAGATCCGAGAGGGACCACTGAAATGTTCTTGGCTCCGATCCGAAATCATATACGTTCCACCAGACATCCACCTCCTGCCCATCCTCCCGTTTGTCCGAGTCCTATCCTCCCTCTCGCTCTTACCACCTCCGTCGCTCTCGCCAATCTTCACCTTCCTCCACTCCCACTATGGTATCCTGTTCCCATCGCGACATTTTCAATGTAGGAATTCTGCGCGCGTTTTTCGAAAATTCCCTTCTGCGCTCGAAAGTACGTGAGATGCGAATCGCGCGTGGGCGGTGAGCAAAAAGAAAAGGGATTCTTTTAAAATGCAAACGTTTTCCACATTTCACGAGGAAATTCTAACTCCTTCGGCTTGTTACAATCTTATCAGCGTTCTACCGTAGCTTTCCAGGCCCCCTCCCTCCCCCCTTCCCACTCCTAGGGGTGACTGCCAGAGTATATAGAGCCATAGCACGGCAGCCTGCTTGGCTGGCAGGCAACCCCTGCTTGATCCGCGTAGTACCTACTCGCAACCCCGGGATGGAGGACGGTGGGACCCCGTAGCTAGGTAGAAGGGGTGTCGTGATAACGTCACGCTCTGACAGAGTGCCGCTGCTATCGCGCCGCCACACGCCGCCAGAGAAACAAAATGGAACCAACCCCCCTCCCCTCCCCCTCTCCTCTCCTTCCCCTCTCGACCAGTCGCCTTCGTCGACCTGCCAACGTGCAAACCCAACCCGATGTCCAAGGTACAGTAAACTGACTAAACCGTCCAAGATATCCGTAGAGCATACCGTCCTTCCGTTCGTTTGTTCGTTTGTACCGCACAGCTCAGAATGCCCGCCTGCTTGCTTCGTCCATCGAAGTTCGCCCACGCGTACACCGCGAGACAACTGAGATAAATGATCGAACCGTAGATCACGATCCTTGATCGAGACACCAGCCTGCTCAGTTCTTCGGCACGAAACTCTGGAGCGAATGAACTCTCGAATCGAGTATCCTGAGCTCTTGAAGTATCTGACGTAATATGTTGCGCCTAATATTTTCTGACAATTTTTTTTTTTCATTTTCTGGATACATTTTCAAAAGATGGATTATTACCGTGAGATAATTCTATTGCATTTAAACATACGAAGGTAGGAGAGTAGATCGATATTTATAACGGTACATAGCTGTCGGTGTTGAGTGTGTGTGTGGGTGTACATGTATACGCGTTCCATTCTTACTCACACACGGTCAGGTATTTTCATATGGCAGGTAAATGGGATTTATTTATCGATAAATTCGTGGAAGTTTTTATGAATTTTTTTGTTTCATTTGGTAATAATTCCCGTTAATGTGTCGATGATCAAGAGTCACTTCGGCTTCAGTAATACTGTATCTCGTGAATCCATAATAAATAGTGGGCCCGATATTAATTCTGTTAATTGTAAAATGCATTTGCTGCTCGCGGATAAAAATGGGCTGCTGCACACAACAGGGTGCTCCGACCGCCCAGCGGGTGGGTTTGTTCCGCGTGCACCAACGTCCGCTAATGGTACGAAAGGGGTGGTGAAAATAAAGAGGGAGGACCGTAGTCGGAGGACGAGGGAGGGTTGTTAGAGGTTGGAGTCGGCGGGGAACGAGGGACCGTAGGGGGGAACTGTAATTAAAACAGGAATGTTAATTACTCTTTGCATTACCGAAAAGCGCGTTATTGCTGCAACCGTGTTTCCCCTTCCCTCTTCCTTTTCATCCTCTGCCATCGGGTCCATATGGAAACGACTATTGTATACAAAATAGGCGCCGTACGTTTCTGCGTTGAGATCTTAAATTTTTCCCTATACACAGTCTCGAAAAAATTACACACGTATAGCAATACCAGGCTTTATCTTTTCGAAATTGAAATCGCCCGAAGGCTTGAAACTTGCTGCATATTTGATCTTTTCCGTACCGCAGAAGAATAATAAAGGAAACAATTCATTCGGTGTAAAATGATTTTTCTCACAAAGCGTATACCGTCAGACATCAAGTTTTTTGATCAAATAACAGACAGCGATACGGTTCGTACAAAGAGCATATAAAAAGCGAAGGAAAAGAAAACATTACAAGCACCCACATTCGCTTCGGGATTCACTTAATCAGATGCAAATTTTCCACAAGGTGAAGTATATCCGAGTTGCATACCTGGCCGCTTTTTCACTCTTCTCTTTGCGCGTCTATTGCAGGGCGAACTTGCAGGCGGGTTAGATTCGGATACGATCTCCCACGGGAACAAAGGATGAAGTTATAAGGATTAACGCGTGACGTGTCCGCGGTCACGTGAAATTCCATGAATTTCAAGGGAATTTCTTCGGCGTACTTTCTTGCAGGCAAAGCGACCGCAATTTGGGCCCTACTGAGCGTGTATAACAGTGGCATCCCTTAAAGGTGCTTTCGTTAACATCCCCAAACTTGTTGCTGTGCGTTTAAAGGATACACTCTCCTTTTCCAGTTCCTAGTAGTGCACCGGGTAGTGTCGCGTATCATGAATTATGCCGGGGTCGTGCGTGGCACGCGATTTATGTGCACACAGAGACAATGGTACCAATGTAATTTGCGTACAGGGATCATTAAGGAGTGAGCACTCTTCTAGTACGTGATGTCTACGGTAGGTGGATTCGGGATCCGAAAACCCCACTTCGCTTACCCCCACGTGGAAGCTAAACGGCAATTCCGTATACATTGTTGTTATGCGTTCCGCAGCTAAATACAAAGAAGTCAAGAAAGCGAGTTCGGGACGCGGGTCGAAGGCTCGTAAATACGAGGCCACAATTTGAGGGACTAGATGATTTATAGAAACATAACTCCCCTGGGACTCTTCTTTTTTTTCAACCTTCTCATCTTTCTCCAGTGGTCCTTCCTCTATAGCTTCCACTGTGTAGATACTTTTTACCAGTTCTTTGCCACCGCGGAGTCCGAAGAGAAGCTGCGTATCTTTCCTGTATCAACCGCTGTAGCTCAAGGAGGAGGTCAATCTTCATAGTGACTAGAAGGGATGTTGATGGTTGTGTGTGGTACCCCATTTTACTCTCTCCCTCTCTCTCTCTTTCTCTTTCTATCTCTTTCAAGCGGCCATTCCGGGAGGAGAGTCAGCGTCAGTTCTCCCTCTCTCGAATATTTAATTACAGAGTGCGCGAGCGAGAATAAAATAACGCGGCTCTCGAATAGCCCGCTCGAGAAGACTGCTCTGTGTTTACCTCGTACTTCTAATTGCTTCGGTCGAGCCGAGTCGGCTGGCCGCGTGCGCGGCCATTACGAGGAAGGGAGATCGCGTATCTTTTACACAGGGAACCCCGCCGACTTGCTCAAACTCCGAATGGACTCTGCCGCGCCGATAATTATTAACCATCCTGTCTGTGGTCAGAAACTGCCTCCCCTTACCTGGGAGGGTGCAACTCGTGAGCTAGTTTCGCGCGAGCTCGCTAATAGTTTGTTCAACAAGATCCAAAGTATCATCGTATACCTACGTGTACATGCAACTGTATACTGCAACACGGCTCTGTACACAGAGAGACTCCCCTTCTAACAGACAGAAGAACGATTAATAATAACGAGAAGTATTTCCAAAATCGTCCAAATAGATACAAGTGCACAAAGTTACGGTTAGGTTAGGTAAGTTCCATATGTAGTACAGTAATACCTATTATACGCGCGGAGAGTCGAGTGGCGTGAGCGCAGCAAGAATTAACGTCGGCCCTCGTGTCTGTAGACACTTTGCGCCTGTGTTCACGGCGGTGCAATCGAGTTGGTGTCGTTGGTGAGGAAGAGGGTACGGCCATGTTGGTGAGGTGGCCAATGGCGCGCAGAGCACCTGCCTCCCATCTCGCGTGTTGTGCCAGTGTGTTCCCGGCAACGTGTAGGCGTTCGTTTACTCGGTGTGCGTGGACGTTCCTCGCTTGTCGCTCTATATCTATAACGCTGTGGATATATAGGTATATACATATATATATGTATATATTTGCCACGATACATATACACACTGACGTCATATATAATATATACATATATATTAGCTGCGTTAGCAACCTCGCTGCTGCCTGACAGTGTTGATTGTGTTGACTGTGTTGAGCGCCAGGGTGGCCGTGGAGGAGTGCAGAGGAGGCGGACACGGGCCGACCATTGGTTACCCACCTCCCGTGCTCGTTCACTCGTTCAGTCTGCACTTTCATTTGCACTTGGCCGCGGCAATCGCAATCAACGTGCCAATATCGCTGCTTTTAGCATGCGTTATCATTACCATGTGAACCGAGTCGAGGGGACGTGGGACAATGAAAAGAAAACGGGTATGCGCGCAGGCGGAAGAAGACTTATTCAAAATTTTGGACATACATAACGAAGCAGCAGGTATCAAATGTTGCGCATTTCATTTATTTATTGTTATATCGGTACAGTCCTTCGTATCAACATTCATCGTGGTGTCATCGGGCAAGTCCTTTGTCCCGTATATCAGGGAGTATCTTCGTTGAGATTTCTGTGACGTTAAGAAAAAAAAAAAAAAAAAAAAAAAAAAAAATTGGCCTTACTGCATTCTATATCGCGCGTATCGTGCGTAGTCGGACGTAAGAAGCGCAATGCATGCAAAGTCATCGCGATAATTATGCACGGAGAGCTGCTAGCTGATGTTAAGTATAGATACCTTCGACATGTGAGTTGCCTCGATATTTGTCGAAAAAATTCCTCGACGGATGATCGTCGCTGGACCGAGAGGAGGGTGTACGTGTCTGCTATTCAAGCGTAGGTTTGAATATCTCCCTGTGACAAGGTCGACCTCCGCGATGACAATCTTCGTTCCTCGTCCTCATCCTTGACGCGGTGCCAATTACGGACCTCCTTGCAATTTATATGGGGAACTAGCTGATAACGCTCTGGCACATCGGCGCTCTTTGCAAGTGGCAAAGCTTTCGTCGTCCTGGTTCAGGCACCAGTTTTGATCGGATCCCTGTTTTTCCATTGGTTCGCTGAATTCCTGGCCATTTCTTTTTTCTGCCTTGACGCAAGTGCTCGGCTTCCTTTTACCGAAGCGACACTGCTATAAATCTTATGCTAAAAAGTACTACTTGCGAACGGGTTACGAGTTAAAATCTTCATTGGACTTCTCGTGCATTGCTTGTAGGTACCTACCTTGTACCTTGTACCTTGTACCTTGTACCTTGTACCTTATAGGTACCTACTTTGTGCCTTGTACCTTGTAGGTACGTACCTAACCTATCCACCGTGCAATTTTCCGTTCCACTTTTGCTCTGGATGGCTCCCTGTTCTGTGTTTTTGCGCCATTATTGAATATATCCCGAGGGTACAAGTGCGTGCCTTTGAACGCTGTAAGCACGGTTTCGGCACTAATGCAATATATTTGCGAATTTCCCATGACGACGATCGTGCCTTGCGAAATTTTCGATGGACTCACGGTTCATCCGTCACGTTCGATGTCGGACGCTTTGGAGACTTTGACTTTCTTTTCTCTCCTTCTTCCATGAAGGGATTCCTGGCCAGGGTCTACTCGCAGGACGACGTCTTGACCCGCGGCGCGTATCTCGTGCAAAAACCCAAGTGGCGTTCCAAGGCGTCCACCAGCACTTACCGCTTTAACTACTTACCGCCTAAGCGAGGAGCACCGATCTAGGAAACTTTAAGAGTCGAGGTAGTAATGTAACTTCTTCTCCCGGCGCGTTTCCGTCCACTATAATAATTCCTTGGGATTTTTATTTGGTCTCGTTTCATTGCCTGGGATGGCCTATGGGCACCCGGCACGGTCTGTTATTAGCGTCTGGTGCTTGGCCTAGTCGTTATTGCTGCTGCGGCTATACATGGTTCTCCTCCTTCACTTTGGCCTCTACACTCGGCGGAGCGAAGGTGCGCGAAGTGGAGGAAGACGAAGAGAACCAGAAGACGAGGAAAAGGGCGAGAGAGAAGGTAGAGAGAAGCAGAGGGATTGGTCGGTCGAGTAGCCATCCGCGCCATGACGCCATGGCGAGTTTCGTACGCGAGAGACAGTTTCTTCGAAGGCTTATAAAATCCTTTGGGTAATTCATAAAAATTTCTATATGGATTCATATCGATTTTCAATTTGTACGTTGGTGCAATATCAATTAAAATCTGAGGAACAAACTTTTTAAGGAATGACAATGCGGCTGCCTAATTGTCTCGTTTGGCAATGTCAAAATTCTTACAGGAATATGTAGAAAGAGGAATAAAAGAATGGCACGGCTACCGTGGCTACGAAGACATCAGGTTTGTTTTACGGCGCAGTTAAATACGATTTAGGTTTTAATTAAACCTAACTTGGGACGACTGAGAAGGCGTGCAGGCGAGCGTACCAGGTAGGACAGAAGGGGCGCGGCGGGCGGACGATAAAATATATTCGGTTTTTTCTTCCTGTTCGATTAAAAAAGCGTGTTTGCCGCCCGGTAAACAGGCAGAAAGCTCGTAAAGACGGTTTACTGCCTGACTGGCTGCCTGCCTGACTGCACTCGTAAGAGTTACAACAGCTAGTGAACGTGTGATTGATGCCGTCGGATTGAGTGATCATTCGCTATAACTTTAAACGGAAATGCGACTCTCCCATGCAACTTTTACAATTCCTTTTTCATTCTCTTTCGGAATCGAAACGCGCCATGGGCATTGGCGCTAAAATGATTTTCCTTTACCGATTGACGTCCGAGCTCAGGTCGCCGTTGTTTAAAACAAGCTGGTTCCAGCCTAGAAATCATATAGGCGTACTTGATCCCGATGGAAATCCCAGTAGGTATGGGTTATACCGGGTGACCGCAGGCAGCACAGGGTTCGCCGTAATGCACATGTATGACGTGTGTGGATAATTGCAGTAGTTGCAGCCACGACCGTGCGGCGACGGTGGCGCTCGCTAGCTAGCTGGTCGGAGTTGCGGTGGCAAAGGGTGTCACCACCCCCTCGCACCACTAATCAAATTCAAATGCATATACCTAACACCCAGTACACACTCGCCGTTGATGAAATTACGGTCGACTGCACTATGCCGCTATCCGACCAACTACATACGTCCTATGCCAGTCGACTTCTCCTACTTCCTGCACCTTATCCATTTCCGGGCAATTCCTCTTCCCCCATGACGTCGTCAGCCTCTAATACAGCTTCGAATTTAAAAAGAAAATCACGTTGGAGATCGATCGATCATTTGCGCATGTGTATCTATATGTATACCAAACAGCAAAAAATGTCTAGCGCCCGTACAGCCAAGTTCATTCGCGGTTCGACCGGTGCAATGCAGTGATGCACATAATGGGCGGGATGTGCACTTGCCGCGGGAGCCAATTATTCGATACGGCGGCCGCTCGCTACGTGCCGCCACTATCTCTCGCACGCATCGCGTATATAGGCCTCTGGCCAACTCCTTCCTTCCTTCCATCCTCATTTCGCCGTTTTCTACCGTCTTCCCTTCGTTCTCCTCAACATCCCTCCAGTTGCACTCGCTCCGACGCATCGAGGGCATCTCTCTGTCCTCCGGCCGATCCCTCCGAGTACAGTCCGCCCTACGGCCGTTCCTTTCGTTCCTGTTGTTCTTGCTCTCGCCCTCGGAGAGATGGTCGCCGCCCGAAGGCCAATGGATCCGGCCGAAGGATGCACACACGTCCCGATACCGAGGATGCAGCGCTACGAGAAACGCCAGAGGATGCGGATGATTCCTCAGGAGTCCGCGCGTTCTGGCGAGATCGGAAAAAGAAACTGGCTCACTCGAAGGGTAGCGGAGATGAGGCGCTATTACAATACCAAATGCTGACTCGAACGGCGAGAGAACGCAGAGAAGGGCTCCTCGCTCGAGGGACAATGGCAAAACCCTTCAATTGTATTGAAATCCTGCCGAACAAATGTGCGGCCAAATTCGTCAATAAATCTACAAGTCAACCACAGCCTCCTTCGAGAGTCCCGATTGGGTTTGGATATCTGTCGCGTAGGCCTGCAGGCTACCTCGGAATCGGGCAGCGCTGCACCTCTCCTTCGAGCGGGTGCATTAAAATGCACTTGGTTAAGAGCTGTCGGCATTTCTCGCACCACCACCGATCAACGCCATTTTGGCTGTCGTTAAAACACCAATTTACTTCGCACCTCGTGCATCTGCTACACGATAGCTTAGGTGTATGTCTATGTATGCTTGTGAAACGTCCTGAGAACCTGTGCATTTTCTCACGCATCTCCTATTAACTTCAGATATACTAGCAGCACGTTATATATACTTTCTAATCGTTTTGACGAACGAGCCCTTGCCTCTGGATAACGTCGTTGAGGTTAAGGGATGTTTTCTTTAAAAAATTTATAACGTGTAATCGTTTTGATGCGTCCTGCAGGACACGGGTCTCGCGGGATACGAAGCGATCGTTTCCTAAGAGCTGCTTATGCAACTTTGATGATATCCTCCCGATTCCTCCGTGGCCGCCTATTCCTGGTAGTCTGCTATCCCTTAGATCCTAGCCATACGATATATGTATGTGTATATACATATATATATATATTCACCAATATATGTAGATATGTATATATTTATAGATTCTATATACACATATCTATTCGCGGCATTTCCAATCATTGTAAAACCCCAACAGAAATATAAAACCATAAACCGATCGGGCAACGATATGGATCCATATATAATGCAGGGGTATATAATGGACGCGATGCGTTATCTGGAAATGGTTTTACAAGGGAGACATCCCTCGGTGTACATAAACTTAGCATAGCGTAACACTACGCGCGGTGGTAGGGGTGCACGGGTGCCAGTGACGCTGGGGTTACCAGAGAGAAAAGGCACGATCGAGAATGGAACAACCGGGAATGATATCGGGGAATAACGTTATATCATATATCTTGTAGGTTTTGCCAACGCGAAAAAGAAAAACAATTGCTCCTTCCGGACACATAAAAATCATGGACAACTTCAAATATCACGATTTCCTTGACCGAAATTCTGATTAAATATAATACACTTCTACGCTGTTGATACGCATACCGTTGCACGCTGTAAGGTACCCCCATTATAATTCTCTTATAGATATAGATATAGGCTCATGACATCGCGGAAAGGATCAACGTAGTTAATACGAACGTACGAGTACATATGATCGCGTATGGGATAAGAAGCTAAGATTTACTCAGGCATATCCGTGGGGGGTCTCTCGTAATCAAATATTACGAGTCTTGTTTCGACGAATAAAAAAAGATAGTCTATACGGTTATGCACTATTAGAACTCGATGCATATTCTATTTCTTTTAGTAATACCGTGATAGGATAGTTGATTGGTATACTTGTGATTAAACATGACAAGGCAGAGCACAAGACCGTATAGGATCTCTTGTAACCCTTGTAACTAATGCCTTGTTTAGCTTCGACTTTTTTCTTTGTATTGACTTACAGTCGCCATTATTACACAAATTAAAGAGAGCCTCGAAGCGAGAAGGTTACGTAATATCGAAGGAAGAGGTTCTAGGGAGTGCAGAAGCCCAAAGTGGAACGAGAAATCAACAGCTCGAACATCCGTAGTAGAGGGTTGGCGTCATTGTGTATGGTAGACTCTTGTAAGAGGGGATGATCTGCATGTCGCGTCATCCGTTTCCTTCGTTTTGCTTCCTGCGAATGAATAAGCCGGGGTTACACCCTCCGGCTGTGTGAGATACCCTTTATAAACACAAAGCCATGTCTACCGGCTAGAAATACCGGAAAGCCTCTTGTACGACGTGTCACCCTGGTTGCCGCGCATATCAGGGGATGTTACTCTATTTTGATTTGGCCTCGCGACTTCTGTAGACCGTTGTGTCGCAGTTTGTAGGTACATACTCGGTGTCGCTTATAACCCTACAGCTTATCCGTATGTGTGAGTATACCGAAGCTATAACAGAAAACGTTTCTGTCCTCTTGGAAATTAGCATACCGGTTTATTAATTACGATCTTGTATAGCCGTGGGTCGTTCTCGATTCCCACCGCAAATCCACTTTCCTTTTTCTCCCGTTCACGTAACATAAATCTCTTCGGTTAAGGTTCGCAATACCCTTCCTTCATTTTTATTTCCTTTTTATCTTTACCTTAAGTATACACGGGTTATTATTAAGCGCGTTAACTTTCTTACTTGAGAGTCCCACTGTAGCGCTCTGCTGAGCCTATAGACTCTATCGCGTTGTATCTGTGTTCTTGAGGCGATGAGGGATTCTTTTGATTGGATTGGCTAAATTTGTTATTTCTTTTTGATTTCAGGTAAGTCTCAAGCGTGATTAGAGATTTTTATTTTGGCTAATATTTTCGGCAGACACGAGTGAGTACACTGAAGTATATAATCATGTGAGAATTTTATGCGGTGACCTTGAGGTCGTTTCACTCGGAAAATCCAGACTCGATCTTATTCAAGATTGCCATTGCCGTGAATCTCCCTATCCGAATGCAATCTAGAACGCATTTGCGGCCGTCCTGCAGGACGTATACATCTCCAAGCATATTATAGAATAGAATGGAAGGAAAACGGGATGTAGCCGAGTAGAAAGAGTAGGCCTTCGAGGCCCATAACCCCATCAGGGCTCGTCCCAAGGGCGGCATAACCGACCCCCCAACTCACTCCTCTTTCTAAGTCCCGACTGGATGGTCCTGTGGTCTCGGCTATGCCGCTTCCACCTTTTTACCTCCATTGCCGAAAGCACCCCCTTCGCCAGCAGGATTGAAAAGAGGTCTTAGTTACTCGCTAGAGACCTTGCGCAAGCCCTACGAATAAAATGAAATCATCCCTTCGTATCTCTGGAAAAGTTATAACGCCACCCAGGAACCAGTGTATCCGCATAGAATAAAGACCAGCCTATAGGCGCACGTAGAATGAGTCAGTAACAAATCTTCGTATATACGTATATACGCGCATAACCTGTATACATATATCTATATACGCATTGCTTATTATAATGGATCGTAAATATATAGTACTCATTGACAAGTACACCAGCATAGGTCATTCAGTTAGTAAAAGGTAGCTGCCATTGATACCAATCGTAAAGTCAACGGTCTCCTGAAGTATTCACAGCATATGGTCGGCGCTGAAACAAAAGGCACATCTTACGATACCTGTAGCTGCCTTCGGATGAAGATATAAGGGTTCGGAAGTTACTTAGTTCAGTTGTAAAGTAAAATACATATGGACGTGGAGCAGAGCGTCCAAACTCCGATAATGGAGGCCGCTAATAAATTCACCCGTTAATATAAAATAATCGTTAAATGCACTTAGGACATACTTACGGGGCTGATGTTGGCACCGAGATGCGCCATCAATTTTTTTTTTATCGAATCTACTTCACTTTAAATCCCCTTTTCGTAGCTCGACGATCCTCCTCAGGTTCGCCAACACTGCGCAGTCTAAACCGGAAATCTATATGGATTCTTTATCTGAGGTCAACTTCTGCTTAGGTTCGGTTCCCTAAACTCCTCTTACCTTGTGCTGTGCTCGTATTGTACCAGCTGATTCTGACGCGTCTCTCCTCGCTCTCGTAAACGTATCGCGTCGCCGACATGATTAGCAGTCGTGTAAACTGAAATGTTATAACATGACGCGCTGACCCGGTGACACGCTGCGCTACCAACTTGACGCAATGTATCAAGACGTACACGCACTCCTGGCATTAGACCCTGACGTTTTTGCAAACGAACGTATATCGCATCTAGTACTTGCTACTCTTCTTAGTTTCGCACGCGCATTCGCCATGTCTTTCAACTTCGCACTTCGCACCTCCTGTCGGCGCTGACTCGTCGAAATATTTGTAAAAGAGCCTCGGCGATCTATTTTACTCATTTAATAAATTAAAGAAAAAAAATTATGACTTATGCAGCTGCACTACATTGTTGTGGATCCTTGGTAAAGTTCATTGGAACGTAATTAAAGAACTAACATTTTTTTTTTTTTAACGAAGATATTCTTATTTTTTTTATTTATATATAACGTATATATGCTCTGACATCTAACAATGAAGCGATCGCTTGGATCGATATAAGTAAAGTTCTTCTTTCGATAGCTTTTCTAAAATCTGAGCAAGTCCTATTGATATAACGTTATCCTGATACACGAATCCGGTTTTCTCTCGGTACATCGACACGTTATAGATCCGACATGTGAATGCAGTTATATCAAGGGACGCACGGTAGTCGTTGGAGAAGTCTATCAGGATATACGCAAATAAGCCCTAGTATACTATATATGTATATACGCATGTAACATGGCGTACGTGAGAATGCGAAATGCATGTCGTCGTTGACGGCTCAATGTTCAGATTTCTCATTCATTTACCAGCGTCTCTGTATTTACAGAGTATTTTCCTGGGGAATTATTTTGGGATTTTGATGACAACGCCAGGGATCTGAGTCTTCTCCGTATGCGAACGAGAGGTAGAGATAGAAAGAGAGAGAGATAGGGGAGACGGTGAAAGAGTGAATAAGCAAATGAGAGAAGCAGAAATAAACCGTGAAAATTAGTCAACTCATTCGGATTCACTATAGTTTCCATGGACTTCGTCACCCGATGGCTCGAAATCAGAAAATCTATAAATAATTTGAACCTTCGTCGCCGCAGACGTCTTATCAATAATCAATACGCTGCTAACGTGGGAGATTCGAGGATAAGAGGAGCAGATACCCTTATTCGAGAAACTATATTTTCCTTCAGAATTCTCTCAGTGATATCGGCTACGGAACCCAGCATAATTCAGAACTTCAAAATTCCTACTCCCCTCCACTCTTTCTCACTCTTTTATTTTATATACCTACACACAACCGCCCCATCTGTACGATAATTCCGTGAACGCGCATTCGCGAGCAAAGGTAATTTTCTGACTGGCTATGTGTAGCACAACGAAAATACTTCCATGGGTGAAGGATATTAAGGATAAAGAGTCTTTATCGAAAAAAAGAAGGAAAAAAAATAAGAGATCGGAGAAGCATTGCTTACCAATAAGGAATATTTTGGCTGGGGTGTTTCTTATCTGTAGCTCGCGGTCAGGGGTGGGAATTCATAGCACGAAAGTCATCACTATCATAAAAACCCATGATTTCCCGTGAATTTTGACTGAATAAATTTATCCTCTTTTCGACGTACTTTTTTTATTCTGTACGAAAAGAATTTGCCTTAGAGTTAATATCAAGCAACAAGAAGTCACATGACATGTGTACGTGTACAGTGATATGTACTTATCCGCTGTACCTGTTAGCCAAGAGTATAAAATCGAAAGGGAATGGCGAATGGCTCGTACAGTCAAGTACTCGAAGAGTCATGGTGTATAGTGGTCCATTGCGTCCTGGCATGGACACGCGGTGCCCATGTATCTTTCGCCTTCGTCCTGTTCATCTTCCGCGATCTCTTCGACTTGCTAACGAACTCAACGTCCACTTAGGCCCTGAAAGGATGCCCGTAACGAGCAACACCCTCCCACAGTGCCGTCTGCCTTCGGGGTACCTACTCGTATACCTATAAGCTCGATATATTACGTTCGGGGTGACCCAATATTTTAATAAAGCGCGGCCGCCACCCGTAACTAACCGACTAACCCGCGTAGAGAGTACAATGAGTGAACGAGCGAGAAAGGTAACCTGATAGAGAGGAGATAAAGAGAGATATACGTATATGCCATATTGACACTGAGAGAGAGAGAGAGGAAGAGAGAGAGATAGATAGAAAGTGCCAGACCGCTATAGTGATGTACGGGCAATCAGCCGCATTAATGCACCGCGTGCTGGACGCCCCTATAAACCATATTTATAACGCTTCGTCCCATAATATATCCTACCGCATATACAGGGTGAATCGCGAGAAGTTGCACGTGAAACTGCCCACTGGGTATATGCGCGAACTTAGGACAGTCTTCGTGGTTACACTTCCATAGACCTTATACAGTGTAATATTCACCCCCAGCGCAGTTGTATATTCATTTAAAAGTTATTCCGGCTATACTCTTCACCCCGGCGTGCTTGACCGGTTTTCATGCGTGACTCTCTTCGGCAGTGGTTGATCATACCCCAGGGGTAGATTACGGTTGGTACACCTAGGTTATACGCGAGGCACGTAATCTTCGCGCGCTGCACATCCTGCAGCGGTTGATTATAGTCGGATTATACATAGAGGCTATCGTTATAGATAGCGCTAATCAGAGCGAATCACACCGTATCGCAGTCTCGCAGTACATCACACCGGGCGCCCCGGTAGAAGCGATGGAGTTGGTACTCTCGCGATATACAGGCGACGCATTATTATTCATATATTCCGTATCACGTCTGTTCGTACAAACCAACACTGCACCGCACCATAACACCCCGGCGCAACCCTGTAAATAGCTGCAGGTTACCACTTTCCTGTTATACCCCGAAGGACATATATCTAGTCGCGAAGGACTCCATGGCGACGATAAACCATTCCGGCAAGTCCGCAAGGAATACGTCTTCCGCTAGGAATCTTACCTAGATACGTCAACCCTATATATTCGACCATTATGAATGTCCCCATCCTCACACTTAAACTGGCCTTCTTATCCTTACATAGATTGTATACCATATCTGCATCTTTGACCTGAAATTCACCTATGATCTATTTTCCCTCGTAGAAATGCATTCTACTCCAGATTGCCTATAGTCAGTGCCCTGCGTCTGAGCCTGACGTTTACCTCCGCTATTCCTGACGCATCTAATTCCTGTATTACGCCCCGACACGTGGTAACCTCTGCTCCGACTAACGCAACGAGCAAAGTGCATTTGTGCAGCGTCCCGCGGACGTTGTTTGGTAGAGAGAGGTTGATTGTGCAGCAGGATGCAGCGAGGCCCTGCCCACCGGTAATTGCAGGAGAGACTGGCCCAAAGCCATGCTCCACAGTCTACGGGTCTGTACCTACAGTTCAACGTTATATACAGTATATAGTGTATATAATATATATGTATATAGTCTACCAGCCCGATTCCATGGCCTCCACGTTCTCTCTACTCCAGTCTAATTACGTACAGTCGTGACGATGCAATGGACGACGGTTTCCCCAGAACTCAAAATCTAGTTTCACATATTTTTCGGAATTGGTGCACGGATTAATAAACGTGCATGGTAATTGATTGGCGATGCATTTATATATTTTTTTATGGTGAATGTAGACCCTTGCGTTTATATGTATATCTATAGATGCTATTAGGCTTCATGTCAATCTATACAATATCGCCCTTAGTCCTTTACTCTTCTGGAAGCGAAGTAACTTACTAGACTGAATCTAATCTTCATCAAGGGACGTCCGTTAGACGCAGGTATACGCGGCGGCGAGTCATGCAAATTTCTGCGTGGGGGTCTTTGTTGCAGAAGGGAAGACGTGTTAGGTGTACCTTTCTTTCCGGTCTGTGAGAGGAGATAAATAATGGTAACGCGATTCCACGCAATTCCGTCTACGTTGCGTCCGTCTTGTTTGCATAACCAAGCTTATTGGACTCCACAGTGTAGGCTGACAGTCGGTTCTCTCTCTCCACATTGTATTACTCTCCATAACGAAGTAACGATCCTATACGGTATACTTTTTTTCGATCATTTTATTATTTTCACTACAAATGATACTCGCAGATATCAACCCATTCCTTTCCGACTGTTATACCTGGTGTATACAAGTTTACGATTCTATATAAGCAGTAACCATAGAAATAGGAAAAAGGTGTTCGACACTCCATGGAGTTTACAGTGTTATTCGCTATGTCATTTTGAACACCTTTCATCTGCCTGATCGTTAACACGAGTAAAAATGTTTCCGAGAAATTAGAAAAAAATATTTATCGATTAATTGATTATCCCATAAATTTTTATACGGCTACGCCACATATATCCACAAGTCTATTTCGTTTCAATATAAAGTGGAGCAGCGCGATCAACAGTGGGCTTATTGCGTATCCGTAGTAAACCGCACGAGAGCGAGCGCGGGAAAACATCATCTGTCAATAACCGGAATAAAAAATAAATAAAAACAGGAAGTGAACGTAATGGGTCCCGAACAACGGTAAATCCGACCGCGTACAAATGCACGCGAGCGTACCGTCTAGCACAGTGACGATACACGTTTGGATGTAGACCAATTCACATCGGTATAAGTACTGGTAGGAGAATCAGCGACTGCTAGTGGACTCCCGTACATCCATATATATCTATATATAATAAAATAAATGCATGCATTATGTGACGTCACTGGTGCCAGCAGCCATAAAACAGCCAACGGATTATTGAATGGGGCTTCACATAAAAATATCCGGCTCTCAATCCGCACCGGTTTCGTGCACAGGGTTATCCCGCAGCACAAAACGTATTAGCACTAATGTAAGTGCACGTCATGCGTGCCCGGGGTCTCATTAAAATGAAATCGACACTGCATCGAGTCGTTTTAGTAATTATTAAAGGGCGTATCGTTCATAGTCCTTGTATAACCTTGGGATGAGATGTCAATTAAAAGCCAGTCTCCTTTATTTGGATATAAAGAGATGTATCAAATCCAGTGAGAAAAAGTCTGATCGTCAAGGCACGTCTTCCACTGGAATTCGTACCTCACGGTATGCGTATAGATTCAACTAACATATGTATATGTATAACGTATAAGCCCAATTGGATCTCGGGCTGAGGAAACAACGCGTATAAGGATCTTTGCGTCAGACCTATCATTGGAGATAACCGCCTTAGGTAGTTACGTATGTAAGATGCGTTATGCGCATGCGCATATACTAAACCGAGGAGCTGCGCGAAAACCAACAAGGAATTACAGCACAAAGCGCAATCCTTGATGATAATTAACTCATCCAGTGCGTTCGCGCACGTAGCACAGCGAGTTGGACTTTAGAGCTTCCTTCCATCGTGCGGCAACAAAAAGGCGAGCACCCACTCTGACACAAAAGCCGCGGCATACGGTACATAAACAACACTCTCGAGTGGCACTAGAATGCACTAATGACGGGATATTAAATAACGATAATGATCCAGTCGCGGGCTTTTTATAAAGCCAAGGATAACAGAGGATGGCGCCGCCTGAGGTTACGGCTAAATTTCGCTAACTTAATTGACCAAGACAATGAGTCTGCCGCGGCGTAATCAAGCCATCCTTTCATTGCGGATGCTTCTTATACAATTAGTGGTTGCCGATACACAACAATACGATAGATCCTTGCGGGATATATATATATATATATATATATACACACACACACATATAGTTAGCGCACTTTGTATTGTAGTATACGTATGTATATCTATATATAGTAATAACTCAAAATTGTCCTATACCTTTTGTTACGAGATTACCGCAATCTTTAGGTTTGATATAATGTCATAGTATTTTCGCGTGACGTCACGAGAATTTCCGACGAGGTACAATCGCAAATTCGTTTCGCATCGTTCGAATCTCGTTACGTACGTGGAAACCGGTCGTACGATTCGTCTCGCGTCGGATACGCATTATAATGTTAAAGTAGAAGGTATACATATAGCGTCGACCGCCGAACTCATTTACACCTGCGATAATCACGCGATTACGTCGATGAGAATGACGCGTAACCCATTTTAACGGGGTGATCGTAAAATTCGATCAGGCGTTATTTTTACACAAGCGAATATCGCCCACAGTCTAGCCGACAGGTGTGTTGCATTTGGTAGAAAATATTGGAAAATATTTAATACGTTTTATATGATTAATACACTCGAATTATCTATGTGTTACTACAGCTGCCATATACATATGTATATGTATGCATAGTTATACTCTATCCTCTCTGAAATCACATCCTACTGCCGTGTTTTGCACTGTCAATCAATTCTCTAGAAATTACAAGCATTTTGCAAAATTCCATCGTGTTTTGCTCACTAGCGATGATCTATGAAGAGCTCAGGGCACTGCTCCAAGCACTGACAATCACCTGTCCGCCCGGCTCACATTTTGCTGGCATCCTTCTGTACAGGTGCGCATGGCTTATACCTACCTACCTGCCTGATGTATCAATTTTCCAGGTCAGAAATGCAACGCTTCGAACTACCATACTACTAGCTTATTGGTATACTTATGTATTTATGGTCCTTTTTTTTTTTACGTCTATGAAACTTAACCTGTCCGTGGTTGCGTTCTGAAAAATATTTTTCGTCACTTTGTATGACAGTAATATATTAATATTCCAGAAAAGTAAATTAGGTATTGAATACGGAATCACAGGCAAGTGGTACCACTAATTTGTCTGATCGGCAAATTATTTATACCATCGAACATACTGTCAATCAATTCGATGCTCTTTTGGATATGGTACCTCTATTCGAAATATTCCTCCAGTAGACCAATGTAAATTGGTATAGTCTGACTGGCATTCTCATTATGAATATTGTATATCATTAGTGTGCCCCAATAAGTTTTGAAAATTATATCTCGAGTCGGGAATATTCAATTCTGTCGATACAAAGCGATGTTTATCGTGTAATTCATTTATGATGATTTGCCGCGAGCAAAATCGATCGTTGCTGTCGAATTTGATTGAAATCTTTTTTCTCACCGACCTGCGTCCTACTCGATTGAATTTCATATTAAACTAGACGTTTGCAATAATACAAATATAGTAGTAGCCATGTACATTGTATATCATACGGATATAATCATCCCTTCGTAGGAATAGCGAATATCACGAATGTAGTGAAAAGTGTCGAAAACCATTGAAGAAAGTTGAGGACAGAAATTCTTAGGGAATATCGTGTTCAGTCATCCGTACGATATAGACATATTGACAGCGGGCATATTCTACTCACTACCTACCCCGTGCTGTCACACGAATGCGAGGGTGGTCGGAGGCATATCAGGTCTGAAGCGTTCCAGGCGGACATTTATTCATATCGGAAAAACAATTGAGGCTTTTATGGGACACGGATAGATAATAAACAAGTAGTATTGGTCGAGGGCAATTTGATAGCGTAAAGTAACTTTGGCGATTTGTGTTATCGAACTTGTTAGTTTCTTGGTTTTCTACTTTTAGATATTCCTGTATACTTTTTTTTCCCCTTGTATCTATAACGACTTGTATGCCTATTCATGAATCGGTTCGATAACGCTACAATCAATTCGTACCGAGTAACGTTGCGGCGTCATGACTAGCGACCTAGTGCTATTATGGTTCGCTCGTCAGGGCTTACCAAATTTTCTAGGGTTATCTAATATTGCTCCAACTAAATTGCCCGGGTTGAATGGTGGCTGCAAGCTTCCCAGTAACCCGTATAGCCCATTTCAGGGCTCCTGTATAGTCCCATTCGCACGGGGAAGCAAGTAGCTGCCTATAGGGAGACGGGGTTACAAGACGAAATAAATACAATATTATGCAAACGGGGGGGTTGATCGCATGCGGTAAAGCCTCGGAATCTCGGGAATCCCGAATAAATTGACACTAAACGGGTAGGGTCTGGGTACTGTGAGTGCGACGAGGACGTCACTATGGGAGGTTGCCCTTGGCAGGAGAAAAACGGAAGGGAAAATATATTGATAGCTCCGCAACACGCCGTACCAATATCACCTAACAGCTATTTCGTTTATACGCGTTACAGACTGGGTCCATGGTGAAGGGCGTGTTTTCCGAAATCTATGCATAGCTGCACGGCAATGATAGAGGGGTTCTCTCTGCATGGGAAAACCCGTCTATGGGGGAGACGTAGGTTCCTGTACGAACTGCTGGTACAGATTATTTGGTTGATGCCAATCCCCGTCTGCTGTAAAATTTTTTGCGTTGCCAGTATTTCGATAATGATATGGAGCGCGGATGGAAAATATCCTAGAGGGGTAGGGTTAGCACATAGAAGGAATATTCTATGGGGTTGATTCGATGGGATTCACATGGAAAGTCGTGTCGGGCGACGCTCATGATGTTTTGCATTACTTTGTTAGGAGACTCCCACGCTTTTTTGCAGGTCGGACCCTCGTGCACGAGCTTCATTGGACGAAACCCAAGCACCAATCGGCCCCGGAGAAAATTATATGCTTTAAATGGATAATTAAATAGCAACAGAACTGACTGAAAGACTGACTGGGGATGATTGCCGGGTTCCGGCGCAAGCATGAACGGGGAATTGCTGCCTTAGGGTTCGGAGGAGTTCACCATCCGCCCCATATCTAAACTTACAAACATTGTAATTATCTCTATTCCCATAAGTCGAGTACCACACGGGATGCTCGTCAAAAACTGTTGTCAAAGGCCCCCAGGCTTTGCCATTAAAGTTCGCGATTTTGACACTCGTCATATACTCACTGGAATTTCTAGTACTATTCCACTTCCATTTTCTTACACGAGATTAGACGCACGTAACCTTTAGTCGTTTCATTAGTTCGACACAATCAGTTCCCAGGTCGATAAGCCACTAGTCCCCTAATCAATGAAATTGGGAGACAAAGCCACGGGGTCAGCTCTGAGTGGAGGTGAGATTGAACCTTCCCCTAGAGCTAGAGGAAAGCCCTAGGTAGAGAGGTAGGCAGTTGGTACTCCTGGCGTTCCTTGATGTTCTCATCGCATTCTCCTTCAGGAGGAAACAATGAGGGAGGTGTGTCCTATCCTGGTCAAGTGACGAGGAGGCGTCTGACTGTGTCCCTATGTTCTCATCCCTCTCTGTTTCTCTGCTCTCTCTGATTTCTCTCTCTCTCTCTCTCTCTCTCTCTCTCTCTCTCTCTCTTCTCCCTCTCCCTCTGACCCTCCTATCTAACGTTGACCATGAGCTTGGATCCTTCCTGGGACAGGGAATGGTGCGGTATTCATGTAGGCCCTGCTAGACGAGGTCGCGTGATAATGACAGGTCTGGGCGTCGCAGGGTGATTGAGGTGCCTGTGTCACAGAGACCCGCTTCACCACGCCCTCCTCATATACCCATTCACCAGACTGCATTGATTTTGAAGTCACGATCGTTTCACTTAACTTTCACGAACTTTGACCTTTGATTTATGTATTTTTAAGAAATTTCTCGTAACCGAGAAAATGTGTCAATACATCAGATTTTTTAGACTATCTTTTTTTATCATCTCGATGTTGCATATAAAGAGAGGCTTGCGTGTTTCTCATGGATTTTTCATTCGATCATCTGGAAAAACCGGACGCGGATGATCGTAGCTGCTTTAAGTCTTTTTTCACAGGATGTAGTTTTCATGCGGACAGCTTGAAAATAGTTGTTAGCTTCGCTGACTGACAGAAGTGAGCTCGACACAGTGACGAAGCAGATCCAACCACGATATCCTGGGTAGATATAACTCCTCGTGGCCTAGGCCTGGTTGCCTGGTTGCCTGGTTGCTTCGTTGCCTTACCTCCAAGTCGGCATTGCGCCAGCATACCATCTTTGGGCTCGGCTTATCTCGTATCGAGACAATCCTCGTGGCAAGGCATGTCGTGTGCATACCTCCATACATTCCATTGTGTTTCCTCATAATTACATACAAAGGGACATCGCTTCTTCTTGGTGCTGACCCATCACGTGGGAAATCTAATCTTCTATGGTACCTGCATGATTTCTATTAGATTTTTTAAGAATTTCATCTTTTTTGGGGTAAATTCATTGGAACTTGACAAGCATAGTTTCCTATTAGCAGTTCATTTTTTTTATTTCCCAATTATCAATAATTACCCCTTTCTTAAATGTAAATCAAAGAAATAATAAACTACTGTATATTAGAATACTTTAGCGTCAAAATCAAATAACTTCGAGTATAATAAATTTCTGGCCGCTTATGGAAATACCAAAAAGGGAGGATAGACGAAATGAAGGCATTAGGGGTGAGTGACGCGCTGACGTAGCTTAGGTACCCTCTTCTCTCCCTCACCAACAATCTATCCTTCGTTCTACATTGGAAACCTCCCTTATTCTTTCTTTCTCTCTCTCTCTCTCTCTCTTTATCCCTCTCAACCTTCTACCCCTCGCTTTCACAGGTCTCTCTAGAACGAACGGAGTAGGTCCCCACTGTCAAATCGTTCGACGAAGGTAATCCCAGCGAGATCCGTTCGGGCAGGACAACCCTGTAGAATCCGTAGTCTGGCCATGAGCCACTAAGCACGAGCAGCACGAGAGACTCCAGAACCGGTGGAGCCAGCAACCCCCCAGGAGAAGCGCGTGATGACGAGGCGCGATCTCTGGTGGCTCCCACGCCCCCAACGCCCCGCTCGTTAGCCAGAGTCAGCAGCGGACGTCATCGACGTGTCATTGGGAACCGAGATCCCTAGTTTCAGTCCCGAGTCCGTGCACGCCCACTGACATCGACCTGACGCAGCATGCGACGAAACGACGCTTGCAAATTATCGGTGCTCGATGACGCGCCCCAACCATTCGACAATAATTGTCGCGAAATCCTCGAATTCTCTGAATTGTGTCTCGCTTCGTGAAAATGTCATTGGAAAGACGTAGGGTGAATGAGATGTCAGTGGTAACGAACGAAGATGGAGAAAGTCTCTAGCTCTGATGATCATCAGGTACGCTTGGAGAACGTAAATGCTCATTTAAGAATAGAGGTAGTCGTGGCCTCGTCGAATGGTGGCGGATCGTCATCTAATTAAAGTCTATATTCATCGTAGAGGGGTAGGTAGAAGTCTCTTCCGGGTACACGGCAGTTTCCGGTTATCGAGGCTAGCACCAGGAGGGAAGCGCGCCGCGAAGGGGTCGTCTCCAGGCAATCGGGCTAAACTACGGACTCATTTACACACTTAGCCCTGCTTCCGCCTCGCTCGTTCCCACCCCGAGCGACGAGACCCAAATGGTTTTCATATTGTCTTTTTACCGCTCATTTTCATTTTATCGCTTGTTTGGCCGCTCGAACCCCCTGAATGGGTTAATTCTCTTCCTCTCGAGATACGCCTTGATTTCTTCAGTCGCTCGACTCTTGCGAAAACGGGGGATGAGCACAAAGATTTATACCGGAGACTTATATACTCTTCTATGGTGCCTCCTACTGCTTAACCGCTTTGTATACGTTTCAGAGTTAAATCTATGCAAGAAGTCGAAAATTATGTGTTTCTCTTTTATAATAATTATTCTGCGACTATTAGATACAATTTCAAAAATTTACTTTCTCCGTGGAATAAAGAAAAGTTACTCTATATTCTATTTAAAAAATTTGATATATTACGTACGCGAAACAGTATCATGTACATTCCTCATACGTAATATATGCGTGATTGTCTTATCTTCCCTATAACAATCTTTTAAGTACTTGTCAAAGCATGAATTATATTCCAGATTTGAAAGTTAGTTCACCAAGTTTTACGTACTTTCCGTATAAAAGACGATTGTCAGTGCGTAATTTTCCACAATGGTTAGACGAAGTAGGAACAAGAGTGGTAGTGGAAAGGCATTGAGGTTGCAAGAGGGGGTTGGTTGGCTCAGAGTGAGCGAGCCGCCTCTAGCACTTAAGACTATTGTTTTCAATGTAATTGGATAGCTCCCTGCCTCCCCTATCTCGTTTTCTCATCCCTTCTCACTCTCTCTCTCTCTCTCTCTCTCTCTCTCTCTCTCTCTCTCTCTCTCTCTCTCTCTCTCCCCAACAGTCTCGCATTGGTCATCTCTCTTACATCTATTCAGTAGAGGGTAGCAGGCATTCGGGCAGCAAGGCAGTCCCCACGAAGCTTCAACAATTATCTTGATTGTTTTATGCATACATCAACAGTCTGACCCAGGAGACAATATTCTCCATTCCCTAATGTGGCCACCCCTGCTTTATCGTTACTTCCGCTACAAGTTCTCCACCCGATGCACCTGCCTCTAATTTATTACATCAACGTAAACTCAACGGTCCTATCGAATCTGTCCTGTGCTCCTGGGTTACGCTTCATCCATCGCTAATTTCCCCATATACCCAGTACCCATATGTGTTTCCGCTATAATGATCACCGCTAGACGGAAATCTCTCGTGGATGCACCACCTAGACAATGCATCGGGCCGATTTAATTAGGATAAGAATTGCGCATGCTTGGATTGCCCTCGTCCTGAACACACAATGCCTCTGGCTGTGACTAGCTATATCCTATAGCATATATACTATATGCTAGCCGACCAGCTAGCTGGTGGTGACTCCATGGCTCGTCTCCAAGAAACATGATATACCGGGGTGAGAGCTGCGACCGCTAACGTGGTTTCCAAAAATACCGCAGGCTTCGACAAAAAGTCCACGGGAATGTAATACCCGCGCCACGTGCTAATTATGTAAAAATATGATGCGGTTCCCACCCCATGTAACTCTGACACATGCATATTACCCACTGTGTACCTCTGCGCTTGTACAACTTGGTCCCTGAACTTTCAACGTCCGACCAACATTTTGTTGCCACCTTTAACAATTTTTATACACTTTAGCATCATTTTCTTTTGGGAAATACAAACTTCGTGTTTTGGTACCGACCGAAGGAGATTAACTGGAGACGTATACGGTACTGCGTGACTTGGCTCGAATTCGCGGCTTACGAATCAGGTTTTACTATCAAGATTACCAGAAGCTATCTACTCGTCACAGTGTCATTTCTCACCCGGGTGCTGTAAAATCAGATAGTACCAACGTTCCAGCTTAGCCACCCTTGAGTAAACGGGTTTCCAGTCCTATGTTCGTTTGTATCGTAAGACCCAAGATATCCTGCTCTACGTGGTGGTGTACAACATGCATGCGTGCATGCGTTTGGTATGTCCGCCTCTTCGGCGACTTAGCACGCACGTTCCTCATGCGTGGATTCTCTAGGAGCTCAGGACTAGCGTTTATCAGAGTGCACCACGACTACGGGAAACAACACGCTGTTTGAATTTTTCGCGAAGCGACTTAGAAGATACTATACCCATTTTCTCAGAAGGTGATTAGACCCTGGCGCAGCACGTGACGTAAATGATCGTCCATTCAGCATTCAACCAGGAAGTTAGCGAAAGTGACTATAGGATCACGTTACCAACTCTCGTTATAAAAATTTCTTTCAATTTTTATATTTTAATACATACCGCTTGAATTGTTCCTCGCGTAGGATTCATCCATTCGGCCAATGTGCATTGGAGATTTTTTTGCAAGGAAAATAGTTTGTATACAAATGCAGTATCAGATAGTATCGAAGCGTAGGACGTCAGAGGGAGAAGCGAATGAGGTATATAGGAAGATAGATATACGTATAAATAAAAAAAAAAGAAAGAAAGAGAGAGAATAGTGGAAGATCGTTTGTCTGTAGAAACCGCAACGCATCTGCGCCGATGCATTTCGCGATAAAACGTGGACGGTGCACCGAACGGACGCTTTTTACCTTTTTTTTTTCCTGGGTAATAAATAATATTTCGCAGGTGCGCTTCGGGGACACTGCGCTTGTAATGCGGGAAGCATCACGTGCGCGGTTGTGCTCATACGCAGGTATATATACCGTCGTGCATACTTACTAACGTGAAATACAGAAATTTTATCATTATGTGCCATTACGAATGGCCGGATTGTCGTACAGAAAGCTATGCCTGCATCCGTACACCTAAGGACTGTTGATCTCTTGATTTTTCCCTTCATGTTTTTCGTCTCTTTTCTCCTACCTCGGTGCTTATATATGTATATATGTATGTGGGATTTTCTTCCTTTTTTTGACTTTTTGCTTTATTTACATTACCTTGTCGATTTACGAACCGCGACCGGCGATGCACATCGGCCAACGGAATTGACGTCGCAATAAGTTTAGTTGAGAGCCGATCGCTTTCGAGCTTCCTCGACGCTACGTTATACGAGCGCATTTCCCGGTATTTATCGGTATCCTGGTTTTGTTTCAGCATCCGTATCCTTCGGAAGACCAGAAAAAACAGTTGGCGCAGGACACGGGGCTGACGATTCTTCAAGTTAACAACTGGTGAGTTCCTACACCTTACTTTTCTATGGCTTTGGATGCACTCGTGGTTGCATGAGATACATGTATGTACTACGTACATAATTCTACGTGACACGTGTTACTATCTTGTATATCTATATATTACGCGATATTGCATACGAGACAGTATGGACAGGAAAGGAATATTTGCCAATGACAAAAATCGATACGGGTCATTCAATAATAAGTATTTTTCGCTGTGAATAATGTTTATGGCGATTTTTACATCTAGCTACACGAACGTCCACCGGCCAATCATATTTCATGCATTTTCAGCCAGCAATTCCAAGAAGGAATAGCCTTTCTCGTCTCTCTGATAAACGAGAGAAAATTAATGGCCTCTCGCATGTTCCCGCGTTCCACGACTAATTCCCTGCTCGTACGTTCCCCAGGTTTAACGTCGTGTCCGACGGCGTTTGTGTGTCTTTTATCGTAGATGAGCTTAACAGTGTAGGTATACAAGATACGCACGGGCGCTGCTTACATACGTATGTACGGAAGAGAATTTTCAGACGCTAAAATAGTTCGTGGTCTGTTTCCCTATAGTAACGAAAGAGGGGAAGAAAAAAAGAAAAAGAAAAACATTGAGGTTGATGAGCCAATCTCATGACGTCACTCGAGCACGGATCTCATATATGTAGCAGCACACGCGTAGCCTGTTTATCACAAAGCACAACACAATTCGTGTAAATATATTCAATGTGATTTATGATCATGTAGAATGGATTGATACTCTCAATTGGTTGGTCTCGAGTGTATCGCTACAATTTTATTAACCTATCGATTATCATGGGGAATCTGCTGTCAAGTAAGATAGCAAAACTCAATGGGAGGTTTAAAAAATGCATTCGCAGGGGACAATCGAGGACACGAAAATAATATCGTAATAAACGAAAAAGAGGAGAAAGAGGTAGAGAGATATAATGAGAAGGAGAGGATTGATTTAGAAAATTTCTGTGGCAGAAAATTCGCAAGCTGCTCGACATGAATAACTCGAAGGCAGTAAATCGGCACATAGTTTTCAGATAGCGCACCTAAACATTACTATTGCACTTTACGCAGGCTTAATCTCAGATCCCGGAGCGCCGCGAGGATTATTCCTGCTATTATGTAGCTACTTTACGATTTTCACATCTAGGCCGACACGGCGAAGCTGCGCCTCTCTCACAATATATGTATACCTACGCGCTGCATTTTATTGGCGAAACTTTACGCGCTTCGTTAACGCACGTCAACTTGTATGCATATACTGTACCTACTGTAAGAGACGCTTTCATCTGTATTACAGGTGCGGTAGATAAATATCAGAATGCTTTTAAGTTTAGTTACAAGTAAAGGCAAAGATCGCATTATTTAAATATATTATTAATAGATAGATGTTGGCACAGATAGGACAGATACTATGTATTTTCAATAGATATATAGATATAGCAGTGTCATTCGAAATATAAAATATATATATATATACCCAATAATACAAAAAAATGTTAACCCTTTACGTATGAGTACGTATGTATATGCATATAACAGATCGATAAGGTCTAAGAGCATTGTTGAGAAAATGGACTTCCGATCGGAAAAGGTCCCGCGTTACGTTAAGCAACGGGTCTTCCTGCTCATAACATGGACGCTAATTCCTTTAAATCCGGTTTTAGCGAGAAAGGGTTAAGATGGCGAAGGGCGTCTTCGGGGCTTAGACTTGTCTTGTCGAGGGACTCTCTCCTTCTGATCCAACAGGCTTCCGACTATCCCACCATCTTGATAGATGTTTCAGCGTCACAGCTGCGCCACCATCCGAATTATTATCCCAACCGGGTGGCTTGTTTACCGTGAAAATTAAACGAAATCCTTGTACGTATAACCATCGCCGACCTACTCATTCACCTTCTCCCTCTCTCCCCCTCAGCATCCATTTTCTCAACGTACGTATCTCGCGAGGCACGAACTGTAACGCTAAGGCAAGGTGGGTATGGATAATCTCTTTGGCTAACTTTAGAAAGACGAGATCGAAATAATCCAGGTTAGTCATTGGCCAGGGTGAATCAGGCGAAACCGGTGAAGAGGCGTATCTGTTTTACTCGTGGATATTGCTCGGATATAAAATGCGAAATGAATTGCCAGATAACCCCGGACTCCGCTCTCACGGTCCTCCCGAATGCGGCGAGGTTCGCATATAAATAAGACGAGGTTGCAGCGCGTTGCGACGTCTCGCGTCGTCCTCCTCGCTGGTTTATAATAAGAGAATCAAGGAGGCCAGAGGGAAGAGTTAAAGGGTACGTTGTATATAGAGGATGTACTGTAATTGAGCACAAATCAAGTTTAAGGAGTACGCGTTGGAGTTAGCATTTGCAGGATTCACAGATATACGTATTTTTGAACAGGCGTAGATCTCCCGCACGTTAGTAATTGCACGTGATTCAAAACTCAATTAAAACTAAAATATATTACATTCTCGAGTCTGGATGGCACGTATATTAATTTTTAAAAAATTATAAAATTCTACAAATAATTTTCATAAAAAAAGTTTCTACTCATTCTCCCCAATGCGTATTATATATGCGCAACGTATAACAGTTTCTTGGTAGCAATAAGTTTCACGTAGACTTGCAAAATATTTAACGCACAGAGACTCATGTTTTCGTAATGCAATTAGAACCCTGGCGCTTGTGCAGCTTAGAAATGGCTCCCTCTAATTAGAATACTAGGGACAAATGAAATAATTTCTAAATAAAATAGTTATGTGGTCCACGCGTACCCCCGCCCACTTTGCGGCGCTAGAAGGAAGTCTGGCTTCCTTGGTCTCCCTTCGTCCACAATTTTCCGTCACATATATCAACCTGGACAGTAGTTAGAAACGTTGCCAGCTTGTTACCGTGTACCCGTATATATTACCCCAGAAAATAGCGAACAGCGTCAAGCATGTGAATACTGAGTCCGTTCAAGCGCTTACAGGAGACTGCGTTCAATGGAAACGGTACCGGAGTGATATTTATTGCTTTAAAAAGGATCATCTCTTGGCACCGATCTTGGTCCATTCGCGATTAACGATCATATTAGCTTAATGAAAATGCGTCACTATCCAATTGGCGAATTCATTAGAAATAGATAATGAGCTATCGAGTTTCTTAGATGCTTCGCTGTATTAACGGCAACCGAGTATAGGTATAGTCGTACCTACATTCGTACACGTATACACCCCCAAAACCACGAAGCAAGAGAGTAACGAAAACGTGTACTAATATTCTTGCTAATTTAACCACTTTCTCCCCCTTCTATACTGTCCCGTTAATAAACCAGAGGTTATTTATTAGCTTCCACCTCCACGCAGTCCCCACCGTACCACACGCTACGAGAGTCCCACGTTACAGTTGGCACTTACGCCGTTTATTTTCGTGTTCGAGAGTCACATGGTCTTAACTTCATTTTTCTTTGCCATCGAGCTACGTCACACGTCTCTACCGGTATTTACGGGGGCCGCCAAAATAATTTTGTTTTCTGGCCTCCGTCTTTGTAATGTCTTTTGGCATCCTGACATCCCTCAGAGACAGTTTGAGATACGAGATGGAATTTCAATCGTGACTCGAGTCACGCTCTTTGGAATGACGGTTAAAGGTCCTTGGTGGTTTTTTTTCTTCTTTTTTTCCTTTCTCTAATTCTTTTAGAAATCTTTTCCCCTTCCATGCCACCCGCTTAACCACGAGCAATCTTACTCTTGCTCCTCGTCCCTTAAGAACTTCTTACTTTACGTCACATCTCATCGCGCTCTTACAGAATGCAACGTTAGGTACCTACGCGCCGTGCAATGCTGGGCGAGATCGTTAACATCATAACTGTACGTCCCGGCATAATTTAGACCGCTGTAAAACCGCGAACGGGACCCCTGTGCTCTACTGTAGCCAACTTGCTAACGAGACATTTCGTTTTACAAAATTGTACGGGGCTCAGGAGTCACGTGAATGGGGTTGTAAATCCCGCTACCGGATGTTAATATCCCTATTCGCAAATAACGTTATAGTGGCTACGTTCACCGTGCGGATGTCACGGTTTTAAGGCAACGATCGTTAACCGTCACTCAAATTGCTAGGGATGCTTCACGGGAACGTATTCTTACGACCTACCGATATCTACTTCGTCATTTTTTCTCTCTCTACATTTAGAATTCATTCATACCGATAATTATTAGACGACTCCGTTCAAATTTCATTAGCGAGTATACCTATATTAATTATACTACGGATATGTTATCGTTCTGTTTCTTTGACGTAAGTTACGAACGTATCTAAATTATATATACATATATCCATATACATTGAACCTTTTTTTTAGTTAGAGTTTTATTAACATTCCTAGATTCGTAGGTATAACTTTGTCCCTTAAATTTCCAGACTTCTGCTCTAATTTATCCAATTCAAAATTAGTCAATTTATGGGCCAACGATTCCTCTGCTAATTAGGAAATTGTCGTATCTGTTCGATCTACAAATAGTCAAGGTCCACATGGAATGGTAGAGAACGACGTCACGACGTCCAGGCTATCGCATCGGCTCGTTTGCCGAGCAGGTGAGAAAGGTGGCCGTAAGTCAACCGGCATTACAACAAAGTAGTCACCATATAGGTACCGTATATCCCTATCGTGTCACTTCATCACTCTAGACTACCTTCAGGGTGACACCTTTTAAGTTGTTTCGGTACCACCAGAATTTTCTCAAAAATTCATTGATCGTTAGTTCTATCCGAATGATCAGTATAAATCTTACCAAGCGTACTGCGTGATCCGTACCAGAGTACAGTATACAGCAAGAATCTATGTCGGATTTAGGAATTTTCTTGAAGCGCTCACGAGGCACGGTGTCTTTACACATGAAAGTTAATATATGTTCTATAGATTATTAAGTATACATAAGATCAGGTCGTTTCGTTTCCCAGATTAGCCATTTTCAGGCTCGTTCCTTAAGGTTGAGACGCGCGCGTTATTTCAGTCGACCTCGGCTTATTGGGTACCTCCGTCAAACAATCTCATTTAGCCCCCTGCCTAGTTCGCTTGGTTCCGACCCCCTTCTACTCCCACCACTACGTAATGCGGCCCTCACACCGAACCCCCTTTTCGCGGTACAGCCACCACGTCCCACAACGAACGGAAACCCTCTGGGGCTCGAGGTAGGAGTCGGATATCTAATTAGCGGGGGCTGATCGGTAATTACTACGATTAATCAATCCGTTTTCCATTTGTGCGCCGTGCGCGTGTGAGAGAGAACGTAGAAGCCTAGAAGGACGAGAGAGTGAGAGAGCGAGAGCGGGCATTCGTAATGGCGTAGTGAGAGTGGCAAAGGGTCTATGTGACTGAACGAGGGTGCTGGAGGGGAAAGTGGATGCAAGAGTAGGTATCGAATTAGCATTGTCCTAGCTTGAACGGCGCACTTTACAATGAGTGCTACGGATATTTTTAGTGGAGGCAGAGGCATTCGATTTGAATTTTTGCTTGAGACAACTGCTAGAAATGGTTTTTTGCTGGTTTGACACTTCTTGGAGATATTTTACAACATTTTAAATAACAGTACTACAAAGTATGTAATGTCGTTCTCGTGGGCATTAAAATCCACTCGACCTTTATTGCGTGGGGTTACGCTTCCATCTGTCTTCTTGTCTATAGTGGCCTGGATCATTTTACATACGCATTGCGTTGTCACTGTCACTGGCGTAGCATTGGGTAAACGCATAAAATCTTTCAAGTGAATTTATATAATATTTAAGGTTATCGCGGGAAATCTACGATGCTCTAACGGTAACTAGCATTACTCTGGATGTATTTGCGTTTCATATATCCACCGTATGAGTTTTTCGTACCTATATATTAATTGGTAAATGTACGGGTAGGTAAAATTTCGTCGAGGGTTCTTACGCCGTTGCAACTTGGATGGATCACGAAATGGTACGCTAATGTAAGAGAGGCGAGAGAATGCCGGGGGCATATGGAGGCAAATCTCTTGATGCCATTAGGGCCGACTTTGTAAATAGTTTTCGCCCGAAGAATAACAATCGCATCGACGAGGGGTTGTAACCCTAGCAGGCAGACAAGTAGTCAAGCGAGCACGCGGGCAGGCATCGGGCGCACAAGTATAAAAGGGCGAGAATGGCAAGTATAACGTGTCTAGTATCGATAGAGAAAAGGCGAGAGAGTGAGAATGTCAAGAGAAAGCGCACGCCCTCTCGTTGCTCGCAAGAGTCAATCATGATTGATCACTAGGGATTGACGATGAGATGAGGGAGATCCTACGTAGAAGGGTTGTTCTGCCTGCTGGACCGAGAAGCCCTGGGATCCTCGTTATTTGTTTTGCGCGAGAGGATTATCGCGTTATTACTTAGGGACGAGAGTCAAGGGTCGGCCAAAGGGTCAAGGGGCAGTCTTGGAAAGACACGCACAAACACTCAAGACTCGAATTACGGTAGGCCGATTGGTTTCGCGAATTAAGCTATACGGCTTCCAGCCACTGGAACAACCCCTTGGATCAGTCCCGTGTTTCTAGGGATTTCTATGAACTGTATGTCATGTGTATCTACGCCTCTTGGAATCTCGAGGATGTTCCTGAGAGTTCTTCGGGAACGCAAGAGCTTCCGTATCACAGAGAAGACAGAGGACAAAGCGGATGAGAAGCGTACCAGAGCTGATCTTAGATGTCGCGTTAACGGGATGGCAGAGATGCTAGAGCGAGTGAGTGAGTGTGAGAGAGAGAGAGAGAGAGAGAGAGAGAGAGAGAGAGAGAGAGAGAGAGAGAGAGAGGGAGAGAGAGAGAGAGAGAG
>JARQSW010000419.1:482560-492864 GCA_030142375.1 Calameuta pallipes
GAGAGAGAGAGAGAGAGAGAGAGAGAGAGAGAGAGAGAGAGAGAGAGAGAGAGGGAGAGAGAGAGAGAGAGAGAGAGTGCAAGAGAGAGAGAGAGAGAGAGAGAGAGAGAGAGAGAGAGAGAGAGAGAGAGAGAGTAAGGGAGAGAGGATGAGGTCGCCCGCCTCGGAGGCTCAGAGAGAAGCTGTACGAACAGGGACAATGCTTTCATCATTGCCGCTCTTTCTTTCATTCCTCGTGCTGGACCGCTCCTCTTTTCTTTTACGCTTTTTACTCGCAAAGGATCCATTGTCGTTGCTTGTAGGTTGGTACCATCAGCCGGTAGGTATCAGTGTCTCCATGGAACGAGTTGGGGGTCTTTGTAAAAGTCCTTTGCTTTTAACGTGGATGCGGCACAGGGTTCGCTCTCGTCTTGCGATTTTCTTCTGCGAGAATGATTCGCGAGGTCCCACTACTAGGTAGCAGCTCCGCAAGCTGCGGTACGCATGGATGAGTTCATCAGAGAATCTAGGAATTTCTTTTTCTTACCTTATCTCTTCCTTCGAATCGAAGATTGCGGGGAAACGTTTCCCTTCCTACCTTCAACCCCTAGCTTCACGTTGCAAAATCTTCTTGCTGCCTCCGTCCAGCGCCCCCTCGCAGCTCAAATGTTCTCACGTGACGGATATCCACGTGGACCTCTATCGTTTCGCATTACTGGACTACCCGTGGAAGTGGTCGTTTCTCCTTGAGATATGTAACGTCTTCTCGAACAATTCTGGATTTTCTTTCGTCTGACCCACGAGCAGCCCTTAGCTCGACCATAGTTCTGGATCTCTCCCTAAAACAAACTCACCCCGAAATCGCCCTCTGGAAATCCTCCATTTTTGCCGTCGTCTACAGAATGAAGATATCTTTGGGCGTATTACCTCGCGATTGTAGGATGATTGTCGTTTGGGAGCCCCGCGGGAGACCGGCAGATGTTTCGCGGCGACCCAATCAGACGACCCCCGAAGCGCTGCGACAATCAACCATCAAACAATCTGCCACCCTCCGAGTGGTTGCTTGGTTGTTTGGTTGCTTTACTGGCTGGACCAAAACACTGTCGGCCCTTCAGTCTTTTTGCGACGGCTCCAAGTGAGCATATGTCTCGGTGGGTGGATTGATTATTTTGCCTATGCGCTTTTGTGCAGAGGGAAGCCACACTAGAGGGTGTACGACAACGGCTGTAGGGACCACAATGTAGTTTTAAGTCTATTCAATTAGTTTACATTGACCGATCAGCAACCTGTACCTTTTAATGCCTGAGACTTTTTATTTTCTTCCTGTCATTTTACATAATTACTGTCAAATTACCTTAACGATGTCTTTGGTATATTACGCAAGTAACGTAGTACCTGCCTCGTTTATAGTATCTACTTACTTATATACTAACCACTGAGGAAACAACCCTTACAAACTTAACTGTACCGGGTGTATTTCAATTTTCTTCCAGGTAGTAAAACCTTCCTCCTGATATCTTTTAGTTTCACCGTTCGGCCTCTTTTTTTAACCTGGTTAAAGCTGAGTTCCCTGGTCGAAGCGTTCTAGAAAAATGGTCATATGGATTCGATATCCTAGAGGGTCAAGTACGTCGATAACCTCTCGTGCAGCGGACTCGTCCGTATCCGGGTCGATCTCATCCATGCACGAATCACGTTAGAAACTATCGGTGTTTGAGTTCCCATAAAAGACACCAAACCCAGCAAGGATATCCTTATACTTGTATATCCTATCGTATTTCGTTATCTCCGAACGGAAGGAAGGAGGAGGTCCACGGTTACGGTGATCTTGAGTCCTTTGTACGCCATTCGGCAGCTCGTTTGATGGCCCGTAGAGCCGTTATTGTCTCCAGACACATCCACTAGCTTTATACTGCCGCTACCCGTTGACCACACATCCGATAACGACGGGCCGGGAAATTGTTAAAAACCGTCGAATGCTTCACCTCCACCCCGTGGTTCTTCAGCTTTACGATTTTACCTTCTTCGCTTCTTTCTTTATTCCTTCCTATCTTTCTCCTTATGGAACCCCTTTCGCCTTTTCTCTTTCTCTTCTCGCAAGGGGTTTACCCTTTACGCGCCACGAGGAAAGCAGTAACTAAGTTTTTATTGACCCTTATATTATGGGGATGCGATCCTTTCCGTCTCGCCAACGTCTAACTTAAGCGGATAACCGTATATTTTTGAGTAAGTATCACGAATCCTGGTATATATAAATGGGTGATGCCTTTCGCACGTCTTTAAAAGAAATAACCATAGTTAGACATTCTTATTGTGGACTATTGAAGTTAATCGAAATTTTCTTATTCACCCTTCATTTAAGGGTAGCAGCGATCCGATTGTATTTAAGTGAATTTCAGTCGCTGAAGAACCCTCTTACCGTTCGTAATACCTATCGACTTCTCCTTCTCCGCTTCCTTCACTTTGCTCCTCGAGGCCGCCGATGCGCGAGGATCCGTTAGGGGTGTTTCCCTTCCGTCGTTGGTACTGTTCGCGCCGGAGCCCCGCGAGAAACAATTTACGCTAATTACAAGAGCGGCTAATTGTGCAACCGACCTCTTCCTCTTTCAACCCCTAGTCGAAACGCTCTCGTGATCCTTCTCCTTCGTATACATACGAAAGCACAGTCCTCCTCCCTTAGCTGCGTATACGAAGCACGAGGGACGCCCATTTATAATGCAGAAGACGGGAGAGAGCTTATGTGCTCTAAGTCTATCTAGCACGTTCCTATAGGAAAAGTCGGATGCACCGTAACACACAACTATATATCTGTATGTGTCCATACGTATCTACCAGGCAACCTAGCAACCCAGCAACCGATCCACCTAGACGACCCAGTTTCACCCTTTCGATTCTCTTAAATTTTCAAGAGAATTCCTCAGCGGCAACTGAACTCCGCCCACGGTTTACGTGTATAGTCATCGTATCGCCATCTTGCCAAGGAACTCAGGGAAGAAATAGCCTTTTTCCCGGAATCTCATGGCAGTTTCTACGAAAACGTTGGATTCGCCGGAAGCAGCTCAGCTAGAACTGAAAATCCAGTTTCAAACAGAGTTCCTGTAACGAACAGTTTCTCTCTCTCCGTGTATACGCGGTTTTAGGGCAGCCGCACATTTGCCGTTTTCGATTCGGCTTTATATTCTTACTTTCCTGTGGTTCTTTTCAGTGCCCTTTTTTTTTATTCTTTTAAGCTGACGAAGGATCTTTTTGGCTGTATCGACCTCATGGGTTTTGCAAGCTATCCAAGCCGTGCATTTGCCAGGAGTCGGGGGTAGCCACGGCTCCAGAGCACTTGGCTCCCGTGGGACTTTGCATATTCCCGAATCTCAAAATATTCGCATGCAAAGTCTTGAACTGCTATAGGGGGAACTCGATGGCGCCCGTTTATAATAAACACAATATCCGAGGATTTCCTTAAGTTGCATATTCAATGATTTCCTCGGAGACTTCCGCCTTCTCTTACCACCCAATCCTATACGTAGACTGCTATTGGAGGGTACGCGCAATACACAAAAAGAACAAAGTAGAGACTGCAAGAAAAGCTGCGGGTGGGGAGAGGGAATACAGTAGAAACGGAAAAAGAACAAAAAAAAAAAGAACGGCGCAGGAAATTCACAAGAGAAAATTGAAATCGTTAAAATGAAGTCAAGTGTATTCAGTAGCAAACGGTAGACTAATAATCTTTGGCAATCTCCTTTGTTTTCAATTGAACGCAGCAATATGATCGTGCAAGAAATAAAAAATAGTCGAAGTATTCAAATGAAAAATTCACGAATTCCACCCTTTTCTTTGTGATTAGTGATTTCTATAACCAGCGCCATTTGATTAGAATTTCTTTTCATTCTCATGCAATTACACTACTGTGTGTACGTGCACTACCTGATGGTGCCATCTCTCGTCTCAGTACCCAAGCGTACAAGTATAACTGACAGGGAGAGGAGTTGGGTCAGTCTTGTGGGTGGCACCGGAACTCCAATTCAGCGGCCCACTGGATGATAAATATTGTTTAGCTGGACGAGTCGTAAGTGAAATGGTCGTCCGCAGTTGGGCCGGGTTGAGTGATGCCCAGCGCGCGCCTCCCGTCAACGGAGGTCGGCGCGAAGGAGAATGATGATGACATAATGACGTCGCAGTGGGCGAGCAATAGCTGACATCCGCCACCGAATATTCTAAATCACATCGCAGTCGTTATATTATCCATATATTTACGAGCACGTCGAGTGGTCAGCTGTGTATATGACCATTTTGAAAACTGTCAAGCTTGTCAAAGATATCCTACCCCTCCCTTCTCTCAACCAACTCAAGCACGAAGGCACGTTTACGTGGATTCATCAAAATCTTTTCTCACCTCTCGTGTATATTTATCTCTTGCATCGCTACCTTCATTTCCGGTTGGGCTTTCATCGTCCTTGAGACTGCTGCATGTAGAGACAGAATATAAACTGTAATATAATCATAGCGGATCCTTGCTGTCCGATGTAGAATGTAGTAGCAGTCGCGAATATTCAGCGGTGAAAAGCGAGCTAAGGGCGAGTTTCTAAACACAAGGGAAGTTCGGTGAGGTTTCTAGGGAGGAGGGATTGCGTATCGTGAAAAACTCCCTCGTTCCGCGAACCAAGGCGGAAAAGGGGGAGTCGAGAGTGGGGTCTATGAAAAATGATGACGCGGCGCTTGTAAAAGAAATGAAATCGGGGTGGGAATCGAAGGGACGAGAAGTGGAAGTATATCAAGTGGGACCAAGCTAATTTTCGAAAGCGTAACTTCATGCTTGCGAAACCATAACTGCGTGGTCGGGCATATTACTATAGAAATGGGCGACCTAGATAAAGGATGTGTGCACCTTATACCTTATGCGTGGTTTATTATATTGACTTATCGGCCTGCGTATATAGGGGCAGTTAATTTCTCCCATCCTTTAGATAACTGGAGTTTTCCACGAGTAACGATATTCGTCTTCCCTTTTCTACACCGTGGAGAATACCTAAGGCGTAGGTCAGCCATTCTCGAGGAAACGAGCACGAACGGACTGACAGTAATCGGCCTTTGCAGACTCGTAAACACCATGGCTACAGCCATAACCCAAACCCTTGCAGCTGACCGAGAACTATAGCCAAGACGCAAACTCCGCCCTTAATGGGTCAGGTGGACGATGTCCGATTCCCTCGTGGGTAGTTTACGTACCTCCCCCGTGACGTCATTACGTAGAATGCACGCTCCAAGATCGCAACCGACTTTAATATTGGATTTAACAAGAATTGTGCGTACATTTAAGGTCCACGCCAACCCGTGCTCACGTGCTTTACTTTCCCTGAGTATAATACAGTATTCACTGAATTTTTTCCTTCCTCTTCGTTTATTCTACGCTCGTGTTTCTCTTCTTCTTCTTCCGAAGGACCTCTATCTTTCTCTTTCATTGGAATTATCCAGCCGTCCCAGAATCCCCTCGTGCGCGACTTCACTTCCATCTATGATCGCACTTAGCATAACAATGAACGGACTCGCGAGGCCGAGCGCGTGCGGCGATGCGCGTTTTGACAAATCGCCTCGTTCTTTTTCCTTCGAGTTCCCTCCCCTCTTTTTTTTCTCTTCCATTTTTTTTCTTTTCTTTTTTTGATCTTCTGCCGGGGCTCGTCTAATTCCCCGGAATGTTTTCGGCTGGCGTCTCGCTGAGCGCAGCTTGCCTCCTTCCACATGAATTTTCTACTGCGTGCCATCTAGAGAGCAACTGCCAACTCTTCCTAATCCCTTATTTTTCCCTTTTGTATAAAATCTCACTGTCCGACTAGAATAGATCTGATGCATTGCTAGCTCGTGCCTTCGAGTCTTTTGCTCTTTTCACCGAAGTTCACCAGCAGCTATGGATTTCTGTATTTTATGCCTTGTTCGTGCTCTCTCTACGTGATCGGTCGACGACTCGCGGATTTTTCCAATGATCTGTCGTTATTTTGTAATGAATTAATATTTACGGTTTTGAATTCTGTCGTGTGGAGTGTACGCGCGAGTGACAAAATGTCATTGATTTATAGAACATGTTTTCTTCGCAATTCCATGTGACTGATTTGTAGTCACGTGTAATATTGTACGCATCTACATATGTACATACAGACCAGGTCATTAATCATATTCTCCTGCTAACGTTCCTGTATCTACAGATGAAAAAGTTATCCGACCCATAAGGATTCGTTGCTCGTACCTTTCTTGATAGAAAAGTTTCAACCTTCCTGAATTAACGCATTCGGCTATCCAATGTGTACGAACTAAGGCGATCCTATCGACATTCCTTGTCGTCTCCCCCATTTTCATTTCCCGTAGCAATAGTTCATTAAAAAGGTGTTTCAGGGGCAATTCCGTGAGCTATTAGGTAGCCTCTATCACCCCTCCGGGGGCCATTTCAACCTCCAACCCCCCGAACCCCATCTCTTGTCGCGGGATTCCGGATTCAGTAGAGGCATTATGACTGCTTCCGGACGGAGGATACCCAAGAAGTACTTCAGGACCTGCAATATAATATTTATTTTAGGAAATTAAACAGGTGTCTTTACAGATCTCTGACGTAAACATTGAATAAGGGACAAATGTTTCTAGAATTAGAAGATGCGTTAACTAGAATTTTTTTATTTTCAACGCAATTCATATATTATGTCTATGAAACATAGTTTTTTGGTAAATATCAATTTTTTTTTACATATCTTTAGAAGCTCTCTTATCATCTTCCCGATTCCTCCAATTCACGTGACTCAGGGACCTGGATACTTTTTAAAGAGTCCTCGTAAGACGTCCCACGAGATATTCACCTAAAAGGCGAGTACCCCAGGCAAAAAGGCAGTCCAGTTCCACTTCCTGAATATACGGAAACGATGGAAAGAGGAACAGACTCTCCTAGAAACCAGTACGTCATTGTGCGAACAAAATCGGTCTGGAAAAGCGAGCAAAGAGAGACTCCAAGAGATGGTACGCTCGATGGCGATAGGAAGTATAAAATGGCAAGAGGATAAAAGACAGAGCGAGTGAACTATATATATGCAGAACTGACTCCAGAGATTCGACAGCAAAGGCAGTAGGAGGTTTTACAAAAAAAATTGAACCGCAAGAAAATGACAAAAGAATAGAGGCGACGCTGGAACGAGTCTGAAAATATTCGGCCGACTAGAAATCCGAGATGAAGATAAAGAGGCTGAGGAGAATATCCTACGAAGGAGAAACTGAAGGAAGGCAGAGGAGTCCGCGTCCGAGTTGATAAGACGTCCTTCCTTGGATGAGGGTATCAGGGAAGGTAGAGCAGGGGATGAAACAAGGCCATTTATCACACGCGAAGGGAGCAGGTGGGGAAACAGGCGACGAAGGAACGAGCGAATAAACCTAAGACCTTAGCTGGAAACTCCTTTTCTTATTTGAGAGGACCAAGGGAAATTTATAAGATTCCTTTATAGCACGAGGAAGATGCTGCGGATGGTCGCCGTATACGTCTTACATACAGATATACAGTATAGGGAGGGTACAGAGGGAGTTGGGATAATTGTCTAAGATCTAAACACACTTTACCTCATCTACTCTAGTTCGAAAGTCGCCCAGGGCAATAGGGCGCCATCTGGGATAGGACGTAGGTAATTATACGGTAGCTTGCCAGCAACTACGGCACTTTAGGCTCTCATCTCCTAAACCGTAAACTCGTTGGCTGGTCCAGCTACTGGTCTTCCATATAATGCCCTATCCCTCATAACGAAATAATGGCGCGCGAGGCGAACGAGGTGCCATAACTTGGACTAGCGTTCAGGCAATTAACCAAATGCTATGGATACGAGGAAGTTGCTGGATGCACGTTATATCTGTGAGATCGTCCGCACAGCAAACTGTTTCATAAATCTATATGTATAGCTGCAGTGGTAACACCTTAGTCTATATACACCCTTTTAGTTCTTTGTCCTGTAACTTGATCCTTATGTTTTTTTTTATCCCTCCCATTTACTTTCTCCCTCACTCAAATAGGATTGAACGAAGGAACCAGTGACGTTTCAGTATAAATCTGGGTCAGTGTATTATCGCCTCTATTTTGAGATTCTGTGATCTTCCAGTAACGGCAGCTGTACTTCCTATCGTCAACAATGATTCAGTGAACACGTAATGTTATGGCGCGCAGTTTACAGCGAGTAAACTGACAATGAGAGAATTGCGGTCGGTCCTGTCAAAGTCTCTGATCTCTGACATATAACCGATCCTTCAGTCGTTCGTTATAACACATTCGTAAGCAATGACAATAACTAAACGATTGATCGTTTTTGTCTATATTAATTTTTTATCGGTAAAGTGGACTTTGTTTTCGATATATAGATAGTCTTTGTAGGAATAATATTCGTATTGATTATGCAGTGGAGAATAATGATGGATATATTGATGATTTTACTGTTGGCTATTATTCTAACCACGATTTCTTTTTCTGTATTTCAGGTGAGTCCTCCTTTACGATACTGTCACGTGTATCTGGGTAAGTCGTTATTTACGATATACCTCTCGTAATATCTTCGCTTGTTGTCAAGACTGCAACATTGTTGATTATCGCGCAGCGACCTTTGATCACGCTTTACGATCAGTTCACGGTCGCTAATTGTATACTGAGCTAGGTACAAGGCTGGTTCATCTCTCGGCGTAATGCACGTATTAGGTTTTTTTATATTATTTTACGATCGGGAAGATCGACCACTAGCTACAATTATCAGATCCACTGTATTGCAGCGATCGTTATGCGCATGCGCGTTCGCTTATATAAGCATTCATTTAGCACGGATTGAATAGTGACTTAAAACTTTGGAGAGTTTGAATTTCCCGCGGAATCGGTTTCATTCCGTAACGTTGAGAGGATTTGATGAAAAGGGAACTGGGAGGAAAGAGAGCAATTCCGCTTGCCAGCTTGGGAAAGAAAATGTAAATCAGATCCCTGACTTGAGAAAGGCGGCGAGTTTCCTCCTCCCCATTGGGGACTGGGGGGATGAAGTTGATCGGTCCAGCACTGTTCTTCCGATGCAAATGCAACTCTCACCGGAGAGCGAGTCAAGGGTTGGACCAGGGGGGTTGAGAAGCGAGGTGCGCGGTTGTTTCGTCGCCAGTTGATATATCGTCCCTCAGCAGTTGGCAAAACTCTCTCTCAGCCGGGGCGAACGTATTTTCATCCCTTGCTGCAGCACGTTTTTTTTTTTTTATTTTTTGTCACAACCCCGCACGAAGCAGGCTTTAGGCGGAGCGCTCACCAGGCGGCACTGGTTTCGCACCCGTTTCTGTATTAGTTTTTACGAGGATAATACACAACGTTTAAAGGGATAAGGGATTAAATCGGCGAGCACCTGACCACCGGGAGTTTCCCTCTACGTGCTACGAGTATAACCGCCTTGTAGATCTCTGGGGTTTAAATTCAGGGGATGAACGTAAATAGCAGGGTAGGCCATGCGATAGGCCATGTACGTGTTTTACTTTAGCAGTCTCGCCGTGAAAAGATATAATAAAATTTAAGAGAGCCTTTTCGGTGCTAAAGGGGTTCGATGACATTCCCATACCCCGTACACATTCTAAGGGAAGTAAAAGTTTCACGCCTCCGCCGATGGTATCCCGCGAGATTCAAACGTAGGGTGTTTGAATAAATCAAACTGCACACCGTATGCAGGCACGCTCTGGACTAGGCGTAGAAGTTTTCTCTATGGGGTGCAAATATCAGAATTCCTACTTTTCTATCCCGATAAAGGAGGATCGGTCCTTCAGCCTCCTTCAGAATGGTGGAACGACGATTGAGCTTTCGGGGAACCCAGTGGTCGCTTAGCGGAGCCGCGCTGGGAAAAAGCATCATAAATAACGTTCAACTTTACTTCTCTTCTATGTTTCAACGTATCACCGTCCGCACGTTCTCATCCCGTTACTACTATACTTCCACTGCTACTAGCAGCAGTAGCCAGTAGCGATACTATACCAGCAGCTACTACGTACCCGTTGCCTTTTCCCGTAGAGTACCTTCCTCCCTCTCCCCAGTCCCCACCAGGGCGGATCGCCCGGCTTTGCTCTGCGAAATATGAGTAAAAACTACGAATAAGAGGGTTGCTGCTGCACGTCCATAAATAACGGAACGCGTGACAGCCAGCCGGGTCGCGCGGCGCGGGGCGTCGCGGCGGTGTGTATGAGATCGTCGTGTACGTGGATGAAAGAGGAAAGAGTACGCGACTCTCTTTTCCTCTTTCTCTCTCTCTCTCTCTCTCTCTCTCTCTCTCTCTCTCTCTCTCTCTCTCTCTCTCTCTCTCTCTCTCTCT
>JARQSW010000419.1:492964-705193 GCA_030142375.1 Calameuta pallipes
TCTCTCTCTCTCTCTCTCTCTCTCTCTCTCTCTCTCTCTCTCTCTCTCTCTCTCTCTCTCTCTCTCTCTCTCTCAGCACTGCAAAACCATTAGAGTCCTCTCTTCCGTGCTTCCTGGGAATTCGTTCGAGTTTCGTAAACCTATCCCGTTGCAATGTCGCCACCAACAGTTTCCACGGGGATCCCTATTTGATTTGCAAGCCGAGCTATGTTGGATTCTTCGAGTTTTCGATTCGCTATTCGTGATTCGTGCCGTCTCGTGTTATATCGCGTTGCCTGCCAACCGAGTCCCCTTTGTTTTTACGATTTGATAATGAAGCAATGCTGAAATGCTTTTGTTTTCTACATTTGATCGATCCGTACGAAACGAACCGGGACAGCGTCGCGTTACGTATGAATGACTAGATTGTTAAAATTGTATCGGTATTTCATAGATATACATGCATACACGTGCATTCTCACGCCTACTATATTATTACTCGCCATTGAATATCAGTTTTCGGTTAACTCTAACATTTTATAATCGTCTCGTTCTCATCCATGTTTCATCTCTTATCTGTTATTCAACCGAGCGTCCAATTAGTCATAGTATATTTTTAACAAGTTTTAATAGAAATCGTTCAGTGATTCGATCACTCGGATCATTTTTGATCCATAGCCATGGAAACGATGTTCAATAGTTTATATTCGATTAAAAAATATTGCTAAACGAAGAACTTGATACTAAAAATATTAAGCAATAAAATATAATGGACGTTAAAACGAAGAAATTTTTTTCTTATAAATAATGGTGACGATAAACAATTTTTGAATATGTAATTTGGAAAGTTTAATTAAACATTTCGTAGATATTTTCAAACGTACCTCGTACGTTCGCAATATTAGTCATAATTCGTTCAATAATGTTAATCAGGAGCATAGAGAAGTATTTCATATAGGTGATCGTGTTGTCGCACGAAAATAATATATGCACCTGTTAATGCATAGACATATGCACACTGTGCACGTACGGCATACAAGGGTAGTTCGAAAGCGTATAGAACGCATGGCATGCATCGTGTCTCCGGCGCGTTGAGTGCATGCTGCAATATTTACCCTCTATCCCCTGGAAGCTCCTCTTCCCCAGGTCCGGGGCGTGAAACATCACGTGTATCCACGCTGTAAAATACGTACAGGCTTATGTACGCGAATCGAGGGATCTCAGGATTTATGCACTTTCGCGATCCCGTAAAACTTGCACTCCCCTTGAAATGCGCCGCTGCTTCGCAGGCACAGGGAGAGGTGTCGAGTGCACCTATCTATATTATCTATCAGTATCGTTTGATCATTCGATATGAAAATGCTCTGAATATTCCTTGAAATCTGACCAGCTAAATCTCCGTTCACATGATCTCTCTGAGAAATAAATTTCTGAACCGTTTCTATGCAGCATCAGCTCAAGCTGGTTAAGCTGCAGTGAGCCGACGAATGTCTCTCTGGTAAATGCAAATGTCCATGGACGAGAAGCGAGCACCGATGTAAGACAATGGCTGATTATCTATCCGCGTACCTTGTAAGGCCCGTGCAACATCCCTTGTATACATCGGGTTTGCCTACTGAAACATTATAATAACATGCCGAGTCTTAAGCGCCCCTTATACTCGCACTCGCGAGCATCGTTTCGAGGCTACGATTATACGGAAGTTTTTTCTTGGCCAATGACGATCGTATAGATCGAGGGCTGATCGGTGTTGGAAGAGGCGAAAAAGATCGACGAAGAAGATCAGACAGAGACTGTGGTGCGAGCGCGTAGAGAATACTGGCTGATGGTACTGATCCTGATCGTCTCTGTCTCTGTTTCTTTTCCAGCTTCCACTTTGGTGGCTTTCTTTGTTGGCCTTTTGTAAGGCCTAGAATTAGATTGCGTAATCCTGTTTGTATTCGAAATGACACCGCCGCGTTGGAGTTGGCATTTAGGCACCGAGTCTGCCCGCCATTGTCACTTCGTAATTGACTCCGATTGGAAGATTGGATTTGGATCGTGCCCTGCGCTTCGTTTCGTAAGCGAATTCGTTTCCCCAAAGCGACACACTTTGTTAGGTTTAATTAGTCGAATCGGGGTTATTGATATCGTTGCCTCGGGCTACATAGGAAACATGTAGAATTCAAAACTCATCGTACACGGTATACGTCGTCTTGGCTCTCGTTCTTTAGATCAATTAATACCGTTGAAAAAAAAAATATTTGAACCCTGAACATGGTCCTGATAAGATATATTTCACTTAATAAGAGAGTGCTAATTATTTTGCACTGAAATTATTGCTCCTCGTGTCTCACGTAATTTCCACTCGCGTGCACTCGATATCTCATGGATGCTAAACGACTTCTTGTCATGGTTGATTTTTCGAATTATCTCAGATTCGACAACTTGTCGCAATCGTGTTTCATGAGGTAGTAAACGCTGTCATTACGCGCAAACACGTACTGCCGGCGGTTCCCACTTGCGGTTAGGAACATGTTCCTTTACGCTTTCTATTTGTCTCTCTCTCTCGCTTTAACTCATTTCATTCTCGAAATGCGTAGTTTGCCAAGTTTTTGCGTGCGTGCGGTTTATTCCAGCAACGAGGCTCTTTATATGTCCTAAGTACCGCCAGACCGCAGGGTAATGCCGATTCGAGCGTACGACTTTTCGTAACCGCATGTATATACCTACCTGCTTGTATACCTATCTATCTACCTACCTACCTACCTGTCTGTCTGTCCGTTTACCTATCTATATCCACCTACTTACCTTTCTTTTTATTTAAACGAAGGTGAGAATCTCGAATTACAGACATGTAACCCGCAAAAGAGGATACTCAGTCGAATATCGAATCTCTTCCTGTGACGTTGAGGTCGCTTCCGTTTCGTGAACTCGAAAACCTGTCTCGTTAAACAATTCCACGCCTATTCTCTACAAATTCTCTACAAAGTGTTTTCTTGATTCGCACCTATGTAAACGTTACAAAAGAATCTCACGCAGGATATCCTCCAGGTAAAAACGAAAGATGGGCAACAAGGAGAAGGAACACCGTATTCGCATTCTTTTAGGTTCCTTATAAGAATTTTTTAATGAATGAGTTAAAAGTTGCATTTTCCGGGATCAGCACCGATTATCCACAGTCTTTAACTTTACCATATATATATATACCATATATATACCAGGGTACAATTAGTATTGTACGGGACTAGACAATGCGGCTGGAGCGGCATTGTTTGCTTCCTCTTATATAAAGAAGGTCCGTGTTGCTGCATCACGTTAGCATAGGTTAGGTTACTTCTTTTATTCCGCAGCGTACGTGGAACGTCGATGAATTCCTTCTCGTCACGAGCTATCCGTAAGTTGCCCGACCCGTATATACATATATACTGTATAGCATAACCGAAAGAAGAGAGCGAATAAAATAATAAACGAATAAATAAATAAAAGGTCAAAAGAATAGAGTTTTATTACGTTTCACGCGACGAGCAAGCGGGAAGGGAATACAAATGAAAAAGAGAGAGCGAAGGAGACGAAAGACTGTCACAAGATAGAATTAATCGATCCCTCCTCTAATAGCGTCGTCGGGTTGCCAAAAGCTTCCAGGAAGTGTCCGAGGCTCTCAGAGCTTTTTGCAAGTGACATAGAGGCATCGGCGCGTTGTATTTTATTAAATAAAGCATCTTAAAAGCGAGGCAAGAAGAAAAAAAGGAAAGAGTACAGAGCATACCGCCCTAAGAAGCCGCGGGTCCTTGAGTCGAGAGTGAATCAAGTTGTGTCGGTACAGCAGGGGGTCGGTGCCCCGACAGTATCGCTCCTAAAGCATCGCCTCCATACCGCTGCACGCCACGCTGCGTTACCGTAACATAACGTTAACGTACTCAGTACGCAGGGAATAAGGAACACCATCAATAACCATTAGGTTCGCGTGCAATTATATCCACATTTGTTAGCGGCGTGTAAAAATAGCAAGAGCACGGGAACGGCGTCGATGTGCCCGAGTGACGACGCTGCGTTAACTCCGGGGGGTTACTTGAGCACGGTTGGTACCCATGAGAGTGTCGAGGGTGAGAGGTATGTGGGAGGAAGGGGGTCACTCGCTAAGCCACAATGCTAATACTGACGTATTAATAAATCCCAGGGGGTACCGGCGCCATTTGTCAGCTGCCGAAGAGAGTCACGGCACTTCGAACGGACCCCCGATGCACGTACCATTACGTACTTACGTGCCTAAGTGCATAACGTGAGTCTCTTCTCTGGTGCTAAGAGACTAGGAGAAAAGAGAAAACGGAAATAAAAAGCTTGAAGCTTCGCAGTCTATTGTGGATGCGTAGGTTTTCCTATGGAGGTGGTTAAGGATAGAGATAAGGTTGGTGAGGTCACAGACGGGGAAGGAAGCGTGTAAGTGCCAAGGATAATCCAAGCGAATCCAATCGTATATAATATATATACCTTGCTTGTAATATAAGGTCCGCAAGCTTAGCAAAAGTATTGCTGTGATTTCCTCTGGCACTTCGTGTACATGAATGTCCATGATGGGAGCGAAGATGGGTTCCTATTGGAGGATTATCTATCGCGGTGTACCTCGTGCTCGTGGGGTCTTTCCCGTATAGCTTAAGGACGGTCCTGGGAATGTTAAGCATCGTTAATAAAGAATAGCGTGACGCGCATGCCTTCAACGTCCTGGAGCATCTCGTTATTTGATATTAATAACGAGGAGAGCCTGTTGGAGTAGACCCAAGAGTAGATTCGAATCATTATAATGGTTCTGGTCGCTACCGGTTAAGAGATTCCTTCGTGGAGCGAGAAGGCCGGCGGGGTCTCTACTGGCCGCGGTCATTTGGTTCTTCTAATCACAGACTCCTGCCCACGTTATAAATCATTGCTGGACCACGCTCGATTCTCCATCGATTGGGTTCCTCTGTGATTTTTTCTTTCTTGTATAATGGAGGTACTAAGGGACAAGAAGGTACTACTGTGTAACGTGGAGATCTCGAGAACAAATGATTTTCGGGTAATTAGGAATTGGTAATTAGTATCACTTGTTGATCCAATTTTTTAACAAGTGAAAATGGTACGCGTGGGTAAACTATCCATTTACGTAGACGGACAACAATAGATTTTTTCCTTCTATTCATAAATTATCGACGTTTTTATGGTCACCCTAGTGTGTACAGTGTGGGCAGATGAGGGAAACGTGGTAGTTTACATGGTTACTTGGAGTGAGTACAATGATGCAGCTTCCTCGGCTGTGTTGATCCACACGTAGGTACGCGAGGTGCACGGGTCACATTCCTCCGGGCATTATTTCCTCGCTCTCTTGGAGCTTCAACAAAAGGCAGCTTCTCTCAAAAGGAGCCCAGCCCTCCCTGTACCATCCCCCAGCCTTCTTTTCCCTACGTCTTCTTTAGCCCCTCCACCCTCCCTAGCCCCCTCGTTCCTGGCTCTCCGTCGAGCCTCATTAATAGTATTCACCTGGAGAGATTCCAGCTTGATCGTCCAGGTTATGCTTACCACGAGGAGCTCGAACTCGCTCTATTCCCCCCTGGTCCAGGTAGCATATTTAACATTTTTAACGAACTTCGAATGATACATGACTCCAAGGGATTAAGCCAGCCCTTACCAGCCCTGCTCGAACTACCTTCAAAATTCAGTCCACCTCTTACCCTCTGTGTTCGTCACCGAGCCGCGCTACCTTCGAATTTTTTAAATACATTCGTCGCTCATGGTCAATCTCACGTAGAGTAGAGACATTCGCGTTCCCATCGTTTACACAGTTATACCCAGTGTCCTTAATCAGCCACTGCGTTAAACATCGTCGACGGATCTTTCCGTGATTATACATTATACGCAACCCATATACGTATAGGTATACCGTATAGACAGTGTCCTGGTCACTTCACTACTCTGTCGGTCTGAACGAAGGAGGATAACATAAGGGTACACCCACACCGCGTGGCGGGTAGCAACGGGGGGTCGCGTGATTTGTGGTCGCCCCGAGAAGTCACACAGCGGCTGATATATTTTACGGGCGGTCGTCCTCTCGCTCTCCAGTTGGTTGCTTGGCTTTAGCCATGAGGCCAGCAGCCAACATTGTGCCACATATACACGAGCGGTCAGCCGCCTTTACACGCGGCTACATCGTATTTACATGAGAAAGGAGTCGCGTCGCCTCGCCCTTCTCTTCAACCTCTTCTCGCCGTCGCTATATCGTCCTCCTCCGCGCTCTATGCACGTTTCGGCTTCTTCGCCCCCGCGGCCTGACGAGGCGCCCCCTGAAGATCCCTTCAGTGTAAACACGGTTCATCATTATCGCCAGGGGAGCCTATATTTTATGAGGCTGTGCGCCGCTTTTTATACCTCTCTCATGTTCGCTCACTTTTTGGCCACGGTCGAGGCTCCCCCTTACACTTTAATCCGCCATTGATGACCATCTTCACCATTGATTCTCACGTGGTATTACTAACGTATATACTAACTTCATTCTATTCCGTGTGCCGAGACATTAGGGGTGACTTTCGCTGGTAAATCTCTTGGGTTATAAACGAAAGTCGTAGAATGACCGGGCCTGCTATCTGTATCGCTATCGCAAGAGCCTGAACCGAAGACCTATACGAAAAAAAAAAGTTAAACGGCAAAGAGAAGGTACCTAGGTACGTACTATCAGGTATCGAGATAGCTGAGGTAGACGGCGTCGGAAAGACAGGTTAGTCGCCGCGGGGGTCTTACCGCTAAGAAACCATGCAATGGAGAAGGCCTTGCGCCAACTCTTTACACTGCATGTAGATATAGCCATGTATATGTATACTATACGTATGCTCTCATGTAGATACTTGCGTTTTGCCTTGGCGCTTTTTAATGCTTTTATGCCGACCGCGAGGAGCTATCGAGGATCTTGCGCCGTAAGTCTGGAACTTTATGTTTGCGCGGCCAACCTCTCCCTTTGCCATCACCTTAACTTACAATTCCCTCGCACGCTGCGCTTTCGCTTGCTTGAGACGTCTACGTCGCGGCGCTTGTACCTATGCCGCCTTATCTGCTCCTCGGCAACGAAATTTCCTTCCGCGCATAAATTCTCTAACAGTAAATCCCGAGCTCGCATTGGGCTGGATGCCTACGTGCCCTGGGCTAACATAACGTTTCCATGGACTTCTGTATAGAGGATCGCGATCCTTCGACGATTCCATTACGGAGCTGAAAGTCTCATGCGCCTTTCGATCTTACCGCGTACCTTTTTATTCTACTAGCTCCTGTTATTCCTCCTCCTCCTTCTCTTCTTCTTATTCTGCTTCTTCTTCTTCTTCTTCTTCTTCTTCTTCTTCTTCTTACATACTTGCTCCCGACCTACAATCGGTTTTCGCTTAAGTGGCAACATGCTAGCATGTAGTAACGAGTAAACTACCGGTGGGTTGCGAAGACTCTGCGGATGGGTAAGAGCGCAAGATAAAGAAAATAAAAATGGAGTAAAAGGAAAGTAGCTGCAATTTCCTCCGTCCTTGCCAGGAAGCTTTACTTTGGGAACGGCTTGCTCCAGCTTGGCGAGTGCCGTCCTCGAGTAAATAGCAAGCTGGTGGAGAGGGGAAACGTTAACCTAGGTCAAGACTTTTCAGAAAGAGCGATCGGAGCAATAAGTTAAAGATTCCATTCATTAGAAGACGCCTGCTACGTGTGTGAGACTTCCGTGCAAGGCCGGGCTCGGGATCTCGTTCGTACGCGCATCGCGTTCCTGATGCCACCAGGCGATATCGATATCTCCACCAGGGAGAGAGTGTCGGTGGTTATGGGAGTAGGAGGCGGGAGGGAGGAGTGCGAGGCTTAGAGATACTCTCAGCCAGCCTCGGAGCCGCTAATGTATGTAATTGATCTATTGTGCGATGCATTAGCCCTCCGGGCACCAGATAGGTTATCCTCATCGGGGTAGAAGGTGATGCTCGACGGTGAGGGGTCCAGGGACGTAGGGAAACCCTGAATGGGGAACGGATTCGGTAGAAGCTCTCTTATTAGTTCTTTGTGTCATTAGATTAGTCTAATGCACCCCCTTCCCCTGCTCCCTTCTTCCCTCAGCCTCCTCATCCTTTTCATTCGCATTATTATTATCCATTTCGTCTTTCGCATTTACTTTCTTCAGTTACTCGATCGTATTATATTGGTACGGAAATCTAATGCTACCCTTATTCTTTAGCTTTATTTTATTTTATTTTTTTTTTTTTCGTCACGGTAATACCACTTGTCTATGGGTTCTTTTTTTAGAATTTATTATAGTTATAGAAAATGAATGGGGATTCTTATTATTCACGTACGAGCTTTGGCGATTCTCACTTTATGGAATAATAAGCTGCTAAAATGTGCGAAGCGTTGGTAACTACATTGTGTTTTCGGGGGGAAAGTCCATAGTTAGGCTTGTCGACACGTCACCTCGCATGACTCAAAGCAACCCTTCGTTTTCTACACGAATAACGTCAGCGTCGTGTGCGGTTCACCGCAGGCCAAGCAATTGACATATTTTGACTTCAGGGTTGTTGCTTCAGCTTGCGGTTTCGCCGGCGGAACGAAGGCGTCCGCAATCAAATTAGATGTATTTCGTGCACGTGGATCCGCACTTTTTGGAATAAGTACGCGAAGGAAACAGATGCGTATAATTGGATAAGGAAGTGAAGAATTATGCGTACGATTCTTCGTAAAGTGGTTTTAACTATGGGATTTTGGTTGCGGATAGGTCGTCATGTCTGGCCGGAACGTGATACCTTGATAATTTCACATAATTCCTAAAATCCGTTAACGGAAACGACGTGATGGTAGTCGAGGTTGTTGAGTGTATACATATATATATATATATATATATATATATATATATATATATATATATAATGAATATATCTATACAGTCCATACTATAGGACGTTTATGAAGTTCACTGGAAAGCTCTTCCAGTATTCCCCCTTGCTGTGTGACTAATTGACTTCGTATACCGGACGAGATTGTCTAATTATTTGTTCAAACCGATTTCAATCTCAGGCTCTCCGGTGCGGATTGACGGCGTACGCTTTATACTTAGACAACCAGAGATTTTTGACCCTCATAGTCAAGCGCTGTGTCTGTAATAACGTTGTTGTATAAAAAAAAAGTAGAACCAGAGAGAAATCGAGTAGACGAAAGCTTAATACATTGCCTGGTGTTGATTAACGAGTTTTACTAAATTAGTTCCAAGTACAGTCCTAAATTACTGAAAACATGTCTTAAAACGAAATTCAAATAATTTTTTACCTCTGTTATTATACCCAGTATGAAATGATTTTATTATGAGATTCAAACTTCTCGCATAACTATTGGAAAATTATTTCGCACGTCCCATTCAAGAATTCAAGCACTCTCGAGATCCATTCTTGTTCCAAGTGATTTGCAATCGATCGATACCTACACTCATCGTACATTGCACATATTCACTCGATATCCACATACGAATTATGTATCAACGAAAAATTACGAATAATTCTCGTGCAGACCCTCTGAGAAAACTATTATCTCGAGTTGATTATGATTGCATGACTGTGAAATTGCTCGAGCGCAATCGCACCAGGTAAGGTATAGGTAGGTAGGTATGTGGATAGATAAAGGTAGAAACATATGATAGTGAATGGAATAAAAGGAGATAGAATTGAAAAGCGGTAGGGCTGTGCTTGCATGACTTCGTGAGTTTCTAACAATCGTAACTAGCTTTTGGTAGGCAATCTCTGACTGGAACCACGTGGTGTCTTCCCACGTCAAAGTGACAGACAGGCAGGCAGGCAGGCAGGCAAGCTAACGGACGTACGTACGTAGCTATATACGTTGTCTACGTATACTGAACGACGGACAAACGAAACGGACGAACCGGTAGCTTGTATTTTATTCAAGTCCAGCGACCGAACAATTACGAGTCTCTGGCATGGCGCACGCACTAGACAACAACGACGCACAGGATGTACCAAAAGGCTACAGGATAATTCGATTGTAATGGATAATTACCCGATGAACGAGACCGAAGAGAAACAAGAGGCCATATACTGTATTATATATATATATAGTTACGGATAGCACGAATTCAACGATGCACATCCATGCCCGCTTCCGCAATCTTCGGTTAATTTCGTTCAGTATCTAGATAGGCGGTTTCTCTTGCGGTTCTTAGTCCACGTTGCTCGATCATCTTCAAAGGGTCAATATACATATATGTATACTGGCATATATGTATACTATAACCGGAAGGAAAAGAGGCTACCGATTTACCGGAAACTATATTAAACTTATATACATATATATACATGTAAAGTGAAGCATTCTGAGCTAAATTTCCTCGTCGTGGGAAATTAGGATGGGAAATCGTCGCGTCTCGTGGATTCTTCATATGTGGTTTGGAGAAATGTCATGTCATACGTGTCAGTCGGACTGATTGAACAATGGCAACTTTTCTTTTCTTGTTTTCAAGTGAGAAAAAAAAAGGAATTCAACGAATAGGAGATTGGTACCTGCATATGTATGCATGATTGGTGATATTACGCGGGTGGGTTTTCATTCAGTCTCCGTCGTACCTTTAATAATAAAGAGGCGAATCGGCCGGATAGTAAGTGCATGAGCTGCGAGGTGAGTTTTTGCCCATCGTATTCTTCTATTTCATTGTCGAGAAAACCAATTTCCTGGTACCTAAATTACGCGGCGAAAAAGCCCCCCCCCTCCCCCCTCCCTCCGGTAATATCACAAGTTTCTACCTCGAGTCTCTAGCTACTCGTCTGAGAGAGTAGAAGAGGGATAGAGGTAGAGAGCGAGAGAGACAGAGAGAAAGAGAGAGAGAGAGAGAGAGCGAACGAACGAGCAAGCGGGTAAGCGAGTACTGCCACTGGGAGAGAGGATGGGCAAAAACGTTAATTTGAAAACGTCACAGTTTAATTTAAAATTACGTAAGTAGAGGGCCGAGGTCCCACTCCTCTATCCTTTGCTTCTACTCTACCTCTTCAGCAACCCTCTTTCTACCATGGCTGCCAACCTCTTCTCTTCGCTTTCTACTCCTTTCCTCTCTCTTTTTCTTGTCTTCTATTTTCATTTCTTTTCATTTTTTTTTTTTTTTTCTTTTACTTTACCTATGCTCTTGTTCTTCACCCTAGTTCTCTCTACTGTATATTCTTCTCCCTCCACCCTTCCACACTTTGTCCCTTTCTCTGGCATCCTCGCGATCCTGGCAATAATAGCCGCGAACTTGCTACGATTCCGCTTTACTTCGGCGTTGCCTGCAATTATTTAGGGAATGAGAGGAATTCTCCGAGGACTTAAAACTCCGGATCGAAGACGGGGCTACCGTAAATCAAGCTCGGTCAAAACTTGAACGTAATAGAATTTACGACTTGCATCTCGCGATGGTCTGCATTCCTTTGTGGCTATGTGAGAATTTTTTTATTTTAATTTTCCACCCCAAGAATCTTTCCCTGTTATTACTGCCTTCTATCCGGACTCTCCGTGTCTATTGGTATATGTATATATGTACATATATACCTACGGCAATAATTGTCAAGACTATCGTGCATCATTACCTAATAGCAAGTAGGACACAATTACACGCGAAAAAGTATATATTCTAACAACCAATTGATTATTCATGATTAGTATTATTGATTGTGCGGGCAGATGTGTGATGTAGCGCATAATGTTACAAGGCAGGTGATATGTTTTCTCGGCTGGTACGGCACCTCCTATCACTGTTTAAACGAATTGTACGTGACTGGCATTGGGTTCCTCATATTCTCTCACCAAGACAGCTGCCTGCCTATACTTATGAATTACTTCAATGCTCCATTCCGATGATTTTCACCGGTAAATGTCATCGATGACGCATTTGGTTCTATTTGTATTAACTCGATTCACGGTTACCACCTACTGAGGTATCTTTAATTATTAAATAAATTGCCTCCCTCCCACCCCACTTCCATAGTCAATCGCCTCCCTCCCCCCCCTCATCTTCCTTATCTAGGCTGGCTTGGAAATGAATGCCAAAAGAATCCGATACATCTACTCGTCCTGTAACCTGATACAATCCTCCATGGAGGATCGGTATCTTTCCATGGTATCAAGTGTACACATATGGTACGCAAGGATATAGTGGAAGCATTTACTTATACGAAATCTACCGAAGCCTCGCAACCCCAAACCATCCCTTTTCTCTTTTCTTTATATCGTTATCCCGCTGAGTCGCGGACGATGCACCCGTGAAACTCCATCAGTCCTACGCGATACTTTACCCGTTACCGGTTAGCAGTTAGCAGCTTGCCACAGGATTCACGATACGTGTCCTTGACCCTGCCGAGTCCTGAAGATCTTTACGTCTCCTTGGTATACATCCCGTAAGGTATCTCTCACATTCTCGCCAATCACGCCTTCTTCTTTTCTACAAATATCCCCAACGTCAAGCACGTACCCCTCTACACGGAGAACGCATACAGGGAACCGGAGAAGATCTCATCTCGCGAGAGCCGGACCACTCACGTGGCAAACCAGTTTTCATATTTTTCACGGGGTGCGATAAATTTGCAACGAAATACGCGAAAGATACACGAGCCTACACACGTACCTGGTTCGGATAAGTTACCAAAGGTAACCGATCGCGGCGGCTGCTGCTGCTGCTGCTGGACCGCCTCGAGAGATGAGCAAATCTTTAGCGACTCTTTTATATATCCCAAACCCTTCTCAATACACGCAACTATAAAATTTAATATCGCAAATCTTAAGGATTCCTTTGAAGATGCAGATATACCATTGTCAAGGAAACCCCATAGAGTATTTTGTATGGCGACGACTTTGACGATTTCATTGGAGTCGTCAAAAGACGATTGTATTGTATATTATTATATTTGCATAGATCGGTAAATCAGTTGGCAACATTGTGAATGCAGAATAGACGCGGCGCACGTGATCGGCAATTTAAATCTTGCATTAATAAATTTTTTATTTGTTTGTTTCAGGTGAGTAACTACTTTCCCGATTGACAGACCTACCGCAAGGGTATATACCTCCATCCATACCCGCACCTATATTCCTAGTTGACTTCTACCTGTCAAAAGAACACTGGTAAGAACTTCGTCTGCATTTTCAATTACGCCACTCCGCGACGACGAAGCCAAGATCAGTCGTTCCGCGTCCGATCAGGCTGAACGAGAACTTCATACATTTCAAGTTTCTCTATCGGCACATTTACATCTCTTCACATCCGACTGGTTCTAAATGCTTTCCGACGTAACACTGACCGTGCTCGACGTGAACGCTGCCGGGCACGGCGAAAGGGTAAGAATCGGTAAAAATTTATAACCAACATGGCAAGTAGCGATTTATTTCCTATTGAAAGCATTCGATGCGTCTGTCGGCTCAGAATATGACTGACCAATATCCAGATGGAACTGACCGGAAGTGCTTACATCCAGAGAGCGTCTTATAGAAAAATATAAACGATCGATTTCCTTTTTTTTTTATGGGTCCAAGAAATTACTGTATGCAGTATACATATATTCACATTGACTTTAATACAGTCTGAAAATCGATCATTGATACTTTCATTTATTAATCTATGTTTTTAAGGATATACTATCATGGAACGTTACGCTTTTATACAGAGATCTTGCAATAAGTCTACACGGAGAAAAGGGAACAACAATACTTACTAGTCTAGCTAGCAATGAGTCCCAGGAGTAAGTCTAACTTTGTAACAAAAAATTTGCTACTGACCAACCCAACAAAAATTACCTACGAAACAATAATAATTACTGTCTGCTAAATAGTTAGTACTATTCCACGCTTTTCGTTACTCATTTTCCACGCTACCTAGGGACTCGCTCCTAACTGGACCAGTAACTATTACTGTTTACTATCTTTTTCATTTTTTTTTTTCTGTCATATATGACAAACATACACATGGCCGGGTAGCAATATTAAAGACGAAGGAAATTAAAGGTGTTATTTTGTAAGAAGTGACATTCCAGTTTGTCAGACCTACGGTCAATGCTTTTTGTGATAAAGATTGTGCATCGTCATTCCCTCGATAAGTGTAACAGCTAAAAGTTATACCCATAGACACATTGTCGCGTCGATAAAATTCGCTGAAGCAAAGCTCGGCCTTTCCCCATTGCAAAGAGACGACCATATACGTAGAGTCACGCGGAAGCCATTCCTGATTTTGACGGATTACCCAAGCGCCGCCGGCATTGAATGCTCGCTGCATTCTCTGAAACGCGAATCCACGTTATACTCGCGGCAACGTACGAATCGCGCGCAGAATCACGCAATCGTTTAATCGCGCGTGCATCAAACAATCGGACTGCGGCGTCGCCCGGCAACAACTCTCCACCGTCCGTGCGGCGTCCGCTCGTCTTCCGCAGAGACAAATAGCGCGAAACGGTCCAGTGGGCATTTGATTGTCCGTGCTATTATGAGTGACGTTTTCGCGGACACGTTACCCACTGGCCAGATGGAATTGGCTCTGGTATCCCGACATTGTAGAGATAACGTAACACACACTGAATTCCGTTATGCAATATAACATATATTGTATGCATATATATAGCATATGTATATATATACTTCATGTAGTATAAAGTATTAACTATGGATAGATGGATTAGGAGTAACGAGTCTTCGGTAGCTGATATTCCATACGTAGTATACGGATGCACTGTTGTGTATTATGTCTATATAGGTATATTGGTATCCTCCACATATGTAGGAAGATCGCGAAGGGCAACGATGATTCAGAGATATTTATGGGGTGCAGAGTGTTGCTGTGCGAGCTGGGCATCCTCCGAGAGTCGAGTAGAATTACACGATGTCGGCGGTGATATAACGTCCTAGCTTTTCTTCGGTTAGCCGAGACTCTTTTTTGAGGCTGCTGAATCGGCCTTCTTGGTGCATCCTTGCGCACCTAACCCGGTACGAACGCTATATCATCCTTAGGGAAGGATCATCCTCGATACGGTCCAAAGAAACGGGTTTACTCATATCCCATATCGTTATGTGAGATTCCGAGGATTTCTCCTGAAATTTCTCTTTGTTTCTGTGCTGGACGTCGCAGAGCTAATAACTGGGATACTTTTGTAATTGACCTGACGTGGTCCGTGCTGATGGTTATTTTGTTTTATATTTCCACGTATCGATGCGTTATTTTGTTCTTGCATCGCGAGCCGAGTCTGATCGGTAGTGAGAATTTTGTAAAAAAAATGGTGGCAGACTTGAAATGCCCTTTGATGGATCGATTGGTTAAAGGATGGTCCAGCGTTCGTTAAGTGTTAACCAAATGATCCCTGGTGACCCTGAGTTCTTTTATCGACATTTTGATACAAAATGGCTGCTCTCTACAGGGAGTCTCTGCGTAATCTCTCTCGATTCAAATTAACACACGCAGTGCTCGACGGGAGGTCCACTGGCGTGCCACAGAGAACTCACATGGTATGGAAGAGATAATATCGCCGTACATCCAATCCCTTTTTGTCTTTCCTTTTAAAGTTCACCGGTGTCTCGTCCCTGTTGTTGTTTTCTCGTGAAGCTTTACACCCAGTCTTTTGTGAAAAGGAAGAAGCCTCGAATTTCTCGATTTTTACGATTTTTACCAAACCCTTGCATACCTACCAATCCCTCTGGTCCGCTTCTGGAATTTCGAGTATCTCTCCCTTATCCACTGATCAAATGTCTTCCTGTCTCTTCTCGATAGTAAAATCTGCCTACTGTTGCTTTATGCTAGCGACGGTAGTCAGATTGGCATCGTAGAGTCACCATTGAAAAATGACAGTGGTAGTAAAAGTACCATATTGGTAGTCAGAGCGCCACCGTCAACGAAGATTCAGATAGAAGATGCGTCTTAGTGAGTGAGCAAGTGCATCGTCAGGATGACTCGACTAATTTCGTACCTGACTCTAAGTCTGTACTGTCCGTGATGAAGTAGAGGGCGCTTGATTCAACTTATGGGGATGAGGGTGGAAAAAGAAGTGGGGGAGTGTGGGAGAGAGAGGATTGGTTAAATTGATTGTGTCGAACTAGACACCAATAAGTCCATGATAATTACATCAAGGTCTTATCTGTAAGTCGGAGGACCAGAACGGAGTCACCATGTTGCTTGGGATGTCCAAACTCCCCCTTTCCGCCCACGGAGCATTCTGCGAACCGCGGAATGGGGGCTGTTTTATATTAGCGTCGAGACAACGCAACTCTGATATCTGTTTAATTATCTAAATTGTATTGTTTCGTATCCAGCACGGTAGAAACGGGTGTGACGTAGGAAGATAGGTATAGTATAGGTTAGCAGAACCTAACGATAGCGTGTTGGTGCTTGATACATACGCAGCATCCCTTTTCCTCCTCTCTCGTTCTTTACTTCTCTTTATCATCTACTCTGTCTCGCTGTCTCTCTCCTACTCCTTATTTCTTCTTCGAACGGAGAACTGCAAGTGGAGAATAACCAGATGACCTTCTATCTCTCCTCGAATCTCTTCGTTTCTCTTTCACTCTCTTCTCTTACAGCATCCTTTATCTTCCTTGCTCTCCTACGTCTTCCGCCTTCCAGCCATTATTTATTTAATTATCAAGATGAGTTCCAGTTATTTACGTTTCTCCACGGGACTCCCTTCTTCTTTGGTTCTTCTTGGTTCTTTCTCTCTCCCTCGGCTGCGTCTTGCTCTTTACTTTGTTAGTAGTGCATCAATGTGCTCTCTCCTATGTCGAAACTGCATCAATGCATTTTGACTCGTGTACGCACTCTTTTGTAATCTGTTGTATCGGGTTAATAATATTTTCGATATTGCTTATAATTTGTATTTTGGCAATGCGTATGGAGATAGATTGTTTTGATTTCGTTCGACAAATTAAAGAATGTATACTGGCACCAGAATCAGAAAAAAAGAACACGTGAGAAAAAAAAAGTGCCGGTAAAGAAAGACCGTAGGGGTTGGCCAGGGGGTAGAAGAGCCAAGAAGGGTCGGTGGATTTGTAATAAGAATGTATAAAGCTGTCAATAAACGCGCTGACCCCAAACGTAATTTCAGAGCGGCGCTGGGAAAACTAGCATTGGGTTGAGAGAAGCCCGAGAGAAAAAGATGAAAGAGAGGAGGGTGCAAATGCCAGAAAACGAAAGAACCAAAGGTGTCAGCCAGTATAGGTGTGCGAGAGAGACGGCAGTAATGGAAGAGGGATGAAACAGTAAAGAATAGTAGTGAAGAGAGAAGAGAAAGGGGAGAATGGAAGAGATCGAGAAAGAAGGAATAAAGAGAAGTAGGAGAAGAAGAGTCGAGTAAGAGCGGAGTGATGCGAGCGCCTCTGCCGGGGTTATATGGAAATGTTGGTCAAATATATCATTCTGGCTTGACAGTGCAATTCTCTTATCTGCCTTGCGCCGCCTGCCGCTACCCCAAACCATCCCGGCTCCAGGGGCGGATGGAATGGGGATCGGGGGCTGAAGCGCCCGATAGAGGATCTGCAAACACGCTGCCTCCAACCCTCACAATCCCACCCTCTGGCTTCCACCCCTAGTCACCCTCAGTCACTCCCGAGATCCCTGTATACTCTCCATCCCACTGCGGGTCCAACGAGATGACGAACTGCCGGGCAAAATAGAGCGGAATACCCGGACTCCGAAAATACGTGTATTGAAGTGGCGCAGCGTGCTTCTTTTTTTTCATCTCATAAGACTACTCTTACGGATATACGAAAATTTTCCTACTTTTCAAACGGTACAGGCTCATTAAAATTACGTATACCTAACTCTCTCGCTTGTCGGATGCTGTGACGAGGATTCTAACCTCGGATGAGAAAATGGTTTTAGTCGTTAACACTTATCGATTGACGGTCTGTGTAATCAAGTCGTGTTACAGTTTTGGTTTTCTTCTAAATCATCCCTAACGGTCATTCATCTCGCTGCGTACCAGAATTTTACTCCCAGGACCATCAATTCATTCGTAATCTTCAATTACCGTTTGTTTATTAGTCTTATCGATTTCTCGCGTGCCATCACGATCGAATCTCTTTCCCAGGGTAACGCTTCTTCTCTCTCAATCGCTTCCTTCTCTATCAGCGGGATGCCTCCCGTGAACTAAATGCACGCCAAGCATTTCCCATGCGGTCCAACCTTCAACGCCGCTGCTAAGAGACTCACCAACAGACGTGTATTAACGTACACACGTTTGCACACTGATGCACAAGGGAACGTGTTGTTCAGTTACACTCCTGACGTATTGCCAGCACTTCATCTTCTCACGGGTAAACACCAGAAATCGCAAGTGAAGCGTCGATAAGAGAAGCGAGCGAAAATTTTCGGATGATTTCACGGATTCCGTACTGAACGTTATTTACTATTATTATTATTATCGAACACGTGACTCTATTTACACGTGCAAGCAGAAGATTGAGCGAACTGCAATTTACCGATGTATACACGTATATATTAGTACTTTGTGACCATGTTGATTTTGTGACAAAGATGCATTTATAACGCACGTGGTTCTAACACGTCTCGTCACTAAAACAATCATATTTATTATTTATAAGAATAAGGGATGACATGTGGAATCAGTCTGCGTGAACGTGAACGAAAATGTCTTATCTTAAACGTCTTATCTCATTCTGAAAGTGCGAGATTCTCTTTGAAATTTTATACGAATTTGTTAAATAGTTTCAATATTTTTTTTTTAAATATAACGTCGGTTCATTATCGATAAAGTTATAGTACGGACTGAATTAGAGCGTAGTCTTTGATAAGAGTATGTTGGGTGTAATAGCTGCGGAAGTACAATAAGAAAGGGAGGATGTGTGGAAACAAGAGAATAAGGAAGGTAAAGGAGAAAGCCAAGGAAGAGTATGTATACATACATATATGTATAGTGTACGTATTATAAGATGATCGCGAACGCCCGAGGGAGACGCTGGTAGCTGAGGACGATCAGTTTTCCTTATCAGTTCATTCATATCTCCTCGCTTTGTAGCCGCCCCACTCTATAATTGCTTCTTTTAACTAAGATTCTCGGATTTAACTTCCTATCCCCAAGCAGGCTACCTCTTCAGCCACCCAACACTTCCTCGAGGAGTTTTCTCGTATCTGCACCTCGATTTTTAAATTGGTTCTTATAACTTTAAATACAGCGGCTCCGCTCTCCCAAGTTGGAATCAAATCAAAACTGTTTTAAAACTTTTCTTCCATTCTTTTCCACGTGGTATTTACGTTCGCTACTTCTGTGTTTTACTTCATTTCTTTCCCTCCCGCCCCCTGCCCACTTTGATCGCCTCTCTCTCTCTCTCTCTCTTACTCCCTTCCTTCATTCTGTCCTCCACTCTCTCGTTGGTTTTCCATTTCTCTCTTGCTGCCCCTTTGCTCTTGAGAATCGTTCCGACCCAAGGTCCTCGCGTAGCTTGCCCTGAGGTATAACCGGGTAGGTATTTCTTTCTGTACTTAATTTCAGTCAGGTCCCGTGGCCATCTTTCATTCTTATTGGAGTCGGGAATATTTTCTTGTAATTTCCTGTTGGTCGCAATAAAAAGGTTCCCTCTTACACTGTTACCCTCAGTCCATTGGGATTTCTATGTCTGATTCCACCATTCCAGCTTTTACCTTATTCTTAATCTGCCGTGTATATATAACACACGCGTCGTTACAAATAAGATTTCCATCTTATCCCATATAACGGTATCCTCTTGAATGCCTGTAACGTTAAAGAAAATAATTCTCATTCAGCCAACGGTACTTCGCCCCTAAAGCACAGAGGTCAGAAAAAAGAAGGGCAATTAGAAGGATGCATTTTGCATGGTAATTCGGTGGGACGAGCTGGCGTAGCAGTGAACGGTATCGAGCCATTATTTTCTGCAGTATTTTAACGTAAAGCCCGGATTCCTGGAGCCATCGTATCGATTTCGGACGCGAGCGAGCAGCGCCATGCCACTAGCTAGTAGCTCCGGAGCTTTTCCTGCGATGCAATCTTTGAAAGGAGAGCCGCGTCATTACGCCGTGGTGGTGGTTCACGGGCCATTGCCCCCTCCAAGCTACCCTTACGTGCTCCTTTCCTTTCCTTCTCATTCTCTTCTTATTCTATGGGGCTCCCATATACCCCTAAGGCATACGGCACTCTCGATTGAGAGCGGCCCAATGACACATGACTCAACGTGCGACAACCCCATGCATCACGCTCGTCGGCTATCATACCCACTCCTTTCCTTACTTCCTTTCCCTTTTTTTTAACCCATAGTAGATACTCCGTTCACCCTATACCTATACGTGGCTACGCTACGTTTCTCTTTTATTCCTTGTCACGCTCTTCACCTTTTCCAGGCAAAGTGACTTAACCTGTAAATAGGCGGCAGAGGGTCTGTCCGAAACGCCCAGAAGAGAAATCTGGCTCCACGCCTCGAGTCCATAAAATCCTTCCGCCCTTACGATATTCTGTCATTAACCCTTAAAATAATAAAGCGTTGCTATTCAGTTTAAATATCCACTCATTATTCGCTATATAAATATATATGTATATACATATTAGAATGTATAATTCAGAGTTTCGAGGTAGCTGCATTACGTCTACAGAACCGTAGTAACTGACCAGCTCAACTTGGTCTCTCGTGGCACCGGAAGTGACACTGTCTTTCAGGCTGTCTCTTCTAACCGCTCGTAAATGTAACCCCACGAACATAGCGTCTAGTACCAGTCGTATAATGTTGGCGAGGATCGTAAAGTCGCTGCTTCGCTAAACTCCGCTTTCACTTGAACCCTTCCCCTAGATTATCTTAGGATGAACTTTCGCGATTCATGTATCTTGGTCGGTGAAAAAAATTTATCGTAGAAACTGCTGTTGATGCTCGCTGTTGTCAGATGCGTGACGGACGGAATAGATCTAGGCACCAGTAGTCACGGATCTCTGAGCAGCATCATCTCGTACCACCTGGTGCACCGATCCGTTCCGTGTTACAGGGTTGCCTTGGTGCTACCTTTTATTTCGATAATGAAGCCACGGGCGAGACTCTATCCTGCTACTCTCCGGTTTCTGGGTGGTGCATCTCGGGATATCCGTGCTAACAAGGTCCACTTGGGTGGCGCGTCGCGACGCTGCCGTGCCTCCTCATTTTCTTCGTGTAATATTGCCAGACCGTTTTGCAGGATCGTTTCGCGGTGAACTTCACTTTCCACAGGCAGCCATAAGAAAATGCATTACGAAGAGAAGTCTTCGGGTTCTATAGGTGTAGGCTATCTCATCATGGTCATTTATATTGCTGCACCCGCCTCGCCATTCTTCCGCCACGTTTATGGCGCCGTACGTAAAAAGAGGGCGATCTCACCGTCACCCATTATTCCCTTTCACCGGATCATTTCTGATCAGTCATAGCAAATTCCATTTCTGCGTCTTCGCCATCAGGTGGGAATACAGAGCGTGAACTCGGTGGGCCCTGGTGCAGACTCCAGGTTTATTATCAGGCTAGGCTCCCAATTAAGCGGCAGCAGCTGTGAAAATTAATGGAGCACAGCTTTTAAGATGTAATTGGGCACATTCATAACTCAGGGGAGAGCGAGTGGGTGAACGAGCTAGCGAGCTAGTGAGCTGGTTAGAGGTATAGCTAGTAGCTAGGAGGTTGGCCTTCTTGTGCTCAAGTGCGAGCATATCTGTAGTAGGTATTCTCTCGTGGATAGAGAGACAGAGTGTCGTGGCTAGAACAGTCGAAGTAGGGTAGCTCCTCGAGTAAAGAGGGCGTGAGAACTCATGGGAGCGAGAGGGTTGCTTCGGGAATCCCCGATGCCATGCCCCACTCCTAGTCCCTTCCTCGATATACTTCCTACCCTTTTGCCCCCGACGTCGTCTCCGCGAGATGGTGATAGCGACGATGTAATAATACTGAATGACGCGGCATTGTGCGCTCGAAAGGCGTCCGGAGGGTGGCAGCCTGTGGACGCCCCTTCAGACGCTCGTAAACATTTCGTAAATTTGCTCCACAGGTGTGCCATCGCACCAACTAAGCCATCCTCACCAGACCGAACTCGCCTATTTACTTATACCTTGTGTATATACATATATGTATGCCATGTGTATACACGGGTTACCGTAGGTTCACCAACCCTCGATTTTCAATCCTACGTAACTCGTTATTTATCGCGTTTTCCTGATTTTTTGAAAAACTTGTCTTTATTCTATCTTACATCTTCAGAGGTACGTTGATATTATTGATCAATGCGAATATCAGCCTGTAATAGATAACATAGTACGTATATGTATATACGTGTAGTAATTATTAAGGGATGCAATTTTCTTTATTGAAAAACGCTTAGTGACACCGCTATTTTATGGTTAAAAACCAGACAAAAAAGAAGTATTATACATCAAGATCGCGGCAGGAAATTGTAGAACCGCTTCAGGCACTCTGCTTCTGTGTAATTGTTCAGGCAATCATTAGCCAGGATTATCTCGCTTGGTCCAGCCAGCCACCCTTTCCCTCTTCCACCGTATTTCGTGTACGTTTGGATTTCGAAGTGGGACATGGTTCGAGGGTCATTCCGGCAGCAAAGGGAGTAACAGGAGAGAGGGAAGTTGGTTGGAAATGGGTTTGATGGGTGGAAGAGGGAGGGTCGGAGCTGGGCAGCGTTCCGGAAACTGCGCGCGGATGTTTGCTACCTACGTTGAGTAAGCAATGGCGGCGGTTTCTCCATGGGTGATGGAGGACCTTCGTGCTCACGTTTGTGCCTTCCGTTCTGCTTCTTCCTCAATAACCTCGACGGGTCCTAACCTTTTCCAGTTTCGGTAATATCGAGGGTTGTTTCGTGACAAAAGAAAATACAACCCCAATTGGTCCAATATACATTTCCTTAACAGATTTAATCCACAAAGTTCATAATAATTCCGCACCACGACTCCATTCATCAACTCCAGTTTTCATTTCTAATCGAGGTTAACGACGAATGTCACCAAGCGTTTGACGAACACTTAGAGATGCACCCTAAGTAGAAAAGAATCCTAGCGAATATTATCCCTATTATCAATACAATTCGCCTATTAGGCATCCCCGAGCATAACAGAAACGTTGTTATTGCGCATAAAGCCATGGACCCATCCATTCGTTCCCTCGCGGGCTCTATTAGCAAAGTGTGATGGAGTTTTGCGAGCGCGATTACACTCAAATGAGTATTACCCCACCTCCCTGCTCTCTAGAGATGAGGGAGTACAACCCTTTACCGGGAGGGTGAGTTAGTCGTGTGCGTATACGTACGTGCGCCAGGGACGTCGTGGAGACGTGGGCACCCGCTGGCAACAGAACCGCCAGAATAATGAATGGAACGGGCCAGGAGTCGAAAGTAGGACGAAACCTAGGCAGAAAATTACTTTACGCTTCGATCGACAGAACCGACAGGAAATTGTAATATCAAGTTTGAGATAAGGGATGATTCTTGAGCATATAATAAATTCTCAATTATTTGAAATTCTCGGTCCTCGCTACTGTAAATATATTTGCTTAGACATGGAGAGAATTTTTATTAAAAAATACCGTGAAGCACGGGACATCATGGCATTTCATAAAATATTATTTATATACTTAAGAACAATTCACGAAAATATACTAAAAAGTAAACATAATTCGTCAGCTTTTACTGCAGTGTACGGTAAAATTTTTGAAACTTGAAAATATGTAGTGTAGAAGTATAGCTTTTATCTTGTCGAATTTAAAAAGTCATCTAAAACAGTCGAATTTTCTCATGCGCTACATTCAATTTTACCGTAGGGTGCGCTAACATTCGTACCTTTCAAGTCAACCACAAAAATATTTAAAAATTGTGAAACGCAGTAAAAATTGCGAGTAACAGTATTTACCGTGTGCACTGTAAAATTTATTTGTAAAACTTACAAGCAATAAGTAATGAAATGGTAACGAAGTCCCACGGTTACTGGTTTCTACGGTAAATTTTATCGTGAATTTCATAGGGAAAATTAACGAAAAATTCTCTGCGTGCATATTTACCTATATGTATACTTGCTGTTTAGAATTTAAAGGGGGAAGGGGGGCCGCCATCATGTATCACGACTACTGTGATAGGGATGCCCATATGCCAGACATCGAATCTTAAAGGCTTTAACCACATGAACGGACGCATGGACCACGTTCCATATATTTTGCTAAAGTCTACTTTCCATGTGCCTAGAAAAGTATTGTAAGCGGTTTATATATATATAGTTGGTATATATATATATATAGGTAGAATAAGCACATAGAGTGAGTATATGCCATATACGCTTGGAAAGGAGGAGGAACCCGGTCGCTCGAAGAGGGCGCGTTATTTAGCGACAATGTGTCGCGCATAGAAACTGCCTTAAAGCAGCCAATAAACGCCGTTACGCGTCCATCCCTTCCTTCTCCGAGCCATGGCCAATTTCGTCAGATTTCGGGAAATTGTTGTTACGTCCGAAACGACGTCTGGCGTCGCGCGCGGAATCAACAAACAGTGGCTCGCGGCGTCGCGGCGCTCCCGTCGGGAATCGTGTTCCACCCCCACCTGGCGCACCCCAAAAGCGACCACTTCTCCACCTCCCTTTGAAAGGCCCGTCCCTATTAACTTCCTACGTGCCGCGGCGGCTAAATGTCCCCCTTTATGCCCAGATAATGAAAATTACAAATAGCCTCACACGAAACGTGCGTAGATCCTTTCTCAACGTAGACCCCCATTGAACATCCCCCTGTGTGGCGTATTGGCGTTACTCCTATATCGGCGAATTTCTCTATTGGTTGATTCGCATGATCCGTGCAATATTTTTAGATAGAAAAAGGAAATGGCACTTTGGAACAATAATCGGAGTCTAGACATTAAGGATTACCTGGTATATTGTAGTCTCTCGGTAAATCGTACCTATAGTCTGTGCTATGCTAGTTAACATCTATGGCTATTATTATATCTGTACATATATGTATACTATATATAAATACATACGGACAGTCCTATAGGGTAAAGCTTGGAGGATTTGCTGAGAATGCCTGATCCGCGACTAATGATCCTGGGCTTGACTGCAACAATATGCGCCAGCTCCCCTAGCTCTTTTCAGTCTTGATTCCAGCACGCGTTCGCGAAATTAGTTTTCGAGATAATCATCTTACGGTATATTGTGTTACCTTGCAGCAGCACACTGTGAGTTCGCTGTAAATACAAGAACGCCAGACTATACGAGAACGTGGATTAATCTAAAGTTATGAAGAATCTGGTGCGGTGGTAGTATCTCGATAAGCAAAGTAATTTTCGCAAAGGGACTGATGGACGAGCCAGCGGCCATTTTGCAGGGTGTTACAATTTCTGTTAATTTCATACACAATTTCATTCTTATCGTCCCTATCTTAATTTCATAAAAACGTGGTGGACTATACAGGAGTATTTCTCCACCTGAAAGTAGTTCTGCCATCGAAATCAAATAGCACGAGCTAATCTTAGTCGGCGCAATAAACCTGAATAATCCCCATATTAAAAACCATAAGGCCCAATGGCGTCCCACTTTTTCTATCATATAAAAAAATGGGTTAACTGGGAATTCCTCAATGAATACAGTGGAATCCTAAAATTCTGTAGAAATGTCTCGGTCCTTTCTTTTTTCAAAACGTAGGGATGCCTTCGAAGGAAATAAATTTAAAAAATGGCTATCCGTGACACTCGTCGACATTCTCCTCCTTCCCCCTTTCACGCACGGTGATTAATGTTGCCGAACAAATTGTCTAGAAAAACATGTCTCGTACCCTCAACTCTCGCACGCGGTGCACCCTTTATCTCTTCGGGTCGCGCACCCTTATATTCTCCCTACGCGTGGCACATATACCCAATCTACATTTTATATATATATATACATCTATATACGCTATATGTATACGTACATGTATACATGCATACATACATACATTACCCAGATGATATCCGAGTAATCCGATTTACTTCGACTTCGCTATCAACGTTCAACCTCACCCAGTCGGGTAATTATACGGGGGTAGGGGGGACTTCCCCGGCGACCGAATTCGTCCGCCGCCTAACGCCCGATTAGAGCTTGATTAAGCAAAGTCCCATTAGTCCCTAGCATCTATCATCGCGCATTTCGTTAATTGCTGTGCCTGGCAAACCCCAAGAGTCTCCTGTTAGATATACCTATAACGTACCGTGAACACGAGGAAAATATTACGTTGAAATTTTATCTCGCAAACTTAACAGGCGCACCAACTGTACTTGGAACCTTGACGTGGAATATATTACTTGAAAAAAAGGTACGAAGCGCAGAATACACTTGCATTCTTTCCATTGTAAAATCACTGAGAGACACCGAGGCGTTGCACTTATAGGAATCTGTAATTCTTCAAGTATCTTTCAATCAGCATGCTGTCCATACGTTAATTGGTGAATATAGGCAGTACGTAATAATACCTTTACTCTGTGCTATGTGCAGATAGACATGACGGTAGAACATAGTACAGGTGCCGTTTGGTTCATCTGGTAAGAGTGATAGACGATCCGTGACCAAAAGTGAAGATGATCCTTAAGAAGTGAAGAAGACGAAGAGAGAATTCACACGTGTCTGGTTTAAGGTTCGTCCTCACGTGCAGCCATTGGTTATCTACGTGTTATACATAATACCCAGCAACCTGCATAAGCGTGTATAACGTAACGTAACCTCTTCCACGTGTCTGGCGAGGAAGTACGACAGGCGAAAAAAATCCGGTAGCAATTTCGTGGTATTATTTACATCGCAGCTGGATGGGATCCTGACGGTGTATGCTGTGTGCCATGGAGACGCGAGTACGAGTACGCGGACTCAAAGGTACCTACACGGGGCACGTCGCATAAAGCTGAGATTTTATTACACGCGGATTCAAATTCCGCACACGAGGAAGGAGAGGAGTCGGCCCTGCCGGTTGGGAGCGAAGTCAGAGACAGAATGCGGGAAAGAGGTTCTACAAATATATATATATGTATATAGGTATATAGAAACAGTATAGCTCATATGTATATATATATTATGTATAACAGTATAGCTCATAATATATATATGCAAACGTGGAAAACTCACCCCAACGGCGTGGTTGTACCGCTAACCCATAAACCAAGAGCGTATTCTATTTCGCACGGATAAAAATTCCGATTTTTTATCGTTGACCTCTAAATCTCTAAAGTAAAATCGCGACGGGGTCAGAGAGAGGGGCCTGGAATAGGCCGCCCACGTTTGGGATTTCGTTATGGAGAAAGAGGACGGACGCGTGCCAGGCAAAATGGAAAGGATGGATGTCGGAGGGAGCGAAGAATAAGAATAGGTCGGTGAGACGTAAGAACACGTAGAGATGTAGGGAAAGATTTCTCGTGCGGGATGGTAACTGGGACGCTTTAGGGCCATCCAGCGGCCAAGTGGTCAATCTAAACGACCCTTATCTCTGATATATGTTGCTTTTTTTAATCTAAATAACGCAGTTATGCCACGAGGATAACCCTGCTTGCTTCTGGACCCTGAGGAATCTTCAGGCCTCCATGGAGACTACACTCTTCTTGATCGTCTGGACCTCCTTGTTTCGTCTGCACCCAACTGTCTTTTTTATATCCCGTAAACGGCGTGACAACTAAATTTCTTCGCGCTAATGGAACGATACTATCTTCTTTTCTTATCGCGTGTATTGCATAACAAGGCCAGTAACCTTATTTCACTGACATCTTGATTCCGTATCACGTATAAATCTTCTCGAATACGGCAGGTAATCCTCTGCGCATCTTCAATACAATTCCTATAGAGAATTCCACAACGCAACTTCAATCTTCAGCGCGATTTGGATTAGCGGAGTTTCTAAGTAGCAATGTATCACAAGGCGTTAATACGAGCAAAAGTAGGGGCTGCTGCCTTCGCGACAGTGGCACGAAGTGTTAGAGGGTGTCTGGCCCGGGTGGCACTTTATAACGGCGTCAGCAGTTGGTACATATAGTGCAAGCTGGAGTTTAAGAGACTGTTACAAGCTGACGCCTTCCTTCAGCGTCGTGGTAGGGCGTTTGGGTACAGGGTTGCTATACAAGTATAGAACGAGAGTGAGAGAGAGAGGGAGAGAGAGAGAGTATAGGGTGGTATCCAGAGCACCCGGGGTATCACCCTCGTCCGACGATGAGTCTGACCCCGGCGAAGAGGTAGCCGGTGACAATCAACTCGGTCGAGTAGGCGACAGCTGCGGACCCAATAACTTCCTCTCGAAGCGAGCAGCAGCAGCAACGGTACGGCGACGGTGGCCTCGACGTCGGCCTAGGGGTTCGTCCGAATGGCGACAACAGGCAAGCTTGTCTATTACGTATGATATTGTAGTGCCGAGTTGCGGAATTAGTTGATAATAGTCACGGCAGCCTGCTACTATACTATACCACTGTCGTTGCCGTAGCCATTCCGCGCAGCCCCTCTCTCTCGGCCTTTCATTCTGGAGAAGGGTACAAGGGTTGCGTAATGTTACGCGAGCAACATCCACTAATCATAATTTCCCAGTCTCATTCATCACGCGGCATGTGTGAACCTGGTTATGCACGTGTTACCTTAATTGCACTGTATTAACCAACGACCTCGAAACCATCAGAGCTATAGTTTCTATCATTCGCATTGGCGACAGTTCCAAATTTTATATATTTCGCAAGATTGTGATTGCTACTATATATATATAGTGACAATAGACGTACCAATCGTAGATACTATGGCGATGGAAGGGGCATTGATCGCAACAGATTTTTTTTTCTAATCCTTTTATGGCCAGAAACGCTAAAGCGGTCATCAACATCGTTGCTAGTCGATGCTCATGGGTAACGTTGTGCCGGTGCTATCGCGCTACGGGAAATTTAGTGTCGGCCTCTCTCCTTCCCCCCAGCAAAACAATTATATAAATTCCAGAGGAATTTTCCGAAAAAGCGTTCGGGTGTCATAGATTAAATGCAGCCGGGCGGCCGGCCGTGGCTACGTGCAGTTCGGGCTATCAGTGACACGTCGCGTGTTAAATTGCTTTGTTGACACACATAACCTGTCTACGCGTATCCGATCTATGCGATTACATCCCCATCGCTGGCCCCGTTTGCTTCGCTGCCTCCGACACATCCGATACTGCGGCTATACGTACTGTATATAGCTGAATCGGTAGAACCCGTGGTAAAAATTCAATATCTCTGACAACGCATTCACTGAGAAAAACGAAAGAAGTAACGTGGGAAAACAATTTTCTCCCTTTATCGATCGCTTCTATCGTTTTGGGTAAAACTGTATTTACTTCGAATATACATATTTATACGTGTAATAGGACGATTTAGGGTGACGAACGAGGAATTATTATCTAAGCCATCAGGGATCATGAATACATCCGCCATTTTGAATGTTCATTGAATGTGTCAAACGTAATTTATACACAGGCGTACACAACACTTGGGGGGGGGGGGGGGTGTTGCAGGGTATCTTATTTTACATTTATTATCGGAGTATTTGTAAACATGTCAATTAGTCAGAAATCATTTGTATTTATTATTTTAGTTTACAATTCTAATTCATTTTCTAATATGACACTCGTTATATAACCGTTCTCATTCTCTAATGCGCAACCCTTCGCATTAGCAAGCTTGCTGCTGGCTCTACAGTGAAATTGATTACCAATAGTGCCTACGAGCTTGCTCCTGTATTCCGATAGTAATGACGTTTTGATGCGAAACCCGGTGCGAGGTGTATCGACTGCAGTTAACTAATGGACGCTCTCTGATAATTACGAATGGTCGCGGAGTAAATGTTACCTCGTGCGTATACGCCAGTAATCATCGTTACGGAGGAAATTTCTGAATGTCAAAAAGTTATTAGCAAAAACGTGTTCTGGTACAGGTAAAAATCTATAGGCTAACGAAATTAAGTAATTCGGAGGAGACATTTTTTAAGAAATCTATAACAATTTTTTCTCCATATTTTCAAAAATTATTTTCGTTACGTTCCATCGTGTTTACGTATATCTATACAGCTTTGACGGGATAAGAAACAGGATACCGTATAAGCAAATTCAGGCATTATTCATATATGCAAGTGGAGTGTACTAAATTTAGTCATGGTATGGGAGGTCATGCAGGGGACACCCTAACGTAACGTTATGTTTTATACTTTTTTTCTTCCTCTTCTAAAGAACCGTCATATGCTCGCGTCTCTCCTGCTTCCCATAAAAGTAATGAGCGTTATCACCTCCCTTATAATGGAGTCTGTTCATCGTCGAGAATTGCCCCCATACATTATATTGTAGACATCAATTCAGGTAAGATCAATCGAGCCAGTAGATTCTTTTGTGGCATCATTTAAATCTTTCATTCGTAGTTTGGTAAAACTGTAAAAAAATAGTTCATGCTGCTCGAACCGTAAAGCCTGGCAATGACGAAGCAGGTCAATTTTTTCATTTGCGTGAAAATTCCGTCGAACGAGAAAGATAGAGAATCGTTCGGTGGTGTTTGTGGTCTATTGAGTATAGATAGACGCGCAACTGTGTGCGCGGCTCTCATAATCAAAACTGCATTAAAACGCTGAAAGCCTGAATCACGGTGAGGGCGCGATGAAAAGTGTTTTGTCATTTGGGGTGAAGCCGTAAGCTGCTTCATAGAACAATATGTTCACCTTGTTCGAATCCCGTTACGTCATGGTGAAAAGTAATAGTATACGTACTCCATTATATTTCAATAATTCCATAAAACTATTATTAACAATTCGACAGTGCCGTATATTAAATAAGAAAAAAAGGTTAACGTCAATATATATATATATATATATATATATATATATATATATATATATATACACACACACACACACACGCATTCAACCCTCAACGATATGCTCAGCCATGTAAATTAGTACTTTTTTTAAAATTTACTAAATATCAATTTTACATGGTACCACAAATGCAGCGTTAGTAGATATATTCCATATCCATTATATACAGTAATATCCATATAAGTCTATATAGTCTATATACACCTATAGATAGGACAGCAGAAGACAGCACAGTAAGAGGACAGCCAAGGAAGAAAGCTCTCTCGATCGCACCGGGTAAAGCCGAGTTATTTCGACTGTAAAATTTTATCGCATTGGGTTCGCGGGTTAAGTTTTCCGGGAAGCGACGATATTTTTGCTGCTTTTCGCTAGCTGTGCCGTTGGGGCTTTTCGGGGTTGGGCAGTCGCTCCGGGTCCTCCAGAGGGGCGGGAAGGATGGCGCGCCATTGTTCGGGCGATATTTCAGCCACGGGGGTGGCTGCCAGGGGGCTGGAGTCAGCTGGCTGTGACATGCCGCCTACGCCGCCAAAGGGGAACCAGAAGCGCTTAGAAGCACGGCGACTGGAGAAGGGAGTTCTGCGTGGGATACTCTTTCATCTAACGATATCCCAGGCCTTGACTTTGAGAAGTCCGGCTATACCGTACACTCTCATCGACCAAATATGTCCTATACTTCTAACCCTTTGTACCTAACTATAGGTCCGGCATTGCGCACTTCCTACAGGAAGTCACATAGAAGCATGCATGGAGAACGCACGATAACGTGAGATAGGTGAAGTTCAAACGTGCGGCCGGTTATCCGGAATTGCCTTTTTGTCCCCTGATTATCCCGCATACGCGTTTTACGTCCTGCGGAATAACGAAACGATTAAATCTCATCGTTTTCCAGGCTGCCAGTGACACTCGGGATGACATTCTACACAGTGTTGTATATTCACGTGCGACGCTATACGCCATTCATTTTACTGCATAGATTTTGGGAAACTATAGTCTTGCACTTATTGTTAGTGAAAACTGTGACGTCCTGATTCTACCTATTTGGATGGATCACGCTTCGCGCGCTCATCGGTTTTAATCGGATGCGAAGTTTCTTACCAGTCCGTTAGACAAGATCTGTGACTTATAACTCGCGGAACGGCTTTGCCACGACTATAATACTATACATAGGCGAGAGTTTAATAATTATTATTCATAAGACTCTCTTGGGAGTCGGCCAGGCGTGAGACTAAGCAAGAAAGATGTGCTGCAAAACAAGGGGGTTGCTGCCTTCGCGTTGCGTACCCTGCCACCTCCCTTTCACCCCTGGTCCTCTAATCCTCCTGCACCCTCATGCCCACCCACTGGGGGTGCCCGACTCAGTCGAGCAGAAACCCAATCACTTCCGGCGTCTGCGCCCATTAGGGTGCCGCGACGCTGACGTCGGCTGACGTACGTCTACCCTCCTTCTCGCTCCCTATACAGCCAGTCTTCTCGTCTCACCTCATAGTTACCCTCCCTCCTCCCATTGCTTCCCGACCTCTTCCATCCTCTTCCCAAGAAACCATCATCCTTCCTATTCTACAGATATAGGAAGCTGCTCCCTCCTCTCTACTCCGCTTCCATCCCTCAGACATCCTCTAACCCCGAAACACACCGCAAATCTATTGTTTGGGAAGCGCTCGCTCGGAAGCTCCTTCAACGGGCTAATGATGTAGCCCGGACGTTGTTCTTACCACTGTTCCATGGATTTCTCAGGAAACGAGTTCAAAAGCCGATCTCCTAATGATGCTTTGATACGCGTCATTGCTGATCACTGGATACCCCCTGCTTTAACGGACAACATGTTTCCTATTATTATTGTTACATTAATGAGTTGGATTTTGTACACAGTCAATATCATTTTTATTCTTATTTTTGTTGCAGGTTTATCAATGCGAGACGTAGAATTGTTCAACCTATGATTGACCAGAGCAATAGAGCCGGTAAGTCGAGCCCAGTTCTATCGACAGACACCTACGCACACTCACATGATATTTACACGCAAAATCATTACAATGCGTTATCGCAACACGGTGGACATCAGGGATATGTGTACGCGCCTAATCTTAACGCTTACGACTATGATCCTTACAGACTGATGTAGGTTAGCGTAGGTGTGCTGATATGGGATGGTCGACTTCTTCTTCTTCTTCTTCTTTGTTTTTTTAATAGTACGATACTTATATGATCTTACGACACTTGAAGCTAATGATGATTCAGACGGATTTATTCAGGCTTATACTCATAGGATAGTTATTGTGTGCTACCTTTATGGAAGGTTTAGTTGTTATTTCGTAATTACTATTATAAGCATTTATTCATGGTGACCATTATTTGTTAGACGTTATTTGAATATTTATGGGATAGTTTCTAGTTAAATATTTCTGTATCTTTTAATGTGCAGTTTAAGTAATTTTTTATGACTTATGTTGCTAGAGTTTTTCAAACGTTTTTTAATTGCAATAATTATATAGTGTGGCAGTTTTATTGGAAGTAAGAGAAAATTATAAAAGAAGCTCGACAAAGTATACTTGTAGAATTATTTTATTCGATAGATACTCATTGTCCATTCTTAGATCAATATAATAAATACATACGTTTATTTTGGCGCCCTGCCGTATACGGTAAATGACTAGATTTAATAATGATCCGAAACACAGGCGATTATCTCGAACATCTTATGAAATGTTAATAAGCCAAGTAAGTAAGTGACATAATTCTGTACTTAATAATGGATGTAAGAATCGCGCGAATTCTATTACGGACAATTATCGCGTCAAATATCTGATTAATTTTCAATAAATTGAAACCCATCACCTTAAATCTTATGCATCTTTATTCCTGACGTCGGGTATTAACTGCCAGAGAAATTCGAAAATACGATTAGTCGTGATTTATTTAATAACTCGAGCTTCTCCGAGCACACAATTAACGTCTATATCGAATGTCGAATTAGCGAAGTTCAATAGTATTACCGATAAAAGAAACTAATCGCCAACCCAAAGTGACATTCATAGCTGATTTCGCAGCTGGAAATTGGAAGCTCGCATAAAATTTGCGAATTTTACCGAGACCCGATGGGCCATTCATTTGCTCGTTTACTCGCCGTCCTTCAAATGCCAAATACAATTTTTCCCTGATACTCGTGATTTTTTCTAGCCAATTAGTCAATTAGTCGAGAACGCTAACCGTATAAACGAAATAATTTGCTAATCTCATCCGTCCTTCCGGCCCTTTCATTTCGAATAAAACAATTGCAATTTTACCGCGACAGCGGTTCGTCACGAGGGTTAACCCTTCATTGCGACGCTTCGACAATCCAATTTTGCGAGCTTCGAAAATTTAAAGGATTTTCCTCGCTTGTAAATCCTAACCTTCTTGGAACCCTTTGCTTCTATAACGCGGGTGGTGCACGATTTGGGAGAAATTAACTACAGATGAGATTAGTCGATTCGTGAGTGTCTGCCACTTTGAAATTCCACTGGTAAAGTCGAGTCTGTCAACGAGTCCAATATATTTTTGACAGTGCGTAAACAATGCAATCCTTCGTAAAATCATACCTGCCTCTGCACTTGTTACAAAGTATGAGCCTGCATGGTTTTACACTAAAATACATTTTATTTTTCTACCTTAGCATATATCCCCATGATATTATGGAAAGCCGCGTGTGATTTGCTAAGGGTTACTTTGTTTGGGAAGTGTCAAAAAAAACAACACATCGAACTCGTGGACCGACTACAGGTAGAGAGAGGGTGAGTTTTGATGTTAGTTGACTTTCAAGGTTCGCCTCGTGGGACGGGATGCGGTTATACGCACTCGTAATCTTTAAAGACGTCGCGTTTACGGGACGGGAATCACTTCGTTTGCAGTAAAAGGCGACAACAAGGGACGTAGGAAGGGGATGAACGGGAAAGATCTCTCTAGGAGGGTTTCAAGGGTTTCAGAGTGAAGGGTAGCGGGAGGAACGGGAGTTAAGGGAAGGTTAGAAGAGGTGGATAACGTCCGGATAACGCCTGGATAACGGTGGGATAATTGGTAGCGGTGATCAGACCGAGTTTTACGATCCGGGAACATGCGGCCCGCTCCAGGGATGGAGGACTCCTCTCTTATTCTCTCCCCAGTATTCTCAGACTCACCCTTGGTCCCCGTCTCTCTCTCTCTCTCTCTCTCTTTGACGGGGTACCCTTTTCTCTCTGGGAAAACTATGGCTCTTAGGAAAACTCAAAGGAGTCCGAAAGAGCTAGGGGTGGTCCGACCCAACAGCCCAAGACACAGTACGATTCGCGTACTTTTACGACTGGCCTCTTCCTCCAAAACTACTGGAACCCTTAACCACCACCTCTCTTTCTCTCTCTCTCTCTCCCTCTCTTTCTCTCTCTCTTTCTCTCTCTCTTTCTCTCTCTCTCTCTCTCTCTCTCTCTCTCTCTCTCTCTCTCATAAACACTCACTGAGTTACGGGTTGTTTGTTTTACCGAAACTGGGCTTTAGGGACGATTTAGCCGTTTCCTACTGTTTTCCGAATGTGGTTTTACTTTGGTAGCCCGAGAATTCCTCAAAGGCCTTCTGGTTATTGCTGACCTTTACCCATTATATTTTCTAAACGTCCAGTACCTTAACCCTGCAATTTATATAAATAAATTGAAGTACCGAACAATCTTACTAGACGTACCTGTGTGGGATCTTATATGGATCGTGTGAAATGATCAATCGGTGATCATTCCCGTACCATTCCTATCCGGGTATCAACATCTAAAATATTCAAAATCCCAATTTAATTGACAACTTGATAAATTTTTTTGAAACTCTATACCATTTGTCTCTCGTTACCACCGTTGAAGATATTCAGCTACAGTTCTATGTATGTCGCTGACTATCAATAATTGGACGCGGATGCTGGCCGAATCAGGGAAATGCACCAGTCTAGTTGTACCTAGCGTAGTGCCTAGACAGCGCGCAGGGCAGACGAGGAGGAGGAGGACAAGGACGACATTGGCGCTGGGTAAAGTGGAAACCCATGTCCGCCAGATTATCATCCCGAAGTCAATCCTGATCAGGGACATCCCGGCCTTTTTCCTCTTTACTCTCTTTGCGCTTTCCTCTTTTCACTTCTGTATCAGTTCTTATAGGCTTCGCCTCTGTTTCTACATACATATCCTATTGTCTGACACCTACCAACCACACGTCATACATTAGATAAAATTCTCGAAAACCCTCTTCTGCCTTTTCATCCAAACTTTGTCAGTACCACAAATCAATACTCTTCCACATACGTGCAAACCCCAGTAATCCCAGCTCCTGAATATCATTCCCAACCTGCAATATGAATTCTTAATCAAATTATTTTCAGACCTTATGCATATAGAAGACGATAAATCTGATAAGAAAAGATAGCAATATATATTTAATAAACAATTTTTTAATTACTCTTAATTTCGTTATCAATTTAATTAATCTCTTATCTATATCAATTATCTTACTGAATGATATCACTAAAACGAAAGTAGAATGATTTTTTATTAGAATTTCTCAAATAAAATCCCGATCTTCCTGACGATCATTTTCTAATATTCCTGGGACGTACCTGCTGACATAACTGGGTAGGATTCGAATTGTCACAAGCTTACTTCAATAATCGTATCGCGGCGTTCTTTACACGAGTCAAATATTGTAATTTATTGTTACTAATTTGAATAGACTCTTCGCGACTCGCTGAATACAATTATATTTTTAGCCGACTGATTTGAAATTGCTCGCATTCCTACTATCTTGAGATCGCATTAATATACAATGTGTTTAAGGTGAGCACGACATATCTCCTCCCCACGCTCTAACCCCTGCCATAACATCCGCTCTCTACACTCCGGATCGTACTCTGTCGGACTAATGATGCCCGCCGAACACATCATCAATCATACTTTCATTACGAGGATTGCCTGCTCCACATTGACTCCTCGCCTCCGGCATTACGATTAGAAATATCTCCGTGCGTCGCTTCGATGTTGCGATCGTTACTTTTCGTAAAAAGTCGAAGCTTTTTTTAACGCCCGTTAACTTATATCGGCAGTCAATGAAATCAACTAAAGTTCCATATCTAATCGAAATAATTAATCCAGTAAACCAGTCGGCAAGATTTTGTGGTTGAATTCTGTTATAAAGAGAAAAAAAAATAGATTCGCTGTGTCGATAACGAATTCCAGAACGAGCCTATCTAAGTTGTGCGTCTTAACAAACCAGTTTCTGATATCACTCGTAAAGACCCTATACCTACCCCTCCTTTAAAATCTCCCTTCAATCACATACCTACACACGCGGAGGAGGGTTTAACTATGAACTATAAAGCTGCACTGTATCGTTTTATGATGTATAAGCCTGGCTCTTGCTCCCCTGCCCGAGATTCTATTAGGTTTATATCGCACGGGGCGACTTCTGTGCGATGGTTTATTTTTCTTATAACCAGAAGGTCGCATTTATATCGTGGATAACTTCGAGGGAGTGGTTATATTATTTAAATTCTATAACGTCGATACTTGTTTGTTTTATATGCTATTCTCTGTGAGAAGTTATCAATAACGTTCTATATGTTACGAATGATTTTATTTATAGTCGCTTCGATAACTTTCATTAAATCTTACAAATCCTCGACTCGCTTTACTTTCGTCGTACCGCTACCCCCCCCCGATTCTGAGGTACTTACGCTCCTCGAAATCGGGGGTCTGGGGCGATATCGTTACCGCTCTGCTAGCACTACTAGTCGCAGTAGACCGTATTTCTAGAACGACGTAGTAAAAAGGTAACAGCGCCCCAAAGTACCGTAAAACCACGACCGTACGGTGCATTTTCTAAAGATGGTACGAAAACGGGCCTACGCCAGGCTGTGAGTACATATAAATAGAAAATATAACAGATAAGGATTCGCAGCGTTTTATTTTCAAGATCCATCATGTTATTTGAAAAAAGTTTCTAAGTAAGTGTTAAGGGAGTATGAAAATGTATTTTTTTTTTTCAAATTTCATATTGTACAGTCTAGTACTAGTAGATCTAAGAGATTTCTCGAGCCGACCATTCAAAGCCGTAACTACAGCGATCATTTGAAGGGGCAATGTTCCACGATGTCAAACAACTATAATCAATCGTAGCTGAGCTCGATCTCACGAATTATTCTTCTGCTGCTCAGCTTTGACTCTCGGCACCGCGGTAATTACTCTTCCAAGTAGCGGGCAACTTTTCAGTAGCGGCAATAACAACTTCCTTAGAATTGCCTCCACTTTAATCTCAATAAACATCGCTCATCCTCGGGGCTCACCTCACCGCCCTTGCAACTTCACAAGATATCTCATGCGCCTCTGCTTCGACTTCTGTTACTTCCTTCTCCTCGCATTATATCGGCCTTTCTTCATCTTCGCTTCTGTTCCTTGCCCCCGTGTTCCGTGGAACTTCATGGACCCATCGACGATGTTATAATTGTCGGTTTTGCTTATTATACAATTATTCCACGGTAGCGAAGGTCAAACCGTTACGCGCACGTATGTACGAGCCATAGATCATTGGAGCCGGTTGCCCGTTTGTTCTCCTGCCCCTCGTTGGCTGCGCATAGACGGTTGATTGTCATTTACGACTGCCACTTCGTTTTCCTCTTGGCACGAATCGACGTGGAGAGGATACGAACTTGCGTCGGGATCTCGTCTTGCGATCTTTTACGGTGACGATCAACTCGTGCCACGAGATCGCTCTTTGATTTACGTTCATTTCGTGGCTCGTTACGTGCACGCAGTCAATTTCTATCGATACCGTATCAATTATCTGGTTCGGGTGTTGCAAGCTACCTGAACCCGTACGAAGCTAAGTTAGTGTAAGGTAAAGAAATGAGTGCTGTCCTATAGATATAAGGAATAAAATGGATGAGATTAGAATGGAGAGTGCGATGAGAAAAATGTAGAATGGAAGGTTGCCAGTAGAGTCCCCATCGAATATTCCCGTTACGCACTAGGCAGTCCGTTCGGACCCTTCTGAATCTAGTCGCGAGCCATTCGTCACGCACTCGCTGAGAGCTTCACTTCGATAACGTGGCGATCCCTTCGGGTCCTGCAGATACGCCAGTTTGCGGGACGCTATCTGGCGATGGTCCCTCCAGAAGGTTGCATCCACTCCATCTCACTTGGCTCTACGGTCCCTTCGCTGGCCCCTCCTGCCCTTTACTAGCCTTTCCATTCCCTTTTCTACACCGAACTCTCGAACCTTCTCTCCTTCGCTCCCTTACTCTTTCTCCGCTCCTCCTTTCGCCGGAGCGCCATCAATCAAGGTTGTCAATTTGTAATGGCGATTCTCTGTGTCCATCTCGGCCCTGGTCCGGATCCTCCACTCCTCCATCCCTTGCTCGTCCTCTCGGGTTCCCCCATGCTACGCTTCAGCTCTCTTCGGATCTCCTTCACAGTGGCTATAACGTGCAACCCTGATGGGGTATCACCGAGCGAGAGCTGGACCATAGCTTGCCCTTTGCCGCTTTAACGTTCCCTCGGCCTTTCGGGCTGGCTCAGGCTGTCTCGGGCTCTCTCGGGTACACTCGGCCCTAGGAGACCCGGCTAAATAAAATAAATGTCCAGGGGACAAAAATTGGGAGAAATTGCTAAGAGGAAGGAGGGCACCTATACCCTGATACGACAGAGCACTCTCCCGTGTCGTTTAAATAGAAGGGAAATACTCACGTAAATGTCCCGACTATCTTACTATCAATTGCACCCAAATCTGATCCGGAAAACCTTTCCGCCTATATAGCTACCCACTTTTCTTCATCGTCAAGAACGTCCTTACGGCGCACATCGGTACTGGGAAAATTGCGTTCACTAGGCTACTCGCTCTCGGATTCAATGTTCCATCAGGAGATCAGCTGACTTTGACAGGATCAAGATCTTTCATACTTGTTCTCTTTGCTCCTATGTGTCTTTCATCTCTTCCTCCTACGGTTATAAGTTGCTTCCCGTTACAGGGTGTATAGCGATGCCCGTGTCACGTAGCTGAGATATAGAGTTACTTAGAGAACCGATCCCCCAGCATTACGTCCCCAAGGTTTGAAAGGTGCTATTGCCTTGCTCGATCCTTATACGACGTAGATCATACGTTAATTGAAATAGGGTGCATGCGTGCCAGTCTTAGAATACAAACGACCGACTTATAGAAATGTTATTATTTGCCTCGTGGGGAGAATCGACGCTCGGGGCTCCTTCAGGAAATTGCACTCTCTTCGCATTAGCATTTCGAGCAATCTTACACCAGCACGCGTCTAATGGAATGTAATAATTGTCTGGCTACATTGACTTAACACTATCGCGCCATCTAAGAATTCAAATGGAATCCCATCGACTTATTTATCCAGTTTGATTTATGTGATTGGCTTGACTTTTAATTTATATTCATTCTAAAGAAATAATTTCCCTCTCGTAACGCACGGCGCTCGTGTACGCGACGATAAAATATACGCAGAAAATATCTGAGTTACCCGACAAAAAAGTACAGTAGCAATTCTCACGTCATTCTTAACAAATACAAAATGTCTCTCGACAACGCCGCCAACATGTTTATACGTTAATTACTCAGCTCTATAATTAGCGGCTACTACAACAGATTCATTAATACCAAAGTAAATTACTCACTGTCACGGGATAGGAGCCTGGGGTATTCTTGCTTATCGATTTCGAAGACGATCGGCCACACTACCGTGTCCCGGACAAGGACTCTGATCTCTTCCATGTAAACGAGCTTTGAAGCCATCTCGTTAGGAGCTTATAAATTGGTAGGCAGGGTTTCTTGGACGCGGAAATGAAGGTCTGGCCGGTCACGATTGGTATGAAAAGATAAGGGCGATTTCTCGAGAGCTGGAGTCATGGTCCACCCTTCCACAGTCTCTTCCTTCTCTATCCCCTTTACTGTACCACATGTACTACGGACCTTTCTCTCGAACATCACTGCTGCCCAGATTTTTCATCCCGGGGATCTCACATCCGGTGTATCTAGCCTGCTTGCAAGTGGAGGTTACCAGTCGGAGGGTGGACCTATCTTATCAGTCCGGCATAATGGCCTGTTCTATCTCATCTCGAGCCGTTGACCGTTGCCCCTAGAGCACTTGGAGTGGTCGTAGTCCGAGTCGGTAATACCTAGCGAGAAGAAACATTTCCAAATACCATTACCTCTGATAACGGCAGATACGGGACAATCGCTCTTCATATTTTCCTCAAACGTCTATGGTTAGTAATTCAATGGTCCTTGTAGCAGAGTCAATTCCAATCGTATGATGTATGCATGTATGTATATACAGATGTAGCTATTCGTTGACATTAGAATGGTTAAGTATCAAGTGGACATCATGTTTTGTTGAGGAACATAAAAGACAATTTATCAGACAGACTTTGCTCACCTTACGTTTGTCCACGAGACCTTCTTAATTATCATAATTTATAGCCGATCGGTTAATTAAAATATCTAAATACTATACGCACGCCATATAAGAGGAGCGAACCCATCCTTTCTGTATAGCTCATACCTTATAAATATGAAGTGGTTTATGGACTGGCCGCGCGCGGCGCTCTCTCGATCATTAATTATTTATCGCGTCAACTAGAGATCCAGTCAGCCAGGAGCGAGTCTTGGCTTTGGTTTTATCGAATCATCCAACAAGATTTAGCAAATCCCTCGCCCCGTGCCCCGACGCCCCTTGTCGCGGATCCAGGCTGCCACTGAAATTTATGTGAACTCGTGCTGGGGAAAAAATCCTCACTAAAGAACTGGGTTAAAATATGCTAGCGCCAACGTTAGGGGCACGGGGGATGATACTCGATGGAAGGGGAAATTAATTTTCAACTTGTGACGCACCGTGCATGCATAAATGCAACAATTTCTTATACTCACGGTTACGTACGCGCATTATCAATCTCTTTAATGAAAACTACCTTCACCTTTGCTCGGTATTCATTGTCCGTGGCAACGCGTCTATTGAACATGTGTTCCATTCATAATTCCACGTTGGCTTCCCCTTCTTATATACACATAATTGATTTCTGGTGGATTTTTTGGAATGATCCAATTCACCAAAGAGTATGTTCGGTAAGGTTAACCGGCCGATCGATGTCCACGGACATTTTGCCGTTCTGGGATATCCGAGTGAACACGTTGAGTCAGGAGCGAAACGCGGACTACGTTGGACCTCAGGAAGGGAAGTTGCTTGCTGGAGACAGCGGAAGAAAAATAGCGGAAGTCATCGACCTCCAAGGGGCTATATATCACGGGGATGCAGAGGGTGGTGTGTGTGCATGTGTGTGTGTACGAGGAAAAGTGGAAAGAGCAAAGGGGATGTGAGAGGTAGGTAGAGTAGTAGGATAGCTATAGTGGGTTCGTATATGGTTAGCGTAAGGGTGGCATAGGAACATTGGTGGCGAAAGGCAGAGTCTGAAGGGACAGAAGAAGGTGTAGGTTGAGGGTTGAACCGGACGCCCGTGAATCTAGGATAGTAGTCCTCGCGTTTCATCATCCCCATGGTCGAGGTTCTTTCCACTCTCGCTCGGTCCAGCCTGGGTTTATCTTAAATGAGACTCCCTGAGGGCTTAAGTCGGCTTGGCAAGGTTACCAAGGCCTTCGCGGGGGATATATCTCTGATTGATTAAATTCTTGCAATTACATCGCGCCATACATCACCAACCGCCGACAACGTCGCCATGCGGGAGAATCGTCGATTCTGGTAAAACGCATTGTCGTCCTCGTCTCCACCCCTAGCTGGAATAATCTTTCTTCGTATTTTCTCAGGGAAATACGCGCGTTAATTTTCTCGGATTATTCTGTCGCCAGGAGTAACCATACCATCGTATACAAACTTGTGATATACCAGAAAATTTATCTGATACTTAGTATGTATATTACGTGCCTCGTAAGTATTCTCATTGGAAAGTGGTCCATACACGCTGGTTTGGCAAGAGTTCCTCTTACCGGCTGCTGACTTCAGCACGATCTTTAAAATCGAACCCTAACGACTTTCAATAGTTATATTCGTACTCTCGGGAAACGTCAGCACTATTTTTGTAAGAAATTACCTCATCGCTCAAACCCACGGAATTCAGTAGGTTTCATGGCGCGCATGATCCTATGTCGAATGACTTATTTTCCGTTAAATCTTTCTGGTGTACCTTGTAACCGCGTAAAGCGCTCTTTCCGAGCTACTATATACGCGATCGGCTAGTGTGAGTGAACAAATGAGCAAATGAACGAATAGGAGAGAATCGTTGAAATACAAGAGTAGAATAGAAAGTCAGGACTCTAGACGCGCCGTCGTAAAAATACATTCCCAACCGAGGAGGGCGTATATTTTTTTTGCAGACTTCCGAAGCACGAGGCGAGAGAGCATTCCCCAATCCGACCGTCTCGCTAAATTGCCTCCATCTAGAAGCACTCCTCTCTCTTTCTCTATTTCTCTTTCTCTCTCTCTCTCTCTCTCTCTCCTCTATATTTCTCTCGGAGCTATTCCTCCTCGTACGCGTATGTGGGCCAACGATTCATTGGCTAATGGCAACTTTAACGATAGTTGGCTGTAATCAAGGAAGTAGGATACCACGATGCCGATACGGAGTTACGGACCGAACAGACTAAGAGCAAATAGTGTAGCAGTTAGGCGATTTGAGGTAAACAATGAGAAGATTAGAGAGAAGAGAAAATGAGAAGAGGTATAGAGGGGATACAGGCCGGCAGATGAGTTATTAGATCCGGAGCTTCCGGTATTGCGTCGCGGATGACCAATAGTTTCATCGAGGGATTGTTGAAGGTTCCGGAGCACATTTCCGGTTTCCGCTTCACGAGTCCTCTCCCCTATAGCATTTGGGCAAACTCTCAGAATCCGCCCGAGATCCTCCCTAGGATGAGACCGAGGATGAAATGCTGAAGGAAAACGGAAGATTCGCTTCCGTACGATCCACGCGGCTCTCGCTGCGGTATTCTGCTTCGTCCTATGGGGATGATTCCATCCCTTACGGATATTACAACCCTCGTAGGGTTTTCCTTAACGTACGAGCCATACGAGTGGCACGTTCCGGTAGCTATTGGTCCTACGGTTTCTTAGGGGAGCCAGTTACTAAGCACGTATCTGATTAGCGAATGTTCTCTGGGACAGTTTGCCACTTGCCTTACTCAAGGACCATAGCGTCCTTGTTCGTCTTCTTATCGGCAGTCTAACGGCTCCCCCACTAATTAAACCATCAATTTCGCATCACCAGAAGAGAAACTTTAAACTTCCTTTAAATCTTCGGAAGTTCGTTACTGCTGCCTCGCGGGAACTCCGGAAACTGATGGTTGTTACTTAGACTGCTCATATCTATCACGGACTCGATGGCAACGCCAGTGGCATGGCGGCCGTCTCCCTCTCGCGGTTTTAGCGCAACCTCCCTTGGAAACTCTCTCGCTGGCGTAGAAGCAACTGTGCGTTCAACTCCGTGGAAACTCCGCGAGAACACTCGGTGTCGCCGCCAACTAACTTCGAAACCACCCTCCAGGATTCCTTGGCTAGCTGGCTCCGCTGGCAACTACCTACCCGTACCTACCAACTGAATCTAGCTACATACATACATACATACATATATACATACATACATATATATATTTATGTATATATACCAAGCCATCCAACCAACCAAACCAGCCAGGCCGCAACCATAAGTTACTACTAATGTTGTTCTCGTGTTCCGCAGACTGAGTCGGCCAGAGGGATTTCGCCTCGTTCGCAAAAATCTAATTAGGCCCTTTTATGGAATTATATTCCAGACCCTTCCCTCTTACCAAAGTTCCTTCTTACCTCTCTTGGATGAACTCGCTTCTTTAGGGTTCAGGAAGTTGGGATCTACGGGCAGTTCTTCTGCAGGCCTTTTTTTTTTCAAGAAAATTGCAGCATTCGATCATTCTGCCAAGATCTACCTACTATATTATTGTGCTAGCAATAATGTCCTTATACGTATCAATGGATCAAACTTACTAATCAACTGTTTCAAGTTGAATACCCAATAGACTTTAATGCCACATGGATATCCACACACGATAAAAACAAGTATCACATTTAGCAGGTTAGGTAAATGTTCCTTGGATCGTTAGCGTAACGCGAGGAGCGTAAATACGAACGGACTACCGGAACGCGGGGGCTCTTCTTCGCACCAGCTGGTAAACACATAACCGTAACTCGACGGCGTGCAATGAATCTCCTTTTAGAAGTTTCGGGGTTGTTCGTCGGGGAGTAAGAGGCATGAAAGCCCTGCGCCCTTTCGGATCCCATCCCGGAATACTTTCTCGCAGCTTAGCGGACGGCAATTAACGGCTGCCTCATTTCCCCTCTAAATAAATTAGGAAGGTATAGCGCCCTCACAAAAGGGTCCAGCGCTGAACAGGATTTACGTTTCGAACATACGCTTACAGGGCTTTATTGCATTACGTTGTGTTTTTCCTATCGTTCAGGTCACCACGATCACTACCGCCTCCTGGTTATCCTCTGGAATTGACCCTACTTTACCTCTCCCTTAGGCAGATCACTCGTGTTATCCACCTTGACTCAATTCCCATTACAATGAAGGGAACTCAATATGGAAGTCAGGAGAAAGGTATACTAGGTTACACTATAGGCCTCGAACCTTCAAGTCGATCTACTTGTATCCTGCGCTAGCCGTGCATTTATCTTTCGATAATGGAAACGCGAATGGAATTGCACGAAAGGTTGTTTCACGGATCGTACACTGGGGAAAGTTTGATCGTAGCCGGGTCTTTGGCAAATTCTCTCACACAAAGCGTTGCTCCGTGAGAGACTCTTCTCTGTAGCGTAATAGGCAACGATTCCTTAATTTCCCATATTGTGGACTAGCGGCCATCTAAGGCTCCCTGCTGCGTTATAGCGCGGTTTAATCACACTACAAGTGCATCCCTCGTTAGTGGAATATCGCCCGAGTGGCTATAATATGAGACTACATTCCAGGGTGAGTCTCGAGACAGCGGGACGTGATACCACTACTCGTCGACCGTTACTGCTGCACTGGGATCTATAATCTTTCGTGTTGTTAGCCAGCTCGGAAAGTGCGCGTGAAAAACACTCTTAAAGGAGACCATTTGCAATAATTGTGATTTACGGTTTGGCGGCATCTTCCTTCTTGTTCCAAAGGTTGCCGGTTGTTCGGAATGTCCTGATGCGTCGTAATGTGCCGCGAGCCTCACACTACCCTTAGTAAGACGTTATTTGTATTTTTAATTATTATTTTTTTAATCCACACTTTTATGTTATAAAAGTATAGTCGTGCATGGTTTACGATAAAATTTGAGAATTGATCATGGATGTGAACGATCTCAAAATTGAGGCAATTATGCAGATATCTACCTTGTACGATTTATAACCATCGACAGCGATAGCGACGGGGCGCCATTGAGACTGTATCGCGATAGATTGAGGTCGCGGCTTGGGTTTAGCATAAGAAAGGCTTAGGAGCGTTGCACAATAGTGCGCCCTTGCATTCAGGGTTTCAACGCCACCACGCCACCACTCTACCACTGGCGAATAGAGGGTACGACGCAATCAGTGCCCTTGATTTATTGAGGCAATATACATTAAGATACCAACATTAAAACTAGGGGAGACTCCCACGGATTCCCAAGCTTTATTGCCAATGTCCTGCTGATAGACGACTCGAGAAAAGTCCCTGTCGTCAGACCCGAAAATAACTAAGAGATACAATCTCTATTATCTTATCAGTGCAAAATCATTTTTTATCCTGTTTTTATCAAACTGATAGGTCGTCACATATTTTTTTCAACAATTACTCTTTCTCACACACAATTACATAAATGAACGAATTTTCACAATACTCGCATGATATCACGCACCGATTTTGTTGAAGGCAAGAGAGTCGAGTGAAAAAAAAGATAAAAATGCATTACCCAAAATCTCTTGTTTTCAACGAATCGTTTTACACAGCTCGACGTTCTCCACCTTCTCTTGATTGCTCTTGAGTCGTTCATTGCGAAGTCACCAGCAGCTTCCCTCGCTGCTTGTTGACCCCCGCAAGAGGAGCTTCACCGGAAGAGCATGTCTAGGAAAGAGAATGGAGCACAAGGGAGAATGTCGAGCTTGTCGAATAGCGGCCTGCCAATTACGGAACAGAGATCTAACCGTAGTAACGTGTAGTGTTTCCGCCATTGTCTGCAGGTCCAAGTGGGGCGTATAGTCCGGATGCGACGATGGGTTACATGATGGACGGACAGGCGGCCAGCATGATGCACCGACCACCGGGTGATCCCACCTTCCACAACCAGTACCATTATCCCCCCGAGTACTACGGACATCACTTATAAAAGGTATATAGACAACAGCCATTCATTGACTAAATTTTTATAGATATTATTCATCCATCTGTATATCTATACAATAGTAAATACCCTATTAAAATTCAAGTAAAAAAAATTTCACAATAACTAGAGAGTGCTTAGATAAGCATCAGTCGATAACACGGAACTCGAAGGTTTCCTTGCGTGTTCCAGCTGAATGCCGGCTAAGTGGAAGGACGACGAGGAGGTTCGTGCGACGGACGAAGTGGGATGAAACCTGAGAGCTCCGAGCTTAGGAAGCGGGAGCAACGAAGAGGACCACGACGAGTATGGCGGCATTTGCGAGAAACGGAACGGAACGTCGGAACGACGAGGAATCCGTGTCCCGTGTAACTTATCCGCCGGTGCTGCCGCTGCTGCTGGAGTCTGGACCGTCAGTGTCAAGTGGTCTCCGTTTTGTGCCACTAGCTGTGCCACGAGAATAGCGAATGAATGTTGAACGACGTCACGAGCCACCTGATGGAGATGGGAGTTTATATCTGAAGAGAAATAGAGAGTCGGCGTGAACCGTCGTGGATGACGGTTAAACCAACCATAACCTACACTAGAAGTGCGGCCAAAGGATTAAGGAGGGTCGCGAGAAATTCATGTGATTGTTCTTTGTACAAAATATTGCGGTGTAATATTGTAGTGATTGAAATATAAATGTTAAATTTTAATACGATTGCAATGGAGAGACTATATAATGAATATATAGTAATATAGGCAATTAGCGGGCATGTACATTACACCGGTGCTCGCACGGAATGTCCACAAGCAAAGACCGATCGTATACTAAAAAAAAAAAAAATATGAGGAACGAAGAAACAAGAGAAACCGGGGATTAGGAGCGGAGAACTGAGGTGAAGAAGGCAACGGAAAGCCGAAAGCGTGCTATATTAAAAAAAAGAGAAATTAAGGAAGAAATGGAGAAACGATAGGAAGGGAACGATGGAACGGTGGAACGGTGTGTTTAAAGTTAAACTAAATAGAGGAATGTTCGACGCGTGTGCCGGACTCGAGCGTCGACATTCTCATAGGACATTCAATTTGTACAGTTCTTAAATATAAATAAATTTACTAATTAAATAAAAGTAATTATATATATAAATAACACATCCCCCTTGTAATATAATACACGGAGAAAGAAAATGATAAGAGCCGCGCGTCGGTGTGAACAGGTCAAGTGAGAGTGCGGTGGGTCTTCTTTTTTTTGGGGGGTGGGGGGAGGGGCGGAAGGAAAAGCGGAAGATAACTTTAAAAGCCCTCAATATATAGACAAGATATTCGCTCCATCCCTGTATGTTAAGCCGACGAAACGGCCCGGTGAACTCTCCTATGGATAACTAAAATTAATTATTATAATTTACTATAATATATTGTGTATAAATAGTTAATTCAATTCGAAAGATAGTCGATGGACTCGTTCGGGTTAAGTCACGACCGACGTGTACGCACTCCCGCGTGTATTTCTCAGAGTAGAAAGACCCACGTGAGTCGGTCGCCAAAAAAAAAAATCATCAGCGATACTAAACGGGAATTATAAATTGTAAAATTAACGGACGAATTGGACAAATGTGGCTCAGACTCATGCAAGTAGATATACTCTCTCGAGTAATGACGTAACGAAAAATGTCCGAAATACACGGTAGGCGAAAACGAACGTTGAGGCTGACTAGATGAGGAAGAGAGAGACAGAGAAAGAGAGAAAGCGAAACAAGAGAATAAGAAAGGACAATGGGGTATAAGGGATGCGAATAAAACTAAAGTGTGAAAAGCAATGTATTATAGAATATACATATTATATATATACAGGTATGTGAGCAGTAGGTATTTAGGGCCCGAAAGTACCGTTCGTTTCATTCATCTGCATTTTTCCCGCTCCCATCGCCGCGTTACACCACGTGGAAACCCTTTCCGGCCAAATTCCCGCATTCACGTGTGCCCCGGCATCATGATCGACACCTCGACAGCCCCCATGAAATCCCCAGCCCTTGGAATAACTTGTCCCGTGACCCTTCTGAACGCCCTCGAACCCTACAGTCCATACCTATAGCTATAACGTACGTATATTCCCACCTACAATTGAGCTAACCTCTCTGGCAAGTCCTCCTAGCCTAACGTGACTTAACCTCCAAGGAGCCACACGCGGATCATTCATTTTCTTAAATGGTACTTTTTTGTCCTCTTTGGTTCTCGAGTCTTTCGCTACGTTATTATCGAGAACTTCAATAACGAAGCTTTAATCAACGTGTTTACACGGCGTTGTACAAAGTTTAATGATAATTTTCTTCTTACTTGTCCGACTTACGTTTCTTCTCTTTTCTTTTTTTCTTCGTTTCTTATTTTTCACCACTCTTTTACCACTTAAGGGACGTTGTATACGATGAAAACTGTATGACCTGATCGATGTATAAGGAGTGTAAAATGATAATAAGGGAAAAATGTTAGACTTAGGATTAAATGTTCGACGATGCTTTTTCGCGTATTTTCGAACTCTCTTTATTTCCTTGGTGGTATTTTCCACGTTCTTTCATTCACTCTTTCTTTTTTTTAGACGCCTCGAGACCATTTTAAATAAATATAATAACGGCTATGCTGTCGAGGTGTTGTTACGCGTATCCGTCACATTCTTCGCGATCGAATACGTCACTGAATAAATCCTTTTAAGTGTGGGACCGATTTTACCGCGGTTTCAACTACACATTTACAAGAAGGTCACCTCGTGCGGCTTTGACGTTTTCCTTCGAGCTTATCGTAGCTTCATCATGTTCGATCCGATTAATCACAGATTGCGATATCCACGTATATAAGAGTACATATACATACTCCGTGTCATACGCACGTAATATGCATTGTCTGACGTCACGTCGTACCGAATACAAGGTACACAAGCACCGATCACAATTTCGTTCTCCACCGCATATATACATTCTGTTTTTAATAAAATCCGTTGCGCTAGAAAAAAAACATGGTGTACCTAGCGGTTATTACATTACATACCGAATAAGAGTAATCACGTTCTGCTACCGCAGTAATGGATCCTGTTCCCATTGATAATTTTTTTTCTTCAACTTCTTAACACGATATTGTATCTAAACCATTTGGGAATAACCCATTGGTCGTTACGTTCTCTGGTATACTTCTCAATATCATTTTTTATCTTTTTTTTTTTGGTTCTCTTCTTCGGTGGTTTTTATTTTGTTGTCTTCAATAGGATACACAGGTTCTTTATGATTTTTTTTTTTTTCTTACTCAAGGCCCGGTCTTACGATCCTTAGCGTCGATTCCAATCAGCGGAACAAAATTCATCCACTCATCAAGCGTTCACATCCTATTCTTCCCTAATTCCAATCTAATCTCCAATCTAATGACATTTGTCTTTTATTCTCGCTCATTGAGAAGGAGTAATATTCTATATTTCTACGTGATCCTTATTGCGCGCGCGTCCCTGATATACGTAAAATGTTTTTCAAGGTGAATTTTTTGAAAGGCATTTATAACAATACGAGACAGAGGAAGTTTATTAAAAATTAAAAAGAGAGAGATTGATTATACTATATGCGAGAGAGACGATTATGCGAAGAGAAAATGAATATGATTATAACGATGTAAAACACAGGAAACGAGAAAAAGAAAGATAGAGAGGGAGAGGGAGGGAGATAGGACGTATCTCGCGTAAGACACGTATCGCAAATACATATTTTGTGTATTTTTCGACGATCAGATTGTGATGTAATGATTATTAGGCGTCATGTATTTTGAGCGGCAAGGGAAACTAAAAAAAAAGTTATCGATATTTTCAATACGCCTGCATACACGCATTAAAATTGTAAATTGTAATATCTTGTACCCCTGTGTTATCCTAGTACGTAGGTCCCAGCGTTCTTTTCTGTCGCATGTGATTTTCGTAAAGTTTCCAACATGGATGCGGAATAAAATAAAAATTCATACAGCAAGCGCTAAGCGATATGGGACATAGAAAAATCGTTGTGACTTTTGTGCAAGGAAACCGGTACTCGTAGTATACTAAAATACACCCACGTATACCGAAAGACTCAGGTGCGGAAAGTGCAGTTTTGGTTAATTGGAGAAAAACCAATTGGTTTTCTTATAGGTGCAGGTGCATACACAATTTAAATGAATATACAATAAAAGCGTATACCTAATCCCTTTTAACTGGGTGTTTGTTATCCGATATAAATTCATTGACTCTGCCTCCTAAATTTCTTTCTCCAATCAACCGCACAGATGCAATGCCTTCGAACGGACACGAGCCGAAATTCTTAGTGAAAAATTGCAACCACACCTATCGATAGTATTCCTGAAATTATTTCGCTTTTTTTAAGTCCATTTTTGGAATTCTCTTATGCTACCGCGACTTTTATTTGGAAAAATACATTTTTTATTCCTCCTCGACTGTATCGTACGGATTATAAAATGTAAAAACTGGGCGGGATAATTTCAGGTTAGATGTTTAAATACTATTGATAATATGCGTCGATCAAATGCGCAATAAATTTCATGCTAATCGCTAATCAGTTTAATTATCCACGATTAGCCAGTATCCGATAATTCTTTCCAAATACAGAGACAATCAAAGTCATTCCGTTTTTAAAAGATGCGTGTCTGCAATTATATATTATAGATATGCAGTACAGAATCCGTTAATTACGAACGTCTCGTGTAATAAATTCTGTCGCTTCTGACGATAATCCAATCGCAACAAGTTTTTACGAATTCTATTTGTTGACCAGTAAATTGTTTAATTTTGTTAATAATGACGCGATTGGCTATCGTCATTTACGATAAAAACTACCGAGACTGTTCGACAGTGCGCTGCTAATTTTTACGAGACATTTCGGCTTTCCAATATTGTATCAATGATCGAACCATTAAAATCGCCGTAAGAAATACACTGTATACTTTTATCGGCAATTCGTTAATCCTAGGATTAAAAGATTATTCAAATCAATATTTCGTAACGTCTTATACCTCTAGAATGTCTTATTGATTCTGTACCTAATTTGCAATCATTATAATTTTCAATTAATGCTTTAACAATTTTCACTCGGATTTCTCTCGTATATGCACAATCGTCTCTGGTAAGAATGCTAGTCCAAAATTGTAACGACGTTTTCGCTTAAGATTAAACGAAGAAAAGAAGGAGAAAAATAATTAAAAGTAAGGGGAGGCCCTTAAATAGATGTATTTTCCATGGATTAACGAATTGGCCGGGCAAGTAAATCTGGAGAACACGTCCAAAGGTAGTGTTGTTATTGTTTTCGTTACAGGGTTTAGTATCCAAATCCTTATAAATAAGTTCTAGTTAACGAATAATTAAAACCGAACGCTACGTATATTAAATACTTTACATGTAGACTTTGCGGCAATGTTCTCTGGATTAGAAGGTGCACAGGATTATACGATTATTCGCTTGGTGCAAGAGGAAAGAGAGAAAGAGTGTGCGAAAGAATGAATGAGAGTGTATGAATGGAGATCAAGAGCCATAAGAACAGGAGAGTGCGAGAAAGAAAGAGAAAAAAATAAGACAAGAAAACTAATGAGAATGACCCAACACATTGGCTGTTCGTTTATAAATGAGTTCATTCGATTGAATCATCGCCTTAAAAATGTATACGAAGTAACAGTTAAGGTATCTAAGTAATAATCATATTAGAGGGTAACAAGTAAAAAAAATACAAGGTTTTTATGAAACAGCGAGATACGAGATAGAAGAGATGGAGATCCTGTGAGAGCTTGATAATATGAGTGAGTGAGTGAGTAAAAGTACCTATTAAAGAGAGAATGAGAGAGAGAGAGAAAGAGAAAGCTGTTTGATTTATGAAAAAAAAAGAGTGAGCGAGAGAGAATGAGTGTCTGTGAATATGTGTGATTGCAAGTATTATACGTTTGCGATGCGCGGATGCGAAAATGTGCGAGAATAACAAGTAACAATTGTATAACTACGAGTGATGATAGTGACGAACTACGACGTTGATAATGAGATAATGAAATCACGATGATGATTATCCTGATGATAATGACGACGACGACGACGACGACGACTACGCTGATGATGATAAAGACGATGATGATAATGATGATAATGATATCGACGATCACGCCGATGTTGCTGATGATAATGATGATTATGATCATAATGAAACCTAATGATAATGATAACGATGATGTATAATAAGCTAAAATTTATTATATCGGTATGGAATCAGATTTTTTCCACTGTTTGCGTATTGATGACTATTGACACCTAAGTAAAAAAAAAAATGCAAATAAATTAAAAATGAAATAAATTGTGTTCTGCTTTGTAAAACAACCGCTCTTCGAAATATTTGGGATTGTGATAGTAAATCATTTTTCGTGCTATCGCGCGAACGACAGTGAAATGAATGTAGAGAAAGTAAATGACTAATGAGAGACGAGGAATGACAGATTAAAGAACGAGAGAGTGAGGGAGAAAATGAGAGAGTGAGTGAGAGAGAGAGGTCGTGTGTGTGGTTGTGTGTGTGTGTCAGAGAGAGAGAGAGGGAGAGAGAGAGAGAGAGAGAGAGAGAGAGAGAGAGAGAGAGAGAGAGAGAGAGAGAGAGAGAGAGAGAGAGAGAGAGAATAAGGCGAATCGAGCCACAGGTACACTCGTATACAAAAGAAACATAGAAGCCACTGGAGAACTGTCGATGTAAAATATTAATATTATGGGACTACGTGCACACGTGCATAAATAATTGTATAAGAGCGCATGCGTCTCAGAGCCATCACTCATTCGACAAATCACCGATCAATTGTGTGCCGGACTGATTTATCATTCACTCGCGATAAAGTGATGACGACGACGGAAGGATGATGTCAAAGTGGTCTATGTTAGAGAGTGTCCATTGTATAGTGTTTTTTGAAACGTGAGCATTAAATGCTACATCTTGTGTATATACAGCTTGTTCGTATTTATTCGCAGACTCGTGAAAAATGGCAGGGCCCGGGTGATGCTCCTCTTATCAGTAATCGCAATACTATCTTTGTTATCACGAGCGTTACATATTTCTTAACGATGCTCCCCCGCTCTATAATATAATTTTGATTTGATTATTAATGATTTTTTTTAAATTCCTTTTGCAACTCCGTATTAATTGAGCATCACTCGAGTTGTGGATTTTTTTCATGGGTAACATCAATTACCTATTTCCAACCCTTGTATGTCCCTTTCAATTGTACATAGGGAAATTGTTATTTCTTTTTGTAGTGAAATAATTATAATTAAACTAAATGAGGGTCGTGACATATATTTCAGTCCTTTAAGGTTTCTTCATTTTTCTACGTACATCGATTTCGTCCGGACTCACCCTGTACGAGACAGCCTGTCAAATGCAGGATATTTTCCTTTACCCTCCTCCGCGTCTTCCGGATAAAGTGAATCACTAGGTAACAGGGCCAACCTTATTTCTGGCTCCGGTAACACATTGCTATTGTAATGGCTTCATAAATCGTTGTGGGTTTCACGCTCGATTCGTGATAAGAGTAAGTGGGACATGGGAATTTAAAAGTTTCGTACGACGCAAGTCGAATGGTATGGTTTTTCTGATTAAGCTTCTTCTTGGAAAAATGGCTAAGAGGGAATGGAATTTTACGCGATAGTCTACAAATGAGAAGAAGCATTTCTGGACTTGGGTTAAGGGTAAGTATTTATTATATGTCAAAGTAATAGTAATTTACGATACTACAGGTAGAGAATTCGAATAATGGATAGAGCAGTTTCTGCTTAGAGGGTGTATCTTGAGTACGATAGGCTGAGGGTTGTTAGCGAGTCAGCGATGGCACTGCTTTGTTATCCAACCCTTGACGTTCTCCAGCTTGGCTAGAAAGCGAAAGGGTGCCGTCACTGTATAAAACGCGCATTTGCGAACCGCACACATCCCTTGGACCGAAGTCTGGTCCATCTCTGAAATATGATAGGGAGAGGGCGCATAGTGGGGTTGTAGGTGCCAATTACCACTGATGGTTATTCCATGGAAATGGGCCTCGTTACATGTCGAGAATCAGGAAGGTTACCAATTATTATTATTTTTTTTTCCAAAACAAAGTGTGACGTCATGCCAATATACTTCACAAATAATTTCCCATTTTTATACTCTGTTCATTCCCTAGACGCGTATCTAACATTCAACAAAACCAAAATATGAGATTTTCGTAATTCATAGCGAGCGAAAATGCATCGATCAGACTTCATACGTGTTTTCAAAATCAGAATGCACATATCCATTTATATATGTTTTATGTATACGCATATATATAGGTACTGATATATATCCATAACTCGGAAGCTCCCACGAGCAAACAATCTCGTAATGGCAGGATGGCACGGCTGACTGGTGGTGCGGTAATGAGATATTAGAGGCGCTGCTCAAGGGAGTGGCCACTTCGGGGGGAGCATAATACCGCGATAGGCAGCCGGTTATACCGCACGAGGGTGTTACGGAATACTGCTAAGGGTATCGGTTTCCCTCCTGGGACACGATTATAACGTTGTCTCCTCAAAGAGGCATCGACAGGGCATTTTTCTCCTTGCCTCCTTCCAAGTAGGATGATAGTTGTCTAAGCCGACGTCAGTCGCTCTACTTATGATACGGGACACCGTATCATCTTTTGTAATAATTTAAAACGTATCCAACGCCCCTGCAATTGGCTATAAGCATAAAGAGTTTGTTAAGGGTAAAATAAGAGAGGGTGGTAATTGAATTTTTTAATATGGATTCGTATCTTAAAAATTTTTCGATGCCCGCGGACATCTTTAAAGCGATATTTGTCCGTGAAAGCGTGCCAGGGGACAGGTAGGTGTTTCAGGGGATCTCATTTGTTAGCGGTCCAGCGGAGCGCGTCGCGACGCTCAAGCCGCATCCACAATAGGAGAACAGAGGAGGCACAGTAGCCCAGAAGCGCAGAGCGCGGACAGGCCGAAGCGAACTCGCACCCCGAACGGACAAATGGGTGTCCCTGCATATGTAAAAGCACCGCTGTTCGGCTCACCCTCAGCCAGCCATTTGTCAATGTCAAGGCGCGAGCGCCGTAGCCATGGAAACACCCCGGCGGACCGACCGACCGACGGAGCAACCGAGGGTTCCCTCGCTTCACGCGACTACCCCCAGCGAACCCCACAGTGAACCCCTGGCATACCCCTACAGTATAGCTTGTTCCACTACCAACAAACCCTTCCCACCTCAATCCCAGCGTTCTCCACCCCCTTCGGCCCTTTCTTCTCTCTTGCACCATCCCTCTAGTCCCACGTACACCCCCCCCCCCCCCCACCGACGAGCATGCGCTCTTTTTATCCCGCTGCTTTTCTCTCTCGCCGGTTACAGCCAGGAGGGCGCCTCAGGATGACTTGAAAACTGAAATTCATCTTGGCTCTGTTGAATCTTTCGTGAAATTCAATGAGCGTGACGTCATTGATATGGTACTTCGTAATTAATATTTTTTTACGAATTTTTTGTTAACATTCGAATAATAATAATAGTATATCGCCTCATCGTCAGAGTGTTGACTCCATCCGACTTCTTGAACCGTAAAACTCTCAAGTAACGTATTATGTATTTTAATTTAATTATACGAGAGATACCTCTTTCCTAATGAGTTCATGAATATTTCAGAAAGTCTCTCAAGACTTTCTTTATCCCAAAGCTATGAACTCGGGCAGAGAGCACTAGCTCAGATTCCATTGGTAAGTCCAATAGCATTGTCGTCACGTTTACATAGCGACATTCTTGCACAAGTAGCAAAGGAAACTTCCCCAAGGGGTAGCATCACCTTGCGAGTAATGCCCGGTACGTGAAATTCTTTATGGCGGGACAGTCACAGGAGAGACAAGGAGAATGCTGAGAAGGGTTGCGGGGGGGGCGGGAGGGGTTGTTGGGCTATGGGTGTAACGACTGCATAGCAAGACAGTCCGCTTAAATATGCAGGATGGGCGGCGGTGGTGGCGGCGGCGGCGGCGGCACCAGAACGGGCAGCATTGTAGCGTGCTTGTAGGACGGAGCAAGGGGTTAGCTCCGTACTGAGGGAAATGAAGGGGATGAAGGGGTGACCTAGGGTGGACGGAAGGGAGGGGTTGCAAGGGGATGAAGGTGAGTCGTGGGCGCTTGCGCAGCCGGTAATGATTGACTGGCTCGCTGGCAGCCAACAGACAGACGTTCGCCTACCCGACCAGCCGCCCAACCACCTAGCCCACCTTCGCAAACTCCCTCACTCAAAAAGCTGCGATACAATACAGCCATCCTCCACCCTCGCACACATCCCTTTTCTTCCATGGCTGACTCGCGACTGCTCCTACACGATTCTTATGCAGCTTTTTCGTTGCCTTTTCAACCCTTTTCTTAGACAAGGCGATCACGCCGTATCGCGTTATCGTTATGAGGTTAGGGTAGGTCGTACAATTCGATTTTCCAATCTTAAACGAACGATCGATCCTACCTTTATACGGTATATTGATCCATTATGTTTCCTTAGAGTATACAGGGAGCGTAAAGTGATGAAGGGTGAAACAGTAATGTCTTCGGGATAAAGGGTGTAAAACTTTTATTAAACTCTATTTTTTTAATGGATCGAATGAGGTTGTACGGTCTAAGAAAACTGGGTGAATAGGTGTCTGTTTAATGACATTAAGAATCAGGGATGTAACTGACAAAAAGTGTGGATTAATTTTTTTTTGGTAACACTTTACGTGATTGTCGGGTACAACGATTCTTTCGATATTCCTGGGCTCTCTTCCTCCTCCGGCATCTTTTGGAAAAACTGTACAGCTTTCCCTTGGATATCCTTTTTTTTTCTTTCATCTCTTATTCGCCTTCCTTTTTATTCCCGGGCATTTAATCCAATACCGCCCGAGCGTCCATCAGGGACAACTGCAAAGGTTTTGTCCTCGGTTAAACTCGTGACTCTTCGTAAATTCGCAAGACTCCGCATGTTCCTCGTGTCGCGTGAAGCGTAAAACCAACGTGAATTACGGTAGTATCGCATTACGACACTGTCCGCGAACGATGTTCGACACAATCCCCTCTGTCATGGAGTCAAGAGCCTTTGGCATTTCGCAGGGGGACCTTCCGTGCGGACCTCCGCGAAGGTACTTTCGAATTTTGATGGCCGCCAACATTAAGACGGAGATTCACGTGCGTGTCAAGCCGTGACCCACGAAAAGTACCGCGTGCCAACCCGTATTAACCCGACTGCGCGATAACGATCGGCATTCACGGTAGAAAAATTACACGATCAAACGATAATATGGGCGTTCTCATAGCAAGCGATTAAACGAAACGAAATGGCCGCCGACTGTCGACGTTTCGTTTAAGATCGCGAAACTTCCATATTTCGTATAATACGCGTATACAAATATACTATATAGACTATATATATATATATATATATATATATATATATATATATATATATATACATGCACATATAGTAACGTTTCGTTTCCTGCGGCCATTTTTGGAATACAAAAGAGACTGGAAACGTTCACGGGTCGATACTAATTGCTGCACTAATTCTCTATTGGGAACTGTGCGCCGGGCATACCATATAATATATATATATATATATACTAGCCAGTCAATAAAATGGCGGGGAATGGCAAAGGTCTGTTGGATTCTGTTAGGGCTGAATCTTCCCTTTGGTATAGAAAGTTTCTACTTGTATATCCGGCCTTACGTGCGATTTGCTCGAGACACTTGAGCCTTAAGGACACACACGACACGGTTACGATCTCGGACCATGTCGGGAAAGAAGCGGCGCAGGACTAATAAATCGCAGCATGGAATTTAAGTGCGAACAAATTTGTATTCGTACGGTTACACGGGCATCAGCTTCCCATAAATGGCCTTACAACTCGCATCCGTTGATAATTAATTGCAGGCATTACACGCAAATGAACTCCGCGGGTGTTTGCTCGTTCGAAGGGAAAATAAACTTGAAATGGCGCTAGGACGGGAACGAGGATCCCCTCCTTTCGGAGAGCAGTAGCTAGGTACGTAGACTCGTCAGACTGTACTAGGTAAGCTCCAACCTATTCTGAGAAACTTTTAGCTTCTTCGCCCGATGCACTTACATAATTATCGAGGAACTATACTCTCTTCTTACTTCCTTACTTCCTGTCTGCTTCAAACTTTCCTGCTTGTCATACCTACATTTCGTATAAGATATGTATACTGCTCAATTTCGTATATACAAACAGATCGAACGTTAATATTTCTTATATTACTTAAAAGAGCGACGCGAACGTCTCCTGCGTGACAAAGAACCACTGGACCGTATCGCTCTTATCGAAGAAAATTAAAATTTTAATTTTTATCTTCTTAGTTTGCGAATTTTACTACGCTTTCCCGTAGCGGAATTTTTTCGAACTAACTTGCGCCCTGAGAGTGCCTTCTCGCGAAATTTTTAAAGACTAACGAAAACGAAATTTTCAATTTCACATATCAAATTTCTCGGATTCCTTAAAGGAGAGTATGTCCAATATTTTTAAGTTACAGCCACTAAAAATGGCAAATTTTACAATTTTAACTAATTAAATATATATTTACCATACACTAACAAGGTTTTATAAATATACAAGAAATCTTGCATAGATAGTTAATTAGAAGAACAATATCATCCCAGTGACAGTACTTGAGTAAAAACTGAGCAACGTCTAATCGTTAGCTTACGTACAAATTTTGAACCGAGTGTAGCGTAACACGACTCCTCTTTTGCTCAAGGTAATTAACGACACGTTATTACAATGCTCTTAATCTCCTTGAATGCGAATAATTTCCATGAAGTAGAAGCACCATAAAGGTAAGGCGGAAATTAGCATAATATATTGTCGCCTATCTTGGTCAATTAAACAGCCATAAAGCCAACAGCTTCACCGATCGTCTGGACACATTTCCTACTCCGTCGGCGTCGTGGCGTCCTTGCTTGCGCACTACCCCCGGCTATTAATGAACAGCTTCTTGAAGGGGATGGCAACTCGTAAAGCTACCCCTCCTCACCGCCAACGTCCCTACGTCGTTTGGGTCGCCGTTAACCCTTAGCGACCTCATCTTCGCATTGTCCACCTACCAAACAAACCGTATCGAGTTAAGAATTTATCTCCGAAACAATATAATCGTCTGTCATAAAATCGTTCTAATAAATAGCGAAAACCTATTGCCCGTAAATGACAAGATTTTCCTCGTTTACCGCAGCAGCCGAAGTCATGCACTACTTCCCTCGCCACAGCATCACGTCGACTATTCCCGAGTTAGAGGTCACATCCACTCCACCCTATTCCCCTGGGATAGAAGCGAAAAACTCTCGCTAACTCGCATCTGTATCAATTTATGCTACCGGTACGCCTGCACGCTTGGAGAAAGCGAAGATGGTCTCGCTATAGGAACCACGGAACAAGATAAAGTAAGGAATCGTATAAACTTAACGCTCTGTCTCGATGTAGACATTGTCCGTCGCGATACTTCTTATAGAAAGAGTGAAGAGTTTGCGAATTCGAAACAGAGTATGACTCTTACAAAGAGTTCTAGCAGAAAATGTGAGCATTGGATTTTTCATTGTTGCTTGCATTCCGACCTCGTACTTGCCGGCATAAATCACACGGACAATTATACTTTCAAATATTAACGTTGCACGTGACATCGTGTCTTGCGTAAGTACTAACGTTCTTGTGCGTCGAAAGGGAAATTCAAAGCGTGTAAACTTTTTTGAGTCTATCAGCTATATAACGTGCATTCGTGATATTCTCTCTTCAGTTTAATATGTCACAGTGTATTAAAAAATGAGATGTATGTGAAGTCGTTTGGTAGAAGATTCAGTAACGGGAGGCTGAACGACTTTGCCGTAGCTTTTAAAGCCAACAACCAGAAACCCCGAGCCGCAAGGGTATTCACCATAGAAAGTAACCATCAATGGCGCAGATGGTAAATTCTAGGTACGCACAGATTTTTTTGCTGAATTGAGGTTATGTATTGTGGTAAATTGTCCCGCCCTTAGCTACGGAGAGTATTGCCGAGAACCTGTCAAAACAACCTTGCAGAGGGTGACCAAGTATTTCCGATGAAATTCCATATGTAGAATTCGTGAATCTTTAAACTATGAGGATTGATTTATAAACGAGGAAGACTTGGTCAGGACTGGAGAGCACGGTAGACATACTATAGACATATAGATACCCTTTCCACCCTATGCCCTCGTAGAAAGTCAGGAAAAACTCATGACAGTCACATATGTTCATTTGACAGGATTCAACCCCTATTATGATCCGCAGGGCTGTTTATACGATATATATAGAGAGGTTGATCCCGTACGCAAATTAATGGCTCAGTGTTACGCGTAATCCTATATAGAACAGTAAACAACATAGGACCCTTCCGCATTCTTATACAACCATAAATTATGACGTAAGCCCACAGGGATCCTGTGCCCTGAGGATTAGCAAAGGCACAATGGGACTGTCCCGTACACGTGGAGTGTTTGCTTTTGATTATTTTTTAATTGCGGATTTCGTTTATGACTATTGGGACGCCCTAAGCTCAAAGACAGTTTCCAGAACCTTCTTTCCACATTTAGCATTTTTATATACGGGTTATTCTTACAATTACACTCCAGGGTAATTACTACATTTCATATCCAGCATCCATGGGACACTAGGCAATTTATAAACCTCCTTTTTTTTTTATTAACGACAACACAATCGTTTCTCGTCGTTAAATAAATATTCGTAACGACAGCGCGAAGAATATTAAATGCCGGAAGGTTATTACGTGACATCGGTCTTGCGGTGTAGGGAGACTCGCGTACATACACGCATTACGTCCAGATGATTATGTCACTTCGGTAACAAGGAAGGAAGGAGGTCGGAGTAATTTGTAATGTGACGCTGCAGAAATCACGAACAAGAGGCGGTCAGAATAGATGCTAAGAACGGCCCCCGACTAATGGTATTAATGTCATTGCTAGTTGATTCCCTGTGTGCCGAACAAATATGTATTTATTGATTCAGTAAGCCCCCCCGCGTAGCAGCAAGGGGTTCCAAAGGAAAGGGTTGCCTGCCTGCCTGCCAGCCTTTCCAGTCAGCCTAAGCTGCTCGAGTGCCTTTCAGGTTGGTGATATTAATGGTTTCCAGCCGATTCGAGCCAAATGGAATGGCTAACGTGTAAATCGAGAATGTTTACCCACTGTTTACGGATCCGTCCTCGACAGAGACAGTTCCTGGGATGTCATCGGGTATCGTTACTTTGACGAAATCAATGAGGGAAAACGAGAAAAAAATGGTTGCCGTCCATTTACTTACAATATAAATATTTCTATGGGGAAAAAAAAATATATATATATATATACTATGTACAATCTGTTAGGTACTCGAAACCTTTTGGTGAGTCGAGGTTTCTCTCAAAGACCTTCAGCAGGTTCGACGAGCCTGAATGAACTTGAGCTAGTCCAAGGTACCTATATATACTATAGTATACGTAGGCATCTGTGAATTAGCAGACACATTCAGAAACGCATTAGGCCCCGCGGAAGGTCTGTACCTTCGAACCTCGCGAAGAGATCGCAGAGCATAAGCTTGGTGAGAGCCAGAGGGACGAGGCACTTTGTTATTCCGGCTGCAGCAGGAATATCAGAATGGTAAGCGACTAGAGTCCATTAATCACGCTTACAGCGGGCCAATGTCGCAAGTCACTGTGCACCGTGTAAATGCACACGCGCACCGACGCTTCAATCGTACCTTAATGGGGTATTGGTTCTTATATCCCATTCTCAAGTTATCAAAGAGAAGAAAAGACGTCCTTTGCATATACGGGAATAAAAGATCCTGCAGTAGGTACCACGTCCACGGAGCATACAGAATGCAAGATACGCTCATTGCGAAATGATTTTTGTTTGAAATTTTCTCTAATGCACTTTGCACTTTACAATACGCAACGGGGCAGTCTTGTCTGTTGAATCAAGTCGAAGGCTGTGACGTTTGTATAAATGTGATTTTTTATAATCGGATTATTATTGTCATTTTAAAATACCGCTATTTATATTGTCAATTCGTGTCACCGATGGCGACTGCGTTCGAGATCAAAATTTCTAACGGGGAGTGCTATGGCAACTGTTGGGAAACTCGCATTAGTCATGCGGGCGACGTTACCTTCGGCGACGTTCGACTTGCGAATAAAGATGTCGCCCGTCGCGACGGCCACCATAAAGATTTCTAAATTTCCCACGAACGAGACTCTGGCTATGCATGTGGACGGGGGATGGGAATGTGGCGGCTATGCGAAAAGCTCGTAGCTCTTGCTATTATAGAATTGAACAAATTCTCGACGCTCGTTCGCGGACACGATGCTGATATTAGTGGGGCTGTCACATGCGCTTTGTCGGGGTGTTAATGCTTGTGACGCTTGTTTTATTAATAAAATTCATAGAGACCCCGCGGTGACTGGTTTCACTCCGACCCTATGAAAGCCGTGAAGCGAGGAGAGTGCGCGAAGCTAACAATAACAGTGACAACTCTGATTCAATAAAGTATAATATCTGGACCGGGACCTCGGCCTCGATCTTCATCGGGGGTGAGAGTAGGAAACGGAATAGAGGGTTGCCATTGATACCAACATAAATCACAATAGGAATTTGTATTACAGTTACAGAGGCTGGTGGATAGGAAATAAGGAATGTAATAAAGAAAATGGCTAAGGGTAGACAGGGTAGGCAGTCGGGTAGGTTGGTTGCTTGGTTGGTTGCTGCCAGAGGGGTTCGGAGGAGGGTTTGCTGAAGGAACACGAGGAAAAGGAAGATAAGGTAGAAAGGGATGAAAAGCGGCTTCTGAAGGGAGCGGTGGTGCGGGTTCAAACTCTCGTAGTTTCCAGGAGGAGAACGAGGACTGGTGAAAGAGGGGTAGCGAATAAAATTGCGAATACGGAAAACCAAGGGCGTATGTGACAAATAGGAAACGCCGAAGACCGAGAACCCTAAGAAATAACTCCTCCATTTTTTCTTTTCTTTTTTAAGATGGATAACAGCCTCGCCTATATTACCCTTCTCTTATTCCAGTTTTGCGGGGTATTTCAAATTCGTAAAAATCTGTAATTTCATTTTCTTTTCTCTCATTTAGTTTTCATTTTTCATCGATGTGTCCGCAATACATATCGACAATAGGAATATTTAACCAATGAAGAAGGTATAGCCATACAGGGTTATTCAGTAGAAACGTACCACCTGTAGTTAGCGCGCCCATTTGAGTCCTATGGTAAAACTATCGATATTCAGGTGGTGCGTTTGGGCTGATATGTGTTTTCGTCAGTGACAGAACACCGTTAACCATGACATCCCGTTGGCTCAGGTTACGAAAACGCTGAAAGAAAAACAATTAAAGAATATTATTAAAAATATATGTTTTTATTAGCTGCGCCCCTTTTATATGGGAGGTGGAGGGTAAATAGGTTGCGTGCGCGCAAGAGAGTACAAATGCGAGGAACCCTTCGGCTCGCGAGCATGGGAACGAGACAGTCGCGGAACATGGGGGTGGTTTGGGACGAGGAATGGGGAATTGTAATGAGCAGCCCGACAGTTACAAATGACAGGACGGAATTCGCGAACTGCGATAGAACTCAGGCTCCGGGCTAAAGGCCGTTTTACACGGTCCAAGAAATCGCTTCGTGACTTTGATATTATCGAGGTTGTTCCTTGCTTGACAGTTATGACTCTGTTGAAAAATTTTCATTTCGTCACGGGGTATAGCAATACGCGAGAAATCTCTTGGCACTTCCGTCAAAATTAATAACTGAATTTTTCGACCCGGCACGAATCAGCCCTAAGGTATTAAATTGGCATTGAGCGTTATTGGACAGCACCGACTGTTTCTTTAGCTGTGCGTAAAAATTCTTACGTTAAAGATTCAAGACTATTGATGTACGTTTACCATCCATTATCATTCGCCGAGTCACTTCCGACTTTCTAGGAGATCCAAAAGTATCCGTGCGATACCAGCTTAATTCTGCCCTCAAAACGTCCTCTTCTCTCGGAAGGTTGCTACTCCGTGTACCCCAGCAGCGTATGTTTACACATTCCGAATGTTCGCCGTGCATGAAACGATAAGGTATGCCGCTAACGATGCTGCCGCGAGTTAATGTGTAGCTTGTGACTCTGACTACCCCCCGTAGCCGCACCTACGAGGAATTTCTGATTTCCCCTGCGTTAGTAGGTGGCTACGAGCTCCTCGCTATTTCCCACGTCTGACACCCCCGCGAAATTCCAATACCGCTACCGGAACGAACAAACATTCGACCCTCGACGATTAAAAGGGACGCTCGAACAACTGTCGTATCTATGCGTACCAGCCCATCAGCACCCTTAGTCTTCCTCAAATCAAAGCTTTCCGTTAGCACGTGGAAAGATATAGATATACATAACCCCGGTACCCCTTCGAAAGCATCACGGGTTATTTATAAAATTGATAATTCGTCGCTATATTCACCCTCACTTCGTAAGGGCATCCTGCGCATCAAAGCTCACCCCGTGTCGCTCTACCAAATAGCGGAAAATTCGCAACAGTATTTTTATATGACGGTTATACGGAAGGCCTTACTTGCTCTCCCCATGGATGGTTAGCTCGATTCGAAGATGTCTTGGTAGGGGGTTGTGTCGTGGAAGAGATAAAACGTCGTGGGGTAGAAAGGCCTGAAAAGACGCGAAGCGTCTGATCCCCTAGAGAGCGGATACGACGTCATACGAGTGAACCCGGAATCCGATTTGGAATAAACTGCATGAAGATATTTTGCGGTAGCCAGGACACGAACCACCAGAAACCATTCCCCATCTTTGTCCCGTATGATACAAACAAGGGCCTAGTTGTTCGCGAAGGGGTTTATCGGCCCGCACTTGTGGGGAACCCAAATGACGATTCTCCTTCGTTCTCCTTCGTGATATCCGAATAACTTTATTTTAGTCAATTGGATATACTTTCTGTATCTTTGAATTTGCTCCTTTGTTTCAAGAGGGTTTCTATATCCGCTGTGTAATACCACTTTGGATAAATTTCTTTATCCTGCATCTTATATGCTCCTTGATAACGAAGTTATTAACTTTTAAAGCGGAGACTCTTTCGATTTACCTCATTCACTGCGATTCGATGGCTCCTGCGATACCATCAGGAATTTTCCAGAAGCATTAAAACGACGGAACTTACTCTTAAGGAATGTTTAAGAGCAAAAACATTCTACGTGAACTGCCATTTCAATTTTTACACAGTGTAAAGTTCTTTTCTTAAGGACACGCTGTTATTCTCTTGAACGACTCAATTGGACTGTGATGCAACTGGACTAGACTAGAAGTAATGAAATGCGAATGGTAAAAAGAAACCGGTATACAACTTATGTGCGCCAAGATGGGAATAGGGGTAGCTAGGTAAGGGCTACGGAGCAATATACGGCGAGACTTAGCCGTGATAAATCCTTATATATGAGGCCGCGCCACAGCGGCTCTCTATATGAAACTCCCACCCGAGCACCCCATGGGATTACCCGTAGAACCACCATCAAGGAAAAGTCGACGCCAGTGGTGGGCCGCAGAGAAATAGAAAACAAATGAGAACGTGACTGTGGATCGAACGGGATTGGATCTAGCTCCGATCACCATGGGTAAGATCACGGATCGTAAGGATCTTGTCGCAAAGCCAGGCCTTACTGACTTTACGGCAGCCAGACATAGTCCTGCAATAATAGAGAGCCGGACTCAAGCCATGAGAGAGAAATTGGGAAAATTCTTTAAAACCTAACTGGACCGCGCAACGATCGCTGCTGATCATTCGACTGTCGTAAATATACTATACATATATATGTATTCAGTAGCATTTTGAATTTTCCTACGGATTAGTTCTCGTTTGGTATTTCCAATGTCACAGAGAATGTTTTCCGCTGCGTTTGACGTTATAAAGATTGCTATCGGTGGCGGTAGCGATTATCCATTATGGCGGCATAATCGTTACGTCGTTAACTCTTAACGGCTGCGTAACCGTCGCACTGTGAGCGGGTATATCCCCGGCATTGTTTTATTGCGCCATTCGGAAGCAGTTACCGCTTTGGTGAAAGATTTTCCGGCCGTTTCGTTTGCGGCCACATTCTTGATACGTGAACTCCTACCCCTGATTTTCTCGCCACGTTTGATAATCGGAGAGGTGGACGATCGAGACTTAAAAAAAAATGATCTATAGAGAAAAAGTAAAAGAAATCAAAGGTTTGTAGCTTTTCTGTCGTTTACAGTAGTACGGATTGGGATGGTTAATAGAAAATTCTGAAACGTTAACAAGAGACGTTAAAGGATGCGAATATTCCACAGTAATAAATAGTCGTCGTTGGTTCGTGAATTTTTGTCCGAGTGCCAAAAATCGAACGATAATAATTATCGTGAAACGGAATATCTCGCTGAACAGGGGAAAACAGCCGGATGCCATTCCCGTTGTGTCGGCCATAGAATCGAGCGGGTACCGAGTGCCATTGTGTTCGTTATAATTAAAAACGCAATTCGCAATTGCAAATTGGAAAATGGGGAGCGCCGTGTTGCCGGGGGGTAGTTTATGGGCCGTTCATTGATTTTTATTCTCGGCAAATTAATGACTGCTCGCGATTTCGACAAAGGCATATATAATTATCAACGGCCCGTGAGCTTCGATGAAATTTTACCACTGGTAAAAGCAACACTCGTTCGTTATAACTTTAATCACTAGTCAATCAATCCACAGGAATACGAATATTGCTGTAAACAATGCTAAAATACAATATCTTAATCTATCAATAATACATTTCTTTCTTACCACAATCTTATAGATCACCTACCTAGTTAGATCTAGACTTTACTAAACAGATCTAACTTTACACTGCAGACGGCATAAATCTCGACGCTCGTGAAGCACGTAAAATAACATAATTAGCATTATCGGCAGAGCATAGACGGCGTGTATTGGAAAATTGAGGAAAGAGGTGGAGGAAAAGCCGCCGAGCGTGGCCCATTAGCCACTCCCGGTAATGCGATCGGAGCTAATGGCTGCCCGATAGCGATAGCTCCTAAATAACTCGGCAATACGTACAAAACGTAGGTAAATCGGTTGCCACGTTAAACGCTACGCGTATACCTATATTGAGCTACCTAAATATATCTACGTATAATAGTACCAGTAGTACAGTCTCACGTTATAGGATCGCACATTAATCGACTCGAAAATCCAGAAGAATCAAAATAGTAAAGTCGTGAATTTTCACGTGGTCATGGGAATGATATCAAAAGGGTCCATAACCCGAACCTCCAAGTGTAGTAGGTAGTGACTCCTTAAGTAAGTATAAATCCGGATGATGCGGTCATAAAAGGTGCTTGTGATGGTCCCACCATGATAGCCACGACGAAAACCTGACTATCCGTCTAAACAGAGAAGACCCCTCTCGGCCATAAGTTACTATGAGGACTGAGGGTCTACTCTATAGCTTTGTCTCTCTCGTACTCTCAAACGGGGAAGGATACGTCGCGTTACGTCGTGAACTTATGTCGGCCGGATGTCTCGAGTTTTACGATGCCCTCTCCAAAAGAGATCTCTATACGGGCTGATGTGTTTCGTATAGTCGAATGGACGGTAATGGTTCATTTTATTATATCGTAACCCACGAGTGCTACGACTTTCTGATTGATAAGAAGGGCTAGAGGAAACACAGTATTTCCGAGTTTCTCTCGGATTGACGACGTAAGGTGTAATAATTGTACATAATATTATTTCACACATTTATCTTATTTTCTCATTTATAATTATCGTGTGTGTATTCTTTGAATGTGACCTAAATGGAAATCTTATTTTTAAGCTCTCTATAAATAACTGTAATCATTATATTTATATTTTATATAACATTCTACTATGTGATCTTTAGGACTTAATTTTATTGTGTTTAATCCGATCTAACTCTGTCGTGTATAACGTTTCGAGCATGACATGAATAGTTGCACGCGATCTAATAAATTTTCTTACGTTTCGCAAAGTCCTGTGTTAACCACTGCTCGTTCTACTGTTACTAATACTTTTTCCAAGATATCCGACGAGAAGAAGTTTACTCCTCCGTGACTCACCATAGGTAACTGGTACCCCGGATACGCAGTAGTTGCGGATGCGACCTCGGTGAAAACACTTTTCGTGGTAAATGTTCCATGACGGTAAAACGACCACTGGTGCCGGTCCGCACACTGAGGTGTCCACCCTCTGAAAAAATTTACGTTCCCAGCACAAAATAAACGCTTGTGATAATGGAATCTTACGTATTCTCCTTTGGCAGGATTTGCAGCATCCGCCATGTAGACATACGTATTATACCATAGGTGTATCTACGGTGACACAATTGTTTTATACGGAACACGTCGTCATATCCGGTGCGCTAGTATTCCGCCTGCAAGGATGTTCGATACCGGAAACTGATACAGTGCAATATTTTTCTTTAGCATTTAAGCCAGGCTATACATAAAACAAGATTTTCGGAAAGTGCCACATGTTCTGTTTTTACCCCTTGTGGACCACGCAATGTATTACAAGACGTACTCAAGCTTAATCCACAACACGCGTTGTTTCACAGCCGTGAATTTTAGTGAGACTATCGCTATACAACTTAGAGTGCGAGTGGTATGTATATGACAGTTATTGTGAGATTCTACATTTTTCGAAGGAGACACGGATACGATGAACGGTGGGAAATTCTTAAATTTCTAAATCCTGAAGCAGACGTAGGATTTTTGTAGATTTATGTCGTTTGATAACAAAGAGAAACATTATACTATAGTATCATATTTGAAATCATGCGACACTTAAAAAATGCTGAATTACAAAAAGGTGTCACTGTTTAAGAAAAGCCATGCTCATATTCAGAAACTCGGTAGAGTCTCGCGCTATACTATATTTATAGTATCAATTTTCCGTAAGTAATATTATCTCCGTGAGATAGGATGCATGCGATTAATTCTAACAAATATAAAAATAAAGTTTATTAATCGTACTAAGGAGCTAAGTTCGTATATCAGATTAATTATAATTTAATTACAATTAAAATGACATTCCTACCACACGAGTCCCGCTCGAAACGTGCGAGGTTCGTTCACCAATCTATGTTACATAAATCATCATTACATAAATACTAATTATGAGAATATATGCAGATCCAGGTAATATCCACGATATACGTTCCCAAGCGTTTTTCGTCGGTAGGGATAGCCCACCCGTCGTGCTCCTTTCCGGAAGGTTTAAACCAAATGGTAAAAACAGAGCGTCGCAAGCGACGGAATAATAGATTCACAGTTCGTGCTTGGATAAGAATAATCATTCGTCACCGCTCTGGTATCAGTTACCCCCCGTGTCGGCTTATTTGTCAAAGGCTCCTTCAATCGGTGACCGAACCACCCTTGGTTTGACTGTCTGACAAAGCATGCGCAGGGTTAATAATATTCTCACATTTGGACGGATTGCCGCGTCAGCGCCGAATCCGATAGAGACGCGTTAATAAAAGGCTCTGCGATGAGATATGTATCGACAATTAATATACACCGAGTGCCAGCTCCGGAGTTGGGTTATATATATACGTATATAAGAGAAGGGATTCCTCCAGCCAAGATGGAGTCCACTAGTCAGCTCACAATCAGTAAGGCGAGCCTTTCGGTGGGTGTAAGGAAAAAAAGATTCCCTCGAGATAACCACCCAGGGTGAGTCCAGAGAGCCGCTCGTGTCTTGAGGAAGGAGACGCGTTTCAGTGACCACAGGAGGTACACCTAAAGTGCCGCTTGAATATTCGAGAAATCATTTTCAAATCCGACCTCCAGTACACCCGAGTATTGCGTACCAAGAATCAAGTAGAATTTTACCGTCGGCCAGGAATTAAGAATATGAGAAAGGATCATCTCGATGAAAGTAACGTATAGTAGCGCCTAACAAGAAAAGACGACTACCACGCTCGATATTGGATCGTAAATACATCTATGAGTAGATTAATGCTCGTCACGTCCTGAACCAAAAAACATTTCGAAAAACTGTATTCCAGAAATGGCAGGTGGGAAGTTACCTCTGGGATAAGCCCTTTGGTTTGTGATCGATCCGACGTACACTCCAACAATACGTACCTGTAATAATCGAATTTCTCATTTCTCATAGTGAAAGAGGAGGCAGGAGAAACAAAGTCAATTTCTATTGGATCGTTTTAATTTTCCTTCCCTTTATGCATTGGAAGCTTTGCTCGGATTGCGCGTATGTTCGTTGCCCATAGATACGCGTCGTCGTTGCAAAGAATCACCGGGACGTGATAATTATCGTGAAATCAAAGAACACCGTTCTGACACCCAGGACGTATTCATCGATATTGGGTTGATACTTCGCTACGGAGTCAGGGGCCTTTTGATGTGAAGTTAACGACAGAAACAAACTCATTTTCTGAGCCTCGCATAACCTGTCTGCGGCTGCGATACGCTGGATTATATTCATTTGGCAATCAACTCAATTTTCCCAGTACACGTTCTTTTCACTTACACGTTCCCGCTTTCGCTCCCTTCGATCCTCCCACGTTTCCTTTTCGTGCTCGTTCGCTGATACTCACCGACGTCACATTCGTTATAGGCACATCGTCGCTGGGTAACGGAGACTGCTGTCAAAGTATCGATGATGCCGTTTGGTGTAAGACGTGAACGACGCTCGGCGTACAGTGAAATACCGACGACGTTACTCTAACCGCAGAAACGAGACATACCTCCAGTTACGTGAGATAACGATTAACTTCACTGGGCTGAACTTCCATATTACTAAATCAATCCTATCTTGACGCGCATTCGCCTACGTATTTTTACCAGTCCTTAAACGTTTCTAAGAACACGGATAGAGATTCCATTATAGGTAAAATGACTATGAGTGAACGAGTGTGTGTGTTGGGTATAACGAGGGAAATCGATGAATATAGACAGTCGGTCTGTAGTAAAATTTACTCTCTAGTTTCTCTATCCGTCTGACAGTGATTTCTGGGTCATGAATCGTCGTGACGTAAGCCACGAGGCGGCAGCCGCTATTTAGCATGACGAGCCTCCCGCATAATGGCTTCGGTAGGTCTCTCTCTAGATATTCGGTCGGCGTCCGGACGTTTTTTCCAGCGCATCGATTAGCGTCTATTTATAGTAATTTGGCGTGGAGCCTCAATGTTCCTGGAAGTGCGGCCTGAGATAAGGGATCGTCCTTGCCTTGCGCGGGCGTCGTTGCATCGTAATTGGCCCCATGCGAAGTCGGAGTGGTCTTACCGATTTGCGAATTCGCCTCATGTGGCTACCGGGAAGCCGGCGTCGTGCATTGCGATGCGACGACGAGCACCGCCCGTCAATCATCCAAGACATCTCCGTCATCGCGCACTGCATGTAATAACCAAACATGCTCTGACCATTGATGTAAACAGTGCCGCTTCCCACAGTCATCCTGAAATCTATTCTGGTCCAGATCACTTAGAAAATTATTTGAAATTTATATATATATATATATATATAGTATATATACAGCCCGCGGAAAAAATCGTATCCAGAAATGCTCAATGAAAAAAATTCCACAAGCCATACGTATATCTACAGAACCTTGTAGATTCTAGACCCTCTCGTTCCCATCCAATAATAATTCCCTTTGTCCTGCTCAGACTCAGCCTCAGAGTCCAAGTTAGAGTCCGCGGTCCGACCAGAGAGTTAGAGATGGTATCGGGTTGCGGCCGAACGGAACGTTGTTACATTCAAATTAGAGTGGACGACGGTATGCGTACCTGAGCGGGTCGTTGTCGTTGGTATGGTCGCTTATACTGCTCAGGGGACGGACATGGGATCGTATTCAAAACAGCGGGAGGCTCCCAAGCCCTCGAGCCGTCATGCGATCTTGTCCTTCCACAAGGAGCGCGTCCCATCGCGTTCCGTCTCCAAGCAGAATTTCAATACACTCGTATATTTAACGAACACTCCGACTTGGCCGGTGAGGACGCTCGTTCGCAGCGGAATCGCTTTTTATATTTCCTTGCCGAAGACAGCAGGGCTGACTGGAATCGGAAATTTATCGTTGCTTAAACGGTCCCGAGCTTGAGCCACTTCGCCAGAGATTTCGGCGGACCTGGATGGCCTGTGAATATTACCTATCAGGATATCTTATATTGGCATGTGCTTTCTCGTATACTTTTTCATTGGATTTAGAAATTATTTTATACAATTTAAATTGTCGCGCATCTGACGATTCATTGTCAATCAAGATATAAGGGAGCTGTGAGTTTGAGAATTATGTTCGTCGAGTCGTAATAACGACTGGAAATATTTTTTGTTGGGAAATCTTAAGCGTTATTCAACGTGCAGTTTCTATGAGCATAATCGTACTTTTTTACGGGATGCTTCCCGCTTAAGTGTACTCACGCACCGAGTACAGTGCTTCCATCGCACCTACCATACCGAGGACGGAAGCTCTGCAGACGGCGGATACGTTCCTCTCGAGTGTATCGGCAAGAGTAAGCGACCTTGCCCATTCACCGACATGCAAAGCGCGTCCTTCTTTTCGCGGAAACTTCTTGACTCTCTGCAAGCCGCGGAAATAACACTTAATTGTTAGTAGAATGTACGAGGAATGATAAATGCTCTCGTGAATGGCATAGACGAGCAAAGAACATCATTACGTAAAAATCCTTAAATCCTATATCAGATATTACCATCTCCTGATAATACGTGAATAGAAAATTTGTCGATTCCATTAATTAAATAAAATTATGTACGACCCTACCTTCTACTCCCTTCTCAAGAATATCTGATTAACTCCCTAAGGAATTCCGAGAGGCACGTGCTTTTCCTCTCGAGTATTATACGCCACGTGTACGCCACCTACGTATCGTACCACTCGCGATTATGAAGATTAATAATTCAGGGACCGAAACGTTCTTACGCAGCCGCTTCCAATCATCCGCAGCAAGAGGAAACCCAAACGCCCCCATTTTCGCTAACCCAGAACGAACCCCGACGTCATAGCTTTATTCGATGCTTCCATATATTTTTCTCTCTTTTTTTTCTTCTATTTCTATCGGTTCCTCCTGGTGCTGGTACCTACGAAGATTTCGCCACAAAGAAACGGAACTGCGGGAGAGGAAGAGTGACGCCCCTCGAGTAAAGTATGGCTCTGTTTACTCGGAGCTAATGGCCGCGGGATCGACCATCGTCCACCGTATAAACTCGGCTGACTTACTTCTCTCTGCACTCACTTCTAGCGCCCGGGATAATCGATAAGACGACGGGAATCAGTTTGTTACATGCAAACAAAGCGATGGAACGTTGCTCAGTATACATATCATTGTTAAGCAAGCTATGGACGACTTAGAGAGAAACCTAAAGAGTTCCATGTAAGTTGTAGCGTTTACAAAAATTTCTACAGATCATCGAAAGAAACCTGCACTTTCTCGATTAATTTCCTTTCTCCGTCACCCTTTGACATTCTTCTTGTGGCCGTCTCGACGCTCACGCTCCTCTGGACAATAAATTGAGATTGACACCGGGTTCCAAGAAGACGCGAGACCTTCATTCGGCGTGTCGTGTTGTGACATCTCTGTCCATTCGACTCGCACATTGTCTCCGCCTTCAACTGGCCACCTTTGACCTATGTTTACATACGACCATGTTCGTACTTCACTTACCCGTGACTGGCGAAAGATATGAACGCGGAACGAATTCCGCTGGTTCTTTCTTCTTCTTGCCGTGGGAGGATCTTTGGATCATTAGGAAAAGTCAATGTGAGAATGATATGGCAAAGATATTTTTGACAGGCATATACACATATGCTTGTTTCGGAATTTTACTTTTACTTTACCAAAGAATAAATTGTTATTGTAATTTAAATATCTTAAAAAGTTTTTCCAGCCATATGCAATCACTAAAAAAAAATTTTTAAATTCAAATAAGAGATAATACCAAAAATCATATAACATATATTTACAAAAGGAAAGATAAGATAATTATTAAAATGTTGCGCTGATAACACCGATACTTGAGACTGTAAATAGGTACATTAATGCTCGTTCGAAAAAAAACAGCTACAAGACAAATCAAAAACGTTAAAAGTTTCGAAACGTTGTGACGGCATTTGAATATCGCAGTTTTCTTTGTAACCATAAAATAAATTTTTAACCGAAGGAAATTTTCTCACACGTTACAGTATACAAGGAATACATAAGATACATTTACGCGAAGGAAAGGTATTCTCACTTAGATAATTCCGAGTGTCCTATCGTTCCCAGAAGAAATTGTCATTTCAGCATCAGAATACAAATACCTCTTTCACACCTCTATCATATACATATACGAATAACCTGTAGGACGTAAGAAACGATCCAGCAGCTGATTTAAGCAATTAACTAAATCACACTGTTCTCCGAGTTTCCAAAGCAAATGACAATTTTATTTACAATCTCGGACGACTCCGCTCGAAAGGCGAAGCAGGTATGCTCCCAGCTGCGCGAGCAAATTATTATAATCGGCGCGACGCCTTAAGTACAACAGGTCCGTGACAAGATGTGGCAGGATAAGAATGATACGTGTCTCATTGTCGTCGTCGGACGGGCAGGCGCAGGCAGGCAGTCCATCAAAATGCACGACGTTTCACCATAGCCGATTCCCACTAGCAAGGCATCAAGGCATCAAGGCATCAAGGCACCAAAGGTAGAAAGGACCCTTTGAAGTGCATGATACCAGAAGCAGGCGTGGGGACTGCCACGCGCATTAAATCACCATCGAAATACATTCAATCGCACAGTGGCGTTTCGCGACGCGAGGTGGTCCTCATTACCATGTCGCCATCCGAAGAAGCATCGTGCAAGCCTGGTGGTCCTTGTACGAAGTAGCGGATAAAAAGAAATTCCTTGGATTAAAGTGCTTGCGAGATGAAAATCTCGTCTAATTTTTAATTGGGGTTCTTAGGGTTTCCCAATTACCCTTATACAATTATTTCAAATGAAATTAAAAAAGGCCGTGGACAGTAGGGCATAAACTGTCGAGACTATCGCGAAGAAGATGCAGATAAAGGAGGATATTATTGCGGTAGCATTATTCTATAGTATAGAGCAAATGAGAATGGTCTCGGGAATAGATGATGAGGTTTCCGATGCTGGAGATAAGGACTCGACGCTCGGAGTAAATTCAAATGGCGAAAAGCGATCGTTTCATAAGTCAACGCCAATCAGTAGTTGGTGAGTATGGAAGGAGATACGGCAGAGAGTGCAGGACTGCAATGGATAAATAGAGGGGATGGAACTGCAGAGGACGATGTACATAAGAAAAGAAGACTTTTTATTTGCTCGGAAAGAGGGAACGGATATAATGGCACAAAGCCTCTTTGAATCTCGAGACGCGCCGCCTGGTTCGCTATCGGCGATCTGCTGCATCCTATGCAAATCTTCCTCCTTATAAATACATCAGGCTCTCGAGATCTTAGTGCCTAAAGCCTTATAGCTACGAAGAGGACTGTCACAGGAGTGATACACCGTGCCTCATCGATGGGGCGATCGTCGTCTACCTTGTCCATAGGTTACCGATCTAACGTATCGTGGATCGGAGCCTCGTTGGATGGATCGTGCGAGAACCAAGAGAAATTTGTATTTATCTCGGGACGCTCTCCTGGGATCGTGACCTCTCATGAAGAAGCGCCATGAAAGGATTCAAGATACTTGGAGTAAGGTACACCCCTCGATGGCCTCTTGGTTAGAATCGCTCTGGCAATTAAGACCTGGCTAATTAATGGGTAATTAATGAGTAACACTGCTCGAAGGCGATACTAAAACTCTTTTCTTTTTTTCTCCCCTAGATCCATCCTTCTTCTTGACCTCAGGCATTCAGGATCCTCAGCCAGTCTTCCTTCTTCTCTAGTGCGATGGCACCCCAGCCTTTTTGCCGATCGGCTCTCTTCGATCTTGCCCTTCGTGCAACCCCGCAGTGGCATTGGTAATTGTTTGATCGACAAGATTACACCGCGTCCTACATGTCCCTTGGGTTCTTAACACTTTTCGTCTTTTTGCCGGTCCTTTTAGAACGCTCATCAACCTCGTAGGGATGCTGCAAACGTTTAATCTCAGTTCGATCGCACTGATCGGCATGAGGTACTTGGTGAATTTTTTTCTACGATCAAGATCACACAATTTTATGAAAGTACGAGTATAATCGTCGACGATTGTTTGCTGGGTGATTTAGATATATGCATGCTACTAATATGTATACATATACACAGTACTGCACAGTTTCGCAATTCTATCCCGAACGAGTGACATGAATGAGATTGGCGTAAATAAGTCTAGGGTTAATTAAGACAGCATATGTCGTTGAGAGCCAGCAAGTAAGTGTACGCGTCTCTCATTAAGATATTCGAGACGCTGCTTGTTTCTTATCTGAGGAGTGACAGCGTTCACTCAAGAATCAGGGCTGCCACTGTAGCGGCGTGGTTGTCAATCACACTCGGGCGTTCGCATCTTCCCTTCTGCTTTGCCAGCCCTTCGTCGTTTAAACTGTCTCTCGACGGAGTTACTCGGCCGGTGACGCCACACTATACGCAACGAGGTATCTTCCTCCATCTAATCGCTGAGTAATTGATACGGATGAAGATATTTCACTTTGGTCTCCCCGATATCGTGGTGGATTCCGGATACTGAATTTTATAGGTGGATTCCTCCTTGGAAGAGTAGAGTTTCGATTTATTAAGGGGAATTCCGTATCGGTATGCAAGGCGTCTTCCGGGTACGTAGGTCGGTATCTACCATGCTTCGGTTAATTAAGGAAAATTTAATTGCCGTCAGAGAGGGACAAAGGAGAGCCTCGAATGGAAGAGGGTAAAGGGGTTGCTTGTTAGATAAATTTAATATTGTCTTCAACTAAAATTTTCTTTTTTTTTTTTGATAACTTCTGGAAAACTTGTATTCCACCCCTTAAGGGTGGCGTTACGTGTCAAACCGAAAGACTCATCAAATTCCAAACCGGTCTGCTCTTGCGCACTTTCGTACCTATACTTATGTATATCCTGTACATTATGTGTAATACAAGATAGATGTAGATGCTGGGCTTCTCTCAGTGTACCTACTTGCAGGCACCGTTTTCGCTTTAGATTTGCCAAAGAGGCAAAGTAGCTAACTACGAGGCACCTGGGGCCTAGAGTTAGGAGCGCCGTGGAGTTCCTGAGGTAGGTAATGCTAGACTAGACTTAGGAAGTGGCGTCGAGACGCCGTAACTTCTACCACCCTTGCCAGCCTGACGCCGTGGCCCCAGGATATGCATGTAAGTTTGCCTGCGGCGACACGTTGCTCCTTCTACCTACCCTCTACACTCTCCTCTATCCCCGTTCCTGTCTTATCCCATCCTGTCCCTGTCTTGTCCTCTTGGCTTCCCACCTCAGCTTCTGCTACACCGAAACGCCGCGGTGTTTGCCAACTTATGACTTATCATCCCATCCTCAAATTATACTGCAAATTGCGGCTGTTAACGCGTCCCGACGCGAACACATTGCCTAATGCCTGAGACTAATATTAGACTATTTACTCATACGTGGAACGTTCGCGTAGGTAGTTGGCACACTTCCATCATACAACGTTGTATCTTTCGGATACACAAAATGTATACCGTGTAGTAGACGATTCCGTAGGAAAAAAAATTACAAAACTTTGGCGGGAGATTCAAAATTATTTTTAAATTACGAAACGTAAGATCCGTTTCTACAAGATCAAATTCAAAAATAAAACGTCTTACTGCCAGGCAGATCAGAAGATAGTGCGCCCTTCGTTGTTCATATCTCGACGTCATGCGATCTAATTCGTAAATAAAGTTGGCAAGGAGCAAACTGCAATCGTGCACGCCCACATAACTTCCATAATGGCGCAACGATGCCATGACAGTAGCATAGCTACGAAGCATTGGCAAGGGCTCGGACGGGTATAAGAGGAGAAAGGTGGTGGCAGCATAATGATTGCGTGCTCGAAAGCAGTGAGCTCGTGGGCTAAGGGATGATCGGGGCTCGCTACACAGGAGTACAGAGTCGGTGAGTGTTGGCGCAGGGGCGGCTCGAGAATGGTACCGACACTAACCTTCGACCACCTGCAACCCCCAGCAATACTAGAACTGCCGCTTGTATCATGCTCGGACCTCACGCTATCAAAATACTGACTACCCTTATCCTATAGCTCAAACGAACGGGAAGAGACACGTTTTCTCACATCTCTTGGCAATCTCTTGCGGAGATACGTTTTTTGAGCGGTGAGCTAGTTCATAGCTACCATGTGAACGAAAGAGGGACGCGCAGGAAATTACATTTTACTTTGTTTAAGATATACTTATATATATATATATATATATATATATATATATATATATAGTATATATGTATAGATAGATAGTAGATATGTATAGATAGATAGTAGATATGTATATGTAGTATATGGTACACACTGAGAAGGGTCAATGTTTCGAAGGCTGGTGCGGGATGAAACGATACGAATCTCTATACAGGATCTACTGCTAATGGGAAAATTTGTCGGTTTACATGGAATATTCCGTGGACGTGACTGTCTCCAGGGTAGCCCACTTGAGGTCAATGAATTCCGTACGCAGTCAGGTACATCTAGTAGAAGCACACTTAACTATGCCAGACTGGTGGCTACGTTCGGTTATATATAGGGGTTGGACTAGGTCTGACTATGCGAGGCACGCGAGAGGGCGGCTTGTAAATTTTCTCCGAAATGAGAGTGTCACCGCTCTCTCCATTCCTCTCTCTCTCTCTCTCTCTCCCTCTCTCTCTATCTTTATCTTTCTCTCTACCACCTTGTATCACCCTCTCTCTCTCTCTCTCTCTCTCTCTCTCTCTCTCTCTCTCTCTCTCTCTCTCTCTCTCTCTCTCTGAATCTCTATACATCTTTCCCAGGTTACGTGTAAGCTTCTCTCCATCGGGTCTCGTCTTTCTCCTCTTTCTCGTCCTTCACCTTTCATACCCTCTCTCATGATGCTATCCTCCCTCCTTCGAATACGCATGTATACCTTTCCCTGGTCCACAGGTTTAAACTCCATACGTACCCCTATCGTATACCACATGAATTCCCAATGAGACTATCGCCATCGAGCGAAATCTTTGGTCTGTTTCAGGAGCGATAAATTCGTCATATTGCGTAAGCCAATGCCTTCGAAGAATCTAGGAAGACACACAGAGAAAAGGAGTCGAGTGGAGAATCGAAAATGGACATCGCGTTCCAGGTCCACGCCCATGCTATCGACGTGGATCAAAACTGGAAAGGATAAGAGTTGAGCCGGGAAACAGAGAAATTTTCCACAGTGGAGAAACGTATTTTCGTATTTGAACCTGTCACAGGCTTTATCCCTTTACTGCGTGGTGAAGTGTAGGTGTGAGCAGATAACCGCGACGTTATCGATCGGAATTCCAGGTGCACATCTTTCAGTTGGAAATAATGGAAATAGGACCAAAAAAATCTTTGAACGGGTGTCGCACAGTCATCCGATCTTGAATACAGAAACGGGCTCAACTCTCTGTGCCTCTTATTTGCTTTGTCTCTCCTGGCAATTTCAGCACATCCTGTTACGCGATTCCGTATTCCTCGCGAGAAACAGGCCCGAGACGGGCAAACAAGTTCTCCGAACCTATTTCCCTAACTCTTGCCTCTCGGAGGAGTCATGGATCACCGCGTGGCACCTTGGAAGATGGTGGATAGGAAACCCGTAGCGAGAAGTTGTCACGTCTCCTAGTCTCTCGTAGATGCTGGAGAACAGAGCCCTGGAGCACGCCGCTACGCATAATTGTGTATCAACACGCAATGTGTGCAGAACCCTTTGATAACATGATGAATGCTGGCACATTTCCTGATATCGATATATTGCCCACCATAGCAAACCACATTCTGCATCCTCTCCCTCTTTTTGGAAGTGATGAACAGTCTTGTCAGGAATTAGTTTGTTATCGATGAAAAAAAAATTCTTATACGCATGACACTTAATCATGCCTCAGTGTAACGCATATTAAAAAGTGTAAAGAATAATAATATAACAGTGAAATAAATCAACAAGCCTAGAGTACCTAAGCACAGAGATATCTTTAGCGTCACTGGACCAAAATGAAAGTTCGAGAAAGTTTATCTCTACAAATTACATGTACGCCCTTGCTGCGATTACATGTGTGTCAGACTCCTTTCAATGCGCCCCACGGATAAATCCGTATAAATAAGCTAAACAATTTGGCGCAATATAGGAAATGGGCCCTAGCAGGGGGTGTCACTCGGCGCTCGGGAACACGTGAACACGTGAACACGTGAACACGGAAACGCATACGTGATTGGCCACGGGGGGTAAGTCGAAGCTAAAGGGAAGCTTCACTTTTCTTAGTTCAAGGAGAGGGAGCGTGGCGTGGCATGCGGCCCACGTTTCCCTTATTTATCGTTTCCCGATGCTTATGTTTTACTAGGCCGAGCCCGGTTGGCCCACGCCGTGCCGCGGTATACGATAAGGCTGGCAAGGGTGGAATCACTGAGGGAACCAATAACGTGATGTATTATACATAATGCATGCTCCATCCGCCCACCGTACTACCTGTATACGTGTGGCATATAGATATACGCGTTCGCGAAGCCATCGGGCGTGCTTTAATAATGCATTTACAAAGACAAATTTGATTTCCAGTAACGCCTCGCGATGTGTCTTCTACCTAGTAGCTACAGGGTCTTTTCTAATTTCATGAAAATTTGTCCTACAGAGTACTAAAGATGAGACGAGATGAAAATGAATCTTTTTTTAATTATATTATTCATTACTTTATATCCATAAGTAAGGTTAATTAAATATAATGTGATTGCTTAAAGATTTTTTAAAAATTCTTATCGGTATACGATGAGTATTTTTGATCTGGGAAAATACAAGCGAAGTCTTGTCTTTTATCTGATTTCTTAGCAATTATTACTGCAACCCTTAGAGCTTCTTGATTTCGCACGGGAGAACTCGAGGACAAAAGCTCTTGGCCTGGTCGATCGTTTCTTCAGATTCGACGTGGATTTCAGACTCGCCAAGGATTCTCTCGTCTGGAAAGTTAATTATATTGGATATCGGCTCGTGCCAATCCTTACCCATTCAGACGAACATTTTCTCGGGCTTCGTCCTGCGAAATTACCCTCCTTCAGAATCGACCCTAAGACACGTTTCTCATAATCGTCGAACATTTTTCCAATAAACTTTATCAAAGCCAAGGGAATTATGGGCTACGTTCTCAAAGGTACACGGAGAACATTTTTCACTATCTGTGAGTGAAGAATTGAATCGAATTTTACCATGTTCTATACTATAGCTGGAATATATCTGACGTTGTATTGTATTTTACTTAATTACATAGTAATTTAAATAAATGCCCCTTTGTGCCTGCCTAAAGGCAGATGGAAAGTCGGGAATCACAAGAAAATAATAATGTAAAAGTTTGCAAAAAGTAGCATAGCACATATTATCGATCAACGTAATAACTTTGACCACGCATGCTATGCATGCTTTCATAATAAAAATTCAAATCATAAAACAAAAAATTGTTGCATTAGCCATCTACTATGTTTGATCCAATATTGATAATGCGAGACTTATTACTGTTTTCATTGAAAAATAAAAAATTGACATGGTTTTCATAAAAATGTAATCTATTGAGTCAAGATATAGTAATTTGTATCACTACATATTCTCCATAATATTATTTTTTAAATCGTGCAAATTCAAATAAACTATTAAAAAAATTTATTTACGATTCTATTAATTTGATCCATTTACATTCGTCTTATCAATGTGTACTTAATAAAAAATAATTTCTCGATTGTTTATGAAATCCTGCAAAATCTGCAAAAAATATACAAAGACACAATTCATTGAAGAGATAGCAATAATGCGGAATAGCTTTGCAAAATATTTTAATATACGAAAACACATAACTCTAACGGTTCTCTAAATCATCGTTTCGCTTTGCCTGAAGGCGGTGGATGTTTCAATTTCCTTGAGGCACAATCTGATGGTCCCTCTCCGGTTAGAGGGAGGAAAAAAAGATGAGCGAAACAGCAAAGAGACGCAGGATAAAAGTCGAAGTTTAATTTCTAGTCGTTTTACCAAAATTCGGATTGAACGATGCCGAAACTGTCATAAACATTATTAATGATCAATGATCATACATGAATAAATAAACACAATATTGAGGTATGGACAGTATTTCTTTCCGTGAAATAAAACAGCCATGAGTAGGAAAGCCAAAGAGACAAAAAAGTAAGTGAATTGACAAATTCCCTTATTTGAAAATGCATTAACGAGGAGTTAATGTTTTTGTGTCCCTCTTATTAAATACTTGACGATAAAAATACAGAAAACAACTTTATTCGCATAGCAGTCGAGGCCAGCCGAATGAATAAATAAACAAGACATAAATGATACTGCAGGCATGCAGGATATCGTACGGCATCGATAGATATCAATAATTGATGCGGGTAATCGAACAGGTGACGTATCTCCGTAACGCGCGGCGCTCCCAGAGTCCCGTCGCGATTATATTTTATATTTAGATAAAAATACCAGGAAAACGTAATTTACGCGTTCGGGGTGGGAGGACCGTGGGGTGTGCCGCTGTGGTGGCTGCTCCGGGAGTGATGATGATTATAAAATCGAAGTGTTAATGGGGATAAGAAGGAAACCTGCTGACGGGGTGTGGTAAACTTCTGGCTCTTAACGCAAACTGACGTGTACAAGGTGTTCGAAAAAAAATCCGGGATTCTAGTCGCCCACGAACATGATATTTTATCACGAAACGAACTTTTGTCGACGTCGCGTCATTCCTAATATACCTTACGGAGTATGTATGCCGCATAATTACGTATACTCGTTCTAATTGGAGGTGGAAACTTTATCGGCAGTGAAGAAGATAAACAATGTTTTTCAATAAAAAATTCAAATGAGGCAATCGTTACATGAGAAAAAATCCATCCGTAATTATTTATGTATACAGTAAAAAAAAAAAAAATACAAAGAATGCATACTATTTATGTACCTGAAATTTATCAGAAATTTAGACGCGCTACGAAAATAATAAGGTGGCTGAATCTCTGCAAACTGTTCCGTTATGTATAAATATTTAAAGGCGACCCCGCATTACGAAAGGGACACTTTTAATCTACGTTATTTATTTCAAACGGAGTGCATGGTACGGTACGTAATTATAGAAGGTGACTGGAGGTGAGAAAGAGCCAGAGAGGAAAAGGGAGAGAATGAGAGGGGCGAGGGGAGAGAGAGAGAGAGAGAGAGAGCGAGAGAGAGAGAGAGAGAGAGAGAGAGAGAGAGAGAGAGAGAGGGGAAGAAACTTCTCTAAGACCAATGAAAATGTAACCGGACCTCCCATTAGCACATCCTTGATTACTTTTTCTCATCTAAGGATCTAAATAAATAAAATATCGGCAAGTTCTTTCGAGGTGCAAGGCTGAGTATCGCGGAGAAGTAGCAGATAAAGATAATGGGGAAAGGGAGAAGAAGACGTTATTTAATTACTTATTTCTTCTCGTTCATCCAAAGAAAGGTGCCGGTACATTTTTCTCCCAGCTACTTCTCTCTACTTCGTTAATTATTGCTGCTGAATTCTTCGATACAAGCTGAAAAAGTACGTCGGCCAAGAGAATCGAGAAAGTCTTTCCTTCGCGTCTTCTTTATCCTTAGAATGGCAGCCGCCATTCTTTCCTTGCCTTGACAGATTCGACAATTTAAATTAGGTTCTGCCTCCAACGAGTATTTCTCGTTTTTATTTTTCACGTTTTCGATTTACGGAATTTGAATGGCATTCTTTTTTCTTTTATTGATTCAGTATGAAATTACGAAAAGATACTAAATTAAATATATTTTAATCGAAAGATCAAATTTTTATTTTTATAACAGTTTCATGCGGGTACATTCTTTCTTATCGATACTACAGGTTCGATAAAGAATCAAACTATGTCTCTGTCACGACCGATGATAATTCGCCAATCGGTATGCAAAGTATGCAAGCGTAGCCGTAAATCATAGTCGGCACGATTCAACATTTTTTTCCAACCCCATTATCACACCAAGTAAAAATAAGGCAGCCCCCTTTTAACGAGGCCCTGGCGATCAGTGTAGACTCTTAAACACCCCGATTAGCTGGCTGTCACGAGCAGCCCACCCTCGCCCCACCTCATTCTTTTCTTTAATTCGTTTTTTTTTTTTATCGAGCCCAAGGTAATTAGGGTGGCATCCCTGCAGTCAGCACCCTTAGCCACCCAGCCATCCCAGCCGTCATCCCGCCCGCCGCGAGCGCTGCGTTTTAATGAGATTTAGGACTCTGTTGCTAGCTAAATTTTCATAAGGTGTTATGAGATTGCCTCTCTCACATTCCTTCCTCCCTCCTTGCTCTTATCTAGTTTCATTCTTACAATTTTCTACGAACAATCGTTCCACCAGCTGTGCTCGTCTACATGCAGAATGTCATTCCCCAGTCTTCATCCTTGTGATCCTTGTAATAGGAGCTTCTGATAAATAAAATTATCTTATATCACATTACTAATCTTTTCATATCTATTTATTTTAAATGTATCAAAAAGACTATAATATATCGATATTGATTTTTGTTAAACAAAACATAAAATAGGATAAAAGAAGTATTGTTTCATTACGTTTTTAAACTTAATCCGTACAGATGAATTTTTTAAAATTTATTCACGAGCATAATTCTCAGAAACTTGCAAATATCAAAATAGAAAAAGACTGTCAGCGTAGGTGGAAGATGGTATTAGGACATAAAGTGGCCGCCTTGGCGAATTCGTCTCGCAGATTAACACGGCAAAACGTCTTCGACGCCGTACGCCGCCAAGAACTTAAGACGCGGTTATGGCATTGTCGCTCCCGAAACGCCTTAAAGCTATTCGCAGATGCATTCACGGTCTCACCGCATCGGCGATGCATCACGCCGGATTAAAAAGCGACCATTTTGTTTTCCACCTTTAGCTAGATTGAAGCTGTGACAGATGCACTAGACTCCGTGAGACATTAGTCTCATCAGCGATCTCATTTCACTCTGAAGTAAGTATTCGACTTTTGCAGTCAAACTGCAGAACTTCCATCGGGAAACAGATGAAACTAGACCCATCTGATACCGAAATGCTACGCCCACTGCAGAACTAAATTTCCCTCATTCAAATTTCAGCGTTTCCGAGTACAACGGGAAAATTTCGGTATTCGCTAAAGCCAGCAGTCTGACTACTCAGTTTAAACTGCATAATCCTATAATACATTAATGCAGGTAAGGTACCTGCAGTGAAGTAATATTTATACCAGAACCCACTTTTTACCATATTAAGTAAAAAGAAGCCTCTACCACTCCTATTCGTAATCCTCCCTCCGTTCTTAGGAAATGGCACCAGGGTTTTTTAACCCTGGAACTGTATAAATCTTGAGTCTACCCATTAGCTGTACACCGGGGTACCGAGATACCCCCCATCCCTTCCATCCTGCCCTAACCCTACTTATTACAGTGAAAAGATCTCAAAGCTCGTTAATCTGTTTCTTAGATAAGAACGCAAAGATTGACGTGTATTATTTTTTACTCGAATTCAATTGAGTAATTGAAAAATGTATTTATAACCATAAAAGTCAGTGAAAAATAGGAAAAAACGGTCTTCGAAAGATCACTGGGGCATCGACGTACCCCACAGTACAACTCTAGGGTTAAGATATTTTTTTGAAGGTCCTATAAATAGCCTTAGTGGTTCGTCGATTTCAATCGAAGTGCTGAAATGTATCGCAACGGATATTCTTCAAGCATCCAAGTGGATCCCAGAGATCAGATTTGAGTGCAGCAAACAATACAGGGAGAAACGTTGTAGGCAAGCCGTGTCCATGCATAATTCAAGTAGTCGCACAGCTATTCGTGGAACCGCGGAACCGAGCGAATTTTCTCTTCCGTTCTGCTCACTACTAGTAAATACGTAATCAGACCTCGCTACCATCCCATACCACCTCATCCGAACCCATTTCATCTCACACCATAGAGAGACCCATGCCACGCCATACAGTTTTCCCAACACGCGGCTACCGATACAAGTTTACATGCTTTCGCCCATAAAACACGTATGAGATCGTCTATACCGCAATGCGACACTTTGATGTCGCTAGAACTCCGTGTTTAGACAGTACCAGCATTATTAGACCTTAGTTCAATTCACCACAATCGATTATCCAATGACACGACTGTACCGTACAAAAAATTGGAACATATCTAATCTCTAGAAATATATTGATAAAAGCCATATGCAAAACTATTAGGGAAGCTTTACTTGTAACAAAAGACTATTAACTTTAAGATAATAGATTGTCGGGTACTGGAAGAAAAAAATTTAGTTCACCTGCTGGGGCTACTCCTCATTTTGAGATCCAGTAGTCCATTGAAGTATACATTTAAAAAAATTTTTTTTATAAATTCTACCTTGAGAGAGTTGATGCGATATGTCAAATGAAAAGTTAAAAATTTCCATTTTGGCTTAACGTACAACCCAGACTAGTAACATATAATATTAATAAATAACTGATCTATAATCAGAAATCGAATTTACGCTAAAAGATTAATTCGTTTAATCCCATCGTGAATGCTTCATTGAATATGAATGTAACCTGCCTACTTATCTAACTTACCTTCTACATCTTCGAAATAGCTTTAAGGCCGAAAACTGGCATAAGAAGTTCGCGTATTTTATACCTCGCAATGTCAGGAGGCTCACGGTTATCCTAGGGTATATTCTCCAAGAGTATCTGGACTTATGATGGAAACAATTTAGGGGCTTTAGGTGTGGGGTAGACATGTGTGCCGAGCGCTGGGTAACGCAAGGGTGAGGTGATGCTGAGAGGGACTGAGGTACAGAGGGAGCTAAGCCGCAATAAGTCGAGGGATGAGCGCGAGATGTGGCCAAATCGCAGCTCGCATACTGATACCATTTCCTATAAGGTCGTGCACGACTTTGTACTGTCCAATAACCTGGCTTGCCAAGGGTACCAAGGGACTAGAGAAAATTTTCTGAAAAAAAAGTAAATATATAATACATTATTTCTCTAGGTATGTTTCAACGTGTTTATAAATTACACTGACAATTCGTTTAACATACATGGCTGCTATTAAAATTTCTGACTTATTTATCGATTGTAATTACCATTTCCCGTCGAGGGACACCTTGCGGTTAGGTATTTATTCAAGGAACTCTTTGTGCCACAGTGATGTTTTCATCTTAAAACAAATATTCATACTTTAGTGTTTTCTTTTATTGTCACCAACTTCAATTTTTTATCTTAAGAATATAGGAACCCTTGATCTTTCCTAAGCATCGGGGAAAAATTTCTTTGATGTCGATACGGAAGATAAATCTTTGATACGAGTAAAGGGTTACTGATTTATCATAATACAAGTTTTACCCGTTCAATCGTATTCGAGTTCAGGTAGATTTGTACAGCGTGGTTTTTGGTTAACAGCGGTCTCTCACGTTGGACTTTTGGAGTGTAGGTAGAAGGGCGTCACGCCGAGTGAAGACGGACGTCGCGACGCTACCATAAATCTTGAGCTTACCCGCCGACGGAGAGCATCGTACGTCCTTCTATCCCTTGGTCCTACCCATCCGCAAACTCAACTCCCAAACCCAAACTCTGGACTCTGAACTCCGTCGTGGGAGGCTAACTCTTGGCCGGCGCGACATCTTTGATTATGCTACTCTTGGATTTTATATAGTACTTAGCAGAAGCGTTGCTCTTACTAAAGTTCAATGACAATTTTTACAAATTACCCATCATGAAAATTTTACTAAAAATACCTCAACCTTTGTTCTTTCCCTGTATTATATATTTCCAGACTTAAAGGAAAAAAAAAAATGGTTTCACTTTTTAATTCTAATGTCCCGGTACACACCGTGTTTAATTAAGACAGAGTATAATATTTTTGTTTTAGTACGATGTAAGTAGGTAGGTACCGGACGTGTTAGATGGAAGCAACGCTGCTGCAACGGAAGGGGTTGACTACGTTTTTAACTGGAGACTAATTTCCTGGCCGCTTGCAGGCGGGCACAAAGTTCTCAGTGATGTACCAGCCCCCAGAGCCCTGAAGGCTCCTAGTCTCGGCTATACACTCCAACCAGCAGAACTCGTACTCGCGGTAAAAACGGCTCGAATTATGAAGGCACGCCTCGCCATTATGAAACAAATTAAAAACTAATTAAAACAACCGACTAGTGCACCGACCGGACCCTCACACTGACTCGACTGCCTGGCTGCCTAACTCTGGTAGGTACCACTTAAACTTGTGCAGTGAAGCCAGGCGAAACAATTCGGTTTATCGTCGTGCCGATGTTGTTTGTCACCTTGAAAAATTGCGTGGGTATATTTTCAAGATAATTAAAAAAGCATCATAAAACCAACGGCTAAAAAAAGCCAATTGGATGTTTGGGGGAGGAGGGGTAGATTATACGAAAGCATGAAAAAGTAAGCTTCTAGTCTGAAATAAATAATTTGATATGATACATGTTTATTTTCTTATAATAAACTATAAGTAATATAGTGCCCAATTAGCCGTGTACATTGTGAACGGTGCCCAAAGCAGACCGCATTTATCGAGTAGATATGCCGACAGATGTGACCGGAAAGTAAAGGCAAAATATTTTATAAGAATTTTTACATATTCCTCGAATGTATTGTGACTCATTTATCACTGGGACATCGCGTGTTCTGTGGCATTAACTGTAACATCGGCAGAGAAACCCAGTCGCGCATTAGATATAGGCGGTTTATTGGTTCTTTTAATAAGACGCTATATAAATAATCGAAAATATTCGACACCTTTATAAGATACACCTAAGTAATTAGCATAATTACCAGCTGACAATTTTCTAAATTAGAAACGACTACGAGGCCTTGGAATGACATTTTGAGATATCGAACCAAGTACGAGAGCCTTAATAATAATTTTTGCTAATTAATTGTCAATAGTAATGAAGTCTCATTTACTCTCTAAACACACTGACAAGTGTTTACGCATATGTATAATAGATCGCATAATTTCTCATATCCGATGCCATCTCACGATAGCTCTATTAAGTTAGTAAAACACTTTCGACCCAGCGATATAACAGACGATCCAGAGCGATGTCTAATAACCGACGTGGGTAAATTGAAATGATAAACGTCATCTCGACTGGCGGCCATTGAGAGCCCGTCAATTAATGAAAGGCTCTACTTCATTTGCCTATAAATAAATAATCGTCAAGTGCCTAGGCTATCGTACGAGGGATGTCACTCGGCATCGGGCCGAGGTGAAGGTAGAGCAGGAGGTGGATTCTCAAATATTAATGCGGTCTCGTGGACGTCACATACGTTACCCTTCTATCCGTTCTACATTCGAACAAGTGTGTACGGAGTCGCCACGTATACTTTTGCCACTACTAGCTTCTTCATGGTATATCTCCTTGGAGATGATGTTTCTGAAAATATTTAAAAATTACTAAATCCCTACGTCCACCTTCATTTCATCGGACTTCAATTAGAATGAGATGTTTTGAATATACATGGATATTAGATAAAAAGAAAACTATTGCATGCATTTCGTTGGCAATAAAATAAATTGAATATTATTAGTGGTTAGATCCTTGGAAGATTTTATATAACCCTGCGATATATTGGTCAAATTCGAGGGGAAAATGTAGCGAAATAAAAGTAATGCCGTAAATACGTGAGGCCGTTAATAACGTAAAGTAACTGAAAAACAAAAATTATCCAGCGACACACCGGAAATATTTGGCAGCTGATACGAGCTGTACCTCCGGCTGGTAATTAAAAATGTCTCCCGACCCTCCTACTCCGCACACCACGCACCACATACATGCTCGTGTCCGTCTAGCAGGAATGCATCGCGAAGCTAATGAAAAACCTCATCGGCGCGTGTGACGTTAATGAGAACGACTGCCAAGCTCGACAGGGTCGATTGAAAATCCGCAAGAAAAATCTCAGTCACCTCTATTTCCGGATATTCGTTTCGAGAAGAGTCTGATTGTCGACGGAGGGTAAAAGAGTATAAAAAATTCTTCACCGTGTCAATTTATCTCTATCTGTACAGACAGAAAAGTCCAGTGACGTAAATTATAAATATATAAAAATTATATAAATTATTAACTGATTTGATAAAAATGATTAGAGGATCTAGATATTCAATTATCAAACGATTGATGAGGTAGGTATTTAACAAATCCTAATTTTTTTTTCATACCCATAAATAGCTATCGCCAAGTTTCGCACAAGTAAGCCGTAACCAGCTGACGTTAAACGTGGCTGAACGTAAATGATGTCGAGGCGGTAGTGACGTCATTAGCAATTCCGATCTCGTCGGGCGGAAATTATGTCCAGTGCGACGCGAGTCGCTCTCAATATCCTCCCTGGTCTTTTCCCCGCTTCGTGCCATCCCTCTTTACCGCCATCCCTTCACTGTACCGACACTCGTCGCTCTCCCGCGAGATTCCTTTACTTCCGGTTTCCGGTATGGGAACGGCTTTGCCGTGATTGGTTCGGGTTCTACTCCAGACAATGAGACGTTCTCTTCGATATATATAATATATATATATATATATATAGAGAGAGAGAGCTCGAAGCTTGTCATGCGCAATTCTAAAGAGGATGTAATCTTTGATTCTTTAGAATAAAAATTAAGGTATACACAAAATTAATAATTATTGAGTAACTGTAACGTTCCGCAATCTATTTCTTAATTAGTTCAGCATATACTGGTGTTCATATGTCATATAGATACAGTTTCCATACTTTATATAGATATACTAATGGTCGTGTATTAGCTACACTATTTCTTTTATTCGTGCCACTCATTGTACTTACATACTGATTAGATGCTGCAATCGTGCATGGATTCGTGCCACAGTCTTTGATATTTCCTTAAGACGTGATCTCAATGAAAATACAGTGCAGAATCCAGCTGTAAATCTATCGTTTTCTTTTTCCGTGCATGCAAAAGATAGAGGTAGAGAGAAGAAAGTCATGGTATAAATACAATGAGCTTTTTGTTCTGCTGCCGTCATTTTGCTTGGGGTAATAATTCGATCACGGTAAACGAACGGTCACTTCCGGTCGCATTCCTTCACTCGTCATTCATGCTAGATCATAGACCAAGCCAGTAATACGCAATAAATCCGTCGAATCTCGTGAATCTCCTTTCATATATTCCAATCGTATGACGTCCGCTATAACAGTACATTCGTGAATTCTATAATTAATCAATTAATTTTTACAGTAATGCACTAAATAATACACTAATGATATATCAGAGTAGAGATTTAATACTGTCAAATGATTAAAAAGAATAATTAACAATTTTCGTATATCCTTTTACCCTCAATCTGTTGCTATTCTCGGAATTTGCCTTAATCCTGCTTCTAATTGTCTATCACTTTTCTAATCGAATCATTTCTCCCCCTTTACTATTACTGTAATATAACGTTCCAGCTCGCTGGTCAATATAGCGATTATGGCTCTTGGGCGGATTTCGATTAAAAGCGTCCCCTGCACTCCTGGGCAGCCTCGAACGTTAAACGTAGGCAATACTGGAGTGGTGATAGTAATAAAATAAAAAAAAAATCGATAAAAAGTAGGGAATCAGTGAACCGTGAGCTAAACGTGCATAGATTGCGCTGATATGAGCTCCAAGTGTGGACACCACTAACAACCCTTCTCTATATATCTATATATGTACACATTGTTACGACCGACTCACTCAGCGAATTTGAGTTTTCACACCTTCCACGTGGCATTTCCGGACATGACGTAACCATCGACCTGCTCAGCAATGCTAATTTTTACGTGCTCCTCGCATTAATTCTAATTAAATATGTTCAGAGTCAGAAGATAGCGGGCGAAAGGCAATTTGTATGAGACGTCGGTTTTAGAGATAAAAAAGGTTTCTCCGGATACAACCTCACGCTCTCCTTTACTCTTTCTACTGCTTCTTCCTTCGTCTCTCTTTCTCACTTATACCGGCACCATCTTTCTATGGCTTCCATGGCCCGCGGCCAGACAGAGTGAGATGTTTAATCATTCGCTAGATTGAATTCACGGGGGCTTTATCGGTGAATATTTTTGCATGCAATGTTTCTCAAATTACTACCCGATAATGCTGCGTCTTTTCCCCCACCACTTGCGATACCACTAAATTTTGTTATCCTTATACTATTCTACCGATATACACATATACATGCATATGTATATACATCTAATTTATGTTGTTCAAGACCAGAGCGAATTAAGAGGCATTCATACAGGTAAACTATGAATATTTCTTCTCGAAGAAAAAAACAACCTCAGGGCATCTGACGTTGGAATTTTAAGCTACCTTAACCTGATGCAGTCATTATCAAGTTCATTGCGACTCTGGGTGCCTGGCATTAGACAAATTTTAGAAAATTTCGTGTGAGCGTCGCTTTATAGTACTCGAACTAATCGACATCAGAAAATTCCACAACAGTCCTGAAAGTATTACAAAATCCAGATAAGTGTTCTTAAACCTCGTTAAAATATTCCTGAAATTTGCCAATTCTGAGATTTGTTTATATTAAACATACACTGTCATCGAGTATGCAAGAATTTTCACGTAACCCAGAAACCTACATACCGTAATTTACTATCATAGAAATTACATGTATCCTCAATAAATCTACCTGTATCGTACCATAAACATGTAAGACTTTGCTCCCTTTATACTCTGCCTAGATCGCAGCCCAACTATTATTCTCAAGATGACTTCATTATATAATCCATTTAATAACCCTGCATTTATCATACAATGTAGCCGCGCATCTCGGAAAAATCAACGAAAAATATATTGCAGGGCGCATAGTGCTGCAGTCGGTTCACGGTTGGTAGATTGTGAGCGCATTGAGTTACAACTTAGCTTACAGCCGCAGCAGCCGCTGCCGCCGTTACGCTGCAAGATTCTATCCGCAGATTGCTGACTGGCTCTTACTTGGTTACTTGCTTGCCGGGTCGCTCGAGTTGCTTATTTTCAGCAATACCCTATACCCAGTACGCTCCCGTTCTTACTTCAGAGTCTGTACTACGTCTCGCGAAAAATCAAGTGTATAAGAGAACCAAGCGCTATCGCTTCCGCGAGAAACGTAAGACCTACCTGTTTTTCGTCGAGCTATATACGTGAGATTAGCTGCCTTACTCGCAGGAGATACCGGGATACGTATCTATCCGTTAGCTTCCCGGAGGAGACGGGGAAAAGTCCAAGCAGAGCCTTCCTGTATATACGTAGAGCAAATAAGAACGTTCTTCGTCAACCTGAACCGTTGGACATGACGTGTGACGTTCCAAAGGGACTATCGCGATTGAGAATAATTTCACTTACCTAACAAGGAAGTCGACGAAGGATAATCTTACGTAGTGGAATTACGGTTACATTTAATTTGGTATGATGGTTATTACTGTACGGTTGGTATTGCTGATTTTTTTTCACGTAATCGTATTCCCTCGGTGTCCCTGCGTGGGATAAGATCGTACCGAAAGATCTCTGGTCGCATTTATGGCCGCTATGTATATACTCGAAGGCAACCATGTTTGCTCGGGAGCTTTCCAGTTGTTTCGGAGACGTACGAGCCGATATCCCGTAGCCCAACTTACCTCCTACCCAATCCCGTCGACGATATTCTGCATGCTTGCTTATTCCTTTTAACTTGGTTACCTTACAGTGCTCTCTTCGTCGAGCTATGGCCTCGGCTCAAGCTTCAATGATTACCATTTAAATGTATTCACGTTTAGTTGGCGGCGAACGAGGCGTGCCGGCGGCGTCAAGTCTCAAGAAGCACCGGGCAACCGGGGGGCTCAAGTCGGCATCGTTACGCTGACTTATGAAGACCGAAGAAACGCCGATTCCAACCCCTGTCCGACTTAACCACTTCCTTTCCTATCGACTTCTCTATGGGAGTCCAGTTCGAACCATTGAAGAATTTGTAAGAACATAGAAGATGAAGTTAAAGGACAAATATATATATATATATATATATATATGTATATCGTAGATCTACAGTCTGTTACTGTTATGAAGTTTTTTTCTAGAAATTTCTTTTTTCTTTTCCCTATATTAGACACGAAAGCATTTAATGATATTGGATAGAAACAAGAAGTAGATTCTATTAACTAACCTTGGAAGAACATTGACACGAGGGTAGGAAGTCTTTGCTTTAACAAAGCTGGTTATGTCGACGGTACATGTATATTTCTTAGCATAAAGTCGAAGAATCCTCACTTGGAAGCGTCTCCCGTTTTGTAATGAGGTGGACAGGCCCGTGTGAACCTCTCAGTTCTACCCACGTTCTCTCCAGCATTTGTTCGTCGTCGTTGCACGCAAACGGCTGTATGTGTCACCATGCTGCAGTATGCAAATAGTGTACCTCAAGGAAAACTTGAGCGCTCTGTCGTCCTCCTGCCAGAGGGACTGAGACAAGAGGAGCCTATAAGGATTTATCAGTTCGGTACATATGGCTGTAAAGATTAGTGATACTAAAATTCTGTTTCTTGATAATTTTGGATTTTCGGTAAATAACCCCTTTTGTTTACAATTATACAGATCGTGAGATTCTTCGTCTTTAGGTGAATATTCATTGGGCAGTATATGGTTCTGCCCATGTGGAGTCTAGCCATGAGAAAACCATGGCTAATTTCAATATTTATACTGGAATTCAATCTTATCATGCGTACCTACCTTAAGCGCCAGAAACTGAAGTCAGACCTTCCAGTGCGGCGTTCTAGTCGCTAACTCTTGAGATTTACAATGCGTTTCCGCTACAACCTGGAAGGAAGTTTGCTCGCGCAGCGCACATAGTAGTTGGTACATAACATTATCTCGACGTATCGCGCATTCGGATCTCAAATACTCCTTCCGGTAAAGTAAAGACTCCTTTTCCACGTACGTTAACGCGAGTTAACGTGCACCTAAAGTATTCGTGTGTCGATTTTACGGAAATAATTTAACCTTGCAATAGTATACCGATAGCGTACAAAAAAATTATCTTATTCGAGATAAGACATGTTTATATCGTCAGAGATGCTGGGATTGCGTCATTCGTAATAGATTGCTAATATATAGAAATTTTGAAAAAACTCCAGAATTCTTGACTGAATATTAGACTGTCGTATTTTTCAATTTTAGAAATGAAATCTACGACCCCCCCCCTTAGTGATCGAATAAATCATAAGAAATTGCAAGAGACACTGTCGAATGTTGAAACATAAAAAAGATTGCAAGAGATGACGATGGTCCGTAACGTTTGGAAAGTTCCTAAACGTGGAGAAAAAATTGAAGAATTTCACGGATATTCCTGGACGAGAGTGACGCGTGTCGCGGGTGAGAGGTGGATGTCTCAAGCTTTTACGAGTCATAAAGCCAGTCGTGCTTCTCACGACCTCAGCCTCTTTCGACCCTCTTCCTTTTACCCCACGACCCGTACCAGCTAACTGATAATAATGCCACTTTTATTGTACAATAACCCTTAAACGTGGCGATAAAATGGCTCTTTATAGCATCAAAAATGAAATAGCCATGTCTGCTCGAGAGAGAGGAAGAGAGCGTTATGTAGGAAGAAATGTAGAAAGTGAATGAGGACTAGAGGAGAAACGAAGATACAAACAAAAAGAAGGAAAGACAGGAAGAAGAAAAAGAGTGAGAAAGAGAAGACTGGAGCTTGCAATGCGAAAGGCAGAGGAATGTTTACCGAAAGAGGGACACGCTGCTACATCTAACGGCGAAGTGCGGAAACGTCGCGCAGCGGTCCCAGTTACCGTCTGCGCTTAGGGGCCCCTTTTTCTGCCAGGGATATAATTTATACGATGGCTTCGTTAATACTTAATGAATATTAATTATTTGTCGACGAGTGTAGCGCGCCGTATTGTAATTTGTGATCTAGCGGCATAAAAATATTGCCGGCGTCAGGCCGGTGCGTACCTTTTGCATTAATAATACATTCAGCGTTGTATCAGCGATATCGAATGCATAAGCTGGATAATTCGTTTGAGAAAAAAGCACAAGAATTATTATAAGTGCATCGAAGCAGTTGGCAAATTTAACTTATTATCTTAATGATTATACGAAATTACCTTACCCTACTTTGTCGCAATTATAAATAATAAAGGAACATTTTTTTTTTTCTTTTTCTCGCCTCGGACGAATCTATAATTTTCCCATCAATATGTTCGAGCATAATATCTTCATATTACATGGTAACATTTTCATATCAGTGTCTCAAAGCATTAACGAACGTATTACTTGGATAATCTCATAGTCACTTCAACCGGAGAACTTTCTTCCCTGAGGAGATGCTGAGCTGGTTCTTATGTAGCGGGACATACAAAAAAACGTATAAAAGTGGTTATAATCGAGCAGTGGCACGTTATAATCAGGGACATGGATCAAGCTCAGCAAAATTGGAGGCCATGCGTGGTTTCTTTTTTTGGTCTGAGGATCGAGCGGATGCGTACAAGGACGTAGCAAATTAGAAATGAACCCGACATTTTCCTGCCCGCATCAAACTGCCGATTCCGACAATTAAATCGTTAGCAATTATCAAGACAAGACGCTCACGGCTCGGGTGTAGTCATCCTCTCTATATATATTTTTTATTTTTTATTTTTTTTTTTTAGTTTCTTCCTTTAACTCCTCACCTCCTTCTTCTACCCTCGCTCTTCCTGCCAGTTTTTTTTTCTCTTCTTCCTCTCCAACGAGCAGACAGCTCGGGCGCATTCCGGCTCCTAAATACTAATCATTGGGCAGAGAGAAGAGAGCGCAGGCCTGCAGTTGGAGCTCAGCTGTATTTTAATTATACCGCAGGCTGCGAGCCTCGCCCAATCTCGTTCTCTCCGCGGTTCGCCAGCCGCTTCGTGCACGAAAAGCGAAGAAATAAAAGCAGAAAACATGGCCAGCCCACTGCTTCAGCCCCCTGGCGTCCACGTCCGTCGGCTGAGCGTTGCTCTCCGACGTATAGCGTTTCTCCTTTTTGTCCTCAACCCAAAGCTACTTTTTTGGCTCTCTTTTTCAATAACATATAAAATCTGAGATATGCGGATAATCGAGAAAAAGATCATAGAGAATTGAAAAATATTATCCAATAAACTATCGATACAGTTATTAACGAGACAAAAAATCAAACCCGTTCGATACTTCAGAATGAAATTATTTTCGAGTACTAATTTAATATTCTGTAAAAATCATACAGTTTATCAAAGAATTAATATTTATTAAATAAAATTGCTCAACTACCGTCTCTGCTGTTAACCTGATTCTATCTACTGAACTTTATTGATATTTTCATTAGTTTTATTTTTCTTATTTTCATTAGGGTTGGACATTTCTCATTGAAGACTCCAACAGGGTTCCCAATCGGGACTACAGGATCGAATAGGTATATACATAGGATAGGTTTTTTGAAGCGCGTAAAATTCGAGATATGTGGCAGGTCGAAAAGAAGCTTTAGGCCCCTGAAGAGTAGGGACGGCGCTCACCGCTGGATATTATCAATTACGATGCAGATGCCCACCCAATAAATTATTCGGACCCCGTGCTGGAATGGATATGGGTATGGATATGGATATAGAACCCTCTGCATTCAGGGAAGAGCGTATAGAGAAGAAGTTTCTCTCTCGCTCTCTCTTCCTACGTCCATTTCTCTGTCCATTCGTCGGTTCGTCTGTCCTGTGGTTTTCGGCTGAACAGTGGGGCGTCCCTTCGGTTTGATACTGTATGATCGAAAACTGGACCGAGAGATCCTTACTTATCTACCTACCTCTAAGGTATCCCTGGACGAGGTATAAATCTCCTTTGAATTATAGCACGCACCATACTGGTCTCGAGATGTGGTTATTATTTCATGCTACATGCATACTCATTATGTTTTACATCTACGCGTTACGTTTACTGCCCAATTTCGAAATCCCGTTACGCTCATACAGAATATTCTAGTTACAGAATAGAAAGTGAAAAAGATTTAAGAGCCGCATCAATAATAGATTATACGTAACGTTGCAAATGTTCGAGTATTTTGTATTTTGAGTAAAAGTCAAAACAACTAACGCAATTCTTCAGCGGCCTATGAGATATCTAAGAGCGCCTGAAGGAACAGACGGCAGACGAGTAAGAAAGAGAGATATGTATAGAATGTGTGTGTGTGTGTGTGTACATACACTATGTAAAGAAGAATAAAAGTGGTCAGGAAACGCCTTTGCCACCCTTGCCGACCTCGTACGCCTCCTGTCCGTCAACCCATCATCCCCCTTCTCATTCTATTTCCCGTTACGACCCCTCAATTTTTATTCTCTCTCACAGCCACCTACCTGTAGATAATTATCGATGAAACGCCCCAACAAAGGGCGCCTTTATGTTTTAAGTCAAAAGACTTAAAGCGTCGCAGACCTTCGTTCTTCATCGCTGAAAGGACTCTTAAGAGTAGAGTTACTCTCGCTCTTCTTCTTGCCATTTAGGCATTCTACTCTCTCTTTCTATATCGCTCTTTCTATGCTGGTACTCATGTGTATATATGTATATATGTATATATATATATTTCTTTTACTGAAGATGAACCACCAAGATATGGCATCTACTGGCGGAACTCAGAGGCCTACACTTAACCAAGGAATTTCACTCTGTTGTTAGCATTAAATGGTTCGATGAACTGGTCTTTATCATCCAAAAGGCAATTTTGGTGCACAGCTGTGAACCCGTGAACCCAAGCTGTGCTAACTCGTGCCAGCGTTCACTTTCCAACCTACCATAATGCTAGGTGTGGAAATGACTTGTGGGATTGCCTGGTAGCAAAATTGTAGGAAACTTATGGTTTACAAACGGTGCGGTAAATCATAGATCTGGACAGGCTGAATTCTTCGTCTAACCTGGATGAACGCATCAGAGTCAACTAAATTATATAAATTTTTCTCGATGATCTTGACTGATTACAAGTATACACGTGTACATAAGTACATATGTAATTGTAATGATCGAGTTAAAAATTTGTCACTGGAACTTGATAATTTGAATAGCCGATACTTCTTCCCGTAAGTTCCTCGTGCTTTTTCGAGTGATTGTCCCACCTTCAACCCTACCGGTAGATCCTCAGGAATGAGAGGGAGGAGTTGAGCGGGTTTCCAAGGGAGACGTAAAGGGAAGGATCGGTTTCTTTTCGATGCAGAGCCGCGTATGATCAGGTGGTAGGCGGCGGGGGATCAAAGATTCCGAGCGAACGCCCGGCTAGAAAGAGAGTAAAGAAGAAAAATCGAAAATATTATACCAGCTCCGAGTCCAAGAGCAGACTGGAGGGTGAGGCGACAACCCGTGACCAATCTGACACTAAATCAACTGACGCGCGCTTACTGCCTGGTCAGTACCTACTGCCCAGCTATAATATAACATTATGTATGCTACACCGTGCACGGAATCCCGCTAGAGGGTGTCGCAAAAATTCATATACTCAAAAAATATAAAACTATAATACGAGTTAAGGAACATATTTGAAATATTAAAATATTTTTATTGAATGAATTTTCACAAATTTTAACTACCCGCAAGATTGTATTGGCATTATGCATATAAATTCATTCCTGAAGGCGAAATTGCAAAAGTCGACGTTGAAATCTTACCGGGCAGAATGTCGCGGACGTTCAGCCTTGCGTAAAAAATGGAGTCTGATTTCGAAGCAATTTAAAATGTAAATATGGACCTCGGCTCGGCCCGTATCCTTTCGTATCTCCCCGGGTGTTCACGCGTGTGCGTGTCCATTATTACTAAGGATTATGATTATTATGAGAGGCCTCTGGACGGCATAATGCGTGAGATATGGCTGTCTAACGAAGTATTTAGCATTGACAATAATATTAAATTACAACGACCGTGGGCAGCCTTGGTTCCATTATCCACGTTCATGTGATCACAGGTGTAGCAGGATAGTCTAGGGAAAATAAATTGACAACTACGATCATCCAGCGTCTCAAGTCCTGTCTATGACTTTCTCGAATTTGTCAATATTTCGAAATATTATTATTCCCATTTGAATAATTTACAAATAAACACATTCAATGAACCAAGCACCACATAATGTACTCCGTACAGTATCAAATGCCTTTCGTTCGTGAATCACTCGCCTTTCTCATTTCAAAATATTATAATACATTTCATACAAGTTAACTCCCTAGAATTAGGTATTAATATGCATATCAACCAAAAAATCTTCATGGCTCATCAACGGATTAACATTTGTATATGGAAAAAAATTACAGCCAGAGAGTTTTCCTGCGGGTATTACCCGTCACTGAAATTACGGCTGACAGGAACTCGAAAAACAATTTCGTTAATCTTTAAAACGATTATATTACCAATTTATGAATTGGTCTCTAGCATAATGTATTTTAAAAAAAATCATATGCATATTCCTACGGCATTCAGTATAATTACATTGCAATATGTCTTGTATGGACTAACAATGTAATACAACTGAAGTTCCATTAGAAATAAAATTCCACAGAAAAATAGTGAATGAACTGATGTCATAAGAAACTTACGAAGCAGTGTAGGTACTACCTCACGAAAAAATTAGAAAAAATAAATCCGTTTTTACACGTGACCAAGTCGTACATCGTAAACGTGAGTAAATATATGTTTTACATACACTTTTACTAATAAATAACAACAGAAATTTCGAAGCAAAACATCCCAAACATTGTCTGTGTCAGAGGTTCGATATTCTCAGTGACATTTCCCAGCTTAATTTGCCTTGCCGATAACTCTACGATTCTCTCTGGGTAGTGTTGCATAAAAAAGAAAAGAAAAAGGAAAAACACAAGATCTCATGCGTCCTCCTACGTATAGCCACGAGGAAACACGCATGTCGTTTAGAAACATGTGTGCACGTGAATCGTTCCACAAGGACGACGTAATTCTTTCAAGAACTACACCGAGGGAAACTGTCAAACGTAGCTGCCTTACAGCTCGTTTTGCTTGAGTTTCTCGTTTCTTAGAGAATTATGACGCGTGCGTACGCGACGACCACCGTGCTGCCACGAGGAGAAGGACACAAAAATACAGTGGTACATTCGTTCATTAGCAGACCGTGATAAGAGTGATAGCGACGTCTTGATGTATGCGATTTAGAAATAGAGAGCGGTGAGAAAAGCGCGACAACGCCGACGACGAGGAAGACGACGTGGCGACGATGCTCCTCGACTTCAGACAAAACGAAGTGTGTCGTATTAATAGGATGCACGAGGGCGAGTCTCCTTGCATAGATTAATATAGATGGATGCGTTATATTCCGCTTGGATGCTTTTACCTTCCATTCTCTTTTCATTTCGTACGCTTGTACAGAGTTGCGTTACCTGTCCATGGTAAATTATTAAGAGGGACGCGGACGAACGAGTGGAAATTTTGTCACGCTTTCGATCGCTTTACTTAAATGAAAGGGGAAAAAAAAAGAAGAAAAAGAGATAACCGAGCGACTCTTATCCCCGGTGACGAGACGTACTCACTCTGTTAAATTGTAAGGTCGATACGGAGCCCGAAACCAAGAGAAACGAGGTCCTCCGGGACGTGGAGTAACGCAGCGAGAAGTCACGCACTGTCACGGTTATTCTGCAAAAATTCGTCGCTCGGACGCGGCTTCGTTTAGGCATAACGCGAACGCGATGAGATATCCGCAACCGATAATTTTTATCCCTTGACTCTCTTTCTGCTTCCTTTTTTTAGGAAAATTTTTTTCTTTTTTTTAACCTCGTTTTGGGACCAATAAAAGCGACGCTTTGAGCGACGTGACAGGACGGACTGCATCCGTTTTTGTTTAACAGCTTGATCTTGCGAACTATACCTTTTTTGAACGTAGGAATGAGGTACCTATTTTGTTCGCACGACTGCTCATTGCATTGTGTGTGTTCTGTACATTCTTATGGGTTTACTGTAAGGGTTGGTATTCGTGGGTAAGATTGGATTTTCGTTTTTCTTTTGGCGATATTGCAGTACAAGAGGTCATAGGAAAATGGTCCTTTTGTTTTATAGGTCATTGTTATGGGTACTTGGATGGTCATGAGGATGCAAATTGGTAGATTCCTAAGGAAAGGGATGGAGACGATGGGGATTTCTCGTGGCAATGCTACGATATTATCTTTGAATTCCCTAACTCGATAAACAACGTGGGATGTCACGGGAGGAGGGACTCTTTCTCCCGTAGCTTCGAGTCCCGGGAGCCTCGTGTCTCGTAAACATCCCTCTTTATTGCTGCCCCTCTCATTTCCAGTCCGCTTTTATAATTTCCTTTTTGAAAAATTCTCCTTCTTCAACAAGCGCCGCCGACTCGGCCGCGCCTCTTTGCTCGCACTCTTCTTATTCTTGTTATTCTTGTTCTTCTTGTTCTCGACTCCAACCGAGTCTCCCTCTGGCCTGTCTTTCAATTTTTTTTTCTTACCTCATCTATTCATCCTTCTATCTCTGGTTACTCCTTCTCTCTCGCGCGTATAACAGAATCTAGTTCCTTTTTTTTAACAGACCGTAGCATCGTTCCACGTGTATGTTAAAAAATACTGAAATTTCTAAAAAGTTCTAAAATGCTCCAGAAATAATCATATAACTCTAAGGGTAGTTTCGTTCTTGTGGAGTCTGTCGAAAAGAAATGGTGCACCTTCCCTCACTCCGCAACCGGCTATAGACTTCGAAAAGACAAAGGTGGGTTCGCTGCGTCGGCTTCCACATGGTCGTCCCGTGAAATGGCCGAGAGGAAGATTTTTAATTGACAGAGAACGAACGGACATGATAGGTATAAGGCGATGATGATCATGGAAGGAAAAGAACCTTCTTCCACGAGGAGCGGACTTCAAGGCTCGTGGGTTTGGGGATTCGATATTTCATATTTACGACGACCAGACACATAACGTCTCAAGGCACAGAAAGTTTTCGAGCTTAATAACCTCGCTGGTCTCACTTTGGGGGATTATATCCACGGATTAACATATTGACGCGGTCTGCCCACGAATGGGGATCGTGGTACCGCTCAAATATAAGAGGCGAGTTACTAAATCATACGGAGACATGCCATAACCATTTCAGAGAGGAATTAATACCCGTACCCACCTCCAAATACCTGACAGCCCCTCTGCGCCATTCCTACCGAAACACACTCATTAGTCCCAAGGATATCGTAATGACTCCGAGTCCATAACAGACATTAACTCATGTATAGCTTCCTGATAATCAAGACCGTCTTTTATTAATCACTCAAAAGCCACAAGCCATTACCAAAAATAACATATACGACCCTCATAATGCCCTTGTGAATCGACCCTCTGTTTTGTTATTCTTCTTCGCAAATTCCCATAAAGAGGATACACTCAGGTAAGGGAGTAGCATCATGGAACAAGTATCCGATGATCATCCTCCTCCAGGAAGTGTAGCCATTTGCAGAGGTGAGAGTGAAAACTAAAAGGGAAGCGAAGTGCAGCGAATAAAGAAGCATTCGGCCGTGCCGAGAGTGGCAAGAGTGGCAAGAGCAGCAAAAGTAAGCAAGAGTAACGGTCTTGGCATTGGCCTGCAGAGTGTGGAGGGCGGTGTGAATCCAGTGATAAATGATAGGACAGACGGAGGGCCTAGACCCGAAGACCCCAAGACCCACAGACCCACAAACCCACTGTGGGTACGGAATGGATAGAGGACCTTGTCTTGTCTCGGCGCATATTAATGGACAAACATAATCGCCGTATCGCAGCAGGAGCCTTCAGCTGAACCCTCTGCTTCTGCCGTTCGGAAACCTTACGGCCGCAGTTGTTCGCTCGAAGCCAGGAGGCGATGTTCTTCGGAGTAGACGTACTTGTTTCTTCCTACGATAACCTCACTGTATTGAACGTACTGTGGTTATTGACGTCGCTCTGTGGGACAGTATGGATCTTTCATACGTATATCGAAGTTTGCGAGAAAGTTTGTCTTTAGCTCTGGAAAGTGACTGGTGATGAGAATTAACGAGGATGCTGGAACTGATTGGTATTTCGTGACGTACTGTTTGTATAGTGAATTTTTTAGAGACGTGATGTGGTACCTTGTAAGAGAATGTGATTTAAGATGGCTGTTATGTTGTATATCGTAATACGTGTTAAAATGTATATCTGATTTTGTCGAGAAATCAAAGGCTGATTACGTTTATTCGAATAAATTATTCAGTCATTGATCAGAAATGATTTTTATCCTTAGAGAAGTAATAGTATGCGAGACCGTGATCAATGATTAATTTATTGATAGCTTCGGCAATTTCTAGTATCATGTTAATTACACGTTATAAAACGACGGTAAATAAAACTACGAGGGACGAAGGTGATAGAATAAATAATGACTATGGATATTGACACGAAGAAATAGAATTACGATGGAGAATTATTCACAATATAACGATCAGGCTAATAAGCACAATTAACGATACGACATCGCTCGTTATGCATTATTTAAATTCGACGGTTTAAAACAGGCATCAGTTCTTTTGGCTTATTGCAGCGCAACCGATTTCCCTGTGACGATGACACCAAAATTCATAGCTGACTTATTGGTCTGACGTGTCAATCAATTTCGCGTCAATATCAATCGAGCTTCAATTAATTCTCTGCGCTGATCTCAATCAGCCAAAAACACAAAATAATAATCAACTCAGTGACGAACGTTAGAACAGTCTATCTATGGTTATATATCGCCTTGACTGTAATTTCAGAAAAAGAAAAAAAAAACCCCAATCAAATGACTTGTTCCCGTAAGAATTAAATATAATGGCTATACGCGTAAATATCATAATTCTACACTGTCGTGAGATCCTAATCGATAACCTCGAAATTTTAGGAATAGACTATCGATTGTATCTAATATTTTTCCAAAAACACTTCTACCTTCGATTTTGATCCAAGAAGCACATGTTCTATCAACAAGACCTACGTCCAGCTCAGATAGCACGATAGCAAGTGCCGTTTGATTACGTGGCCGCTATCAGCCACTATAAACCTGAGGAAGGCGGCTTTAACACCGCCTCTCGGAACCGCCTCTACCTCCTGTTCTCCCCTCTCGTCGCTACCAGGCCGCTTGAGGCCATAGCCGATGGAGTTGGTGCTGAAGTCGCAGTTGGAGAACGCTACCTCGAACCAGCGCCATACCATATACCGACCATACCATACAACAAGATAGCATACTATACCATGAAAGAGCATACAGTATGCCATAGGTAGTACAGGGAAACGGTGAGGGCCGATTGCCGAAGAACCTCCTTGGACGTGCGTGAGTACGTGCGTGCGTGCATGCTGGGGTTTAATGGGCCCAGCTAATGACTATTGGCTAGCAGATCTGGGCGGGACTACACGTTCACTCGGTGCACACACATCAGCCACATATGGGCCACAGTCCCGTGGGTACCTCTTCTTCCGTGGAGTGGATCGTGAAGTTTCATGATTTTCAAATAAGATCCTCCTCCTTGGTACCCCTGCCTTTCGAGTAGCAAGATCAAAGAATGTGTACGAGCAAGATATTTTTGTGTTAAAAATATCTCCACCGTATCTCATTCGTTTTATCATTGATAACGATTCCATGTAACGTCTTCATAATAAACCCCCACGTGTTCATCAGGGACCAAGGAGAATCTACCGGTACACGAACTTGGCATTGCATATTTCAAAGGTTTCTGACCTCGTGGTGTTGAGAGTTTTACGATAGAATTTACATAGAATGGCGACTGTTGCATCGTTCGTATTAGAAGGAACACACGATGTGTCCATACGTGAGCTCGTAAGTCAGTAATGCGGAGCAGACGTGGAGCAGACGTTGAAAACATCCATCACGCTCGAGCTTATCTCTTCTCGTAGATCTCTGCTTCATAATTACACTCTCGCCGGCTCGCCAGCGTCTCCCACTCTTTACCCTTAACAACTACGAAAGAACAACCCTGCGTACGACCATCCGTACATACGTCCATACGTGTGGAACAAGCTGAAGAAATGTTGAAGCGTCCGGATATTGAAGCTAGTTCTCTGTCGCGTATGTGAAAACGGTGAGGAATGTATAAACAATTGATAACGCGAGACTGTGTTATGTGTTCTCGTATACTTATTCGATATTACTTGCCAAGTTGAAAACCACGAGTGGCTGTAAGTTTCTACCAGCGAAAACACAAATGTCTTATTCATGTACCCATGGCTGCTATACGTGGAGGGAAGAGTAAGATTAAATTTTCATGAACTTAGGACAATACGTAAGACGGGTATGAAGTACTGTGCATATGAAAATTTAATTTGGTTTATATCAGCGAATCAGCTTACGAAACTGTATGGAGAATAATCGAAATATTTGATCTTAGCATTTGGGTTTCATAATTGAAGCAGATAAGGGTTGACATAAAATTGCTATTGTTATGAAGAAATATTATTGTATCAATTTTTTTTACCGATTCTGAAACAACGACGCATTTGATAAATGCTTTTTAAAATTGCGGTAAGATTTGTTTTTCGTTCTTTTTTTTTTTTGGAGGAAGGTGGGAGAGCAACAAAGTGATCTCCGCTAGCGTGTACGGCAGCCATAGCGCCCAAGATCCCCGTACCGTACGAGGGTTGCAATTTTTGTATTTGCAGGAATATTTATAGCGGCTTGAAAGATTACCATAAACAACGCGGCGAAGAAACTCAAAGATTACTGTATTTAAAACAAGGGGGAATAATTACCGGCGACCAACTACTAGAACCATCGAACCGGGAACTCAAGGGGCGTGCTAAACGTCACGGAGCGCCGCTACACGGCAGACCAACCAGACCGCCCAGAAAAAATGGATAATTTTCTTTTTGCATATTTCCGCAAATTTTCTAATATTATCGCATTAAAAAAAAATAATATTTTTCTTATCAAATTTAATTTTTGGTCTTTCGTCGACACTCGGAGGGGATGACTGCACCTTGAATCAGCGACCTAACGAGCGGTAGCCATAAAAGTTATAAATTCACTTTACATTTATGCCTCATCCAGTCACGCAGTGCTCTTACGAATCTGATGATGATGAACTTCCCTGGGTAGTACTTTTGAAACCGAGGGTGCTCGTAAAGTCGAATTTAATCTGCCCCCGAGAGAAAGGGGGATTGGGATACCAAAAGTGGCTTCTGGTATTTCACATACGTATCAGAGTATCACTCGTATGTAAATTATAGTCAGAATTGATTTGTCTTACGTTACATATATGAGCTTTATGCAGAACCTAGTCGTTCGTGTTCGCAAGGGGAAAAGTACATATACCGGAACAGGGTTGTTAGAGAACTAAGGAAAATCACAGAATGCTGATCACGCTCTTAAACAAAGTTGTAATTTTCTGCACCTTGATTCGCGGCCAATTAAAATGAAATGCGTGCAACTGCAACGATTTCCGATACTCATAAATAGCAGCGGAATTCTCTACATTGGTTTACAACGTACTATTAATATATTTACGACGGAAACGGCAGTTGGAGTCGTCAGTGAATTTCATAGCGGCTATCTTTTACCTTATACAAGTGTTAATGATACGATGCAAACTGATTGTATGTCAATCAACCTATTTTAACGTTAAATTTTATCGAGCAAAGTATTTCTACGAGACTGACAAGAAAATTCGCCTTTATCTTCGACACTTTTACTTTCTACATTGACGTTTAAATTTCCTGCGATTACCGATCTCATAATCGCTATCATTATCCTACACTTATTGTTCCTAGAATTATCCCAGTATATGCTTCCGTCATTAAAATAATTATCGACATTACGCGATGCTTACCTTCCGTACTATAAACACTGTAAGTCATAGTTAGAAAAATTGATGTAAAACAAAATTTGTATCCAATACAAGAGCGTTATGCAATTTCCAAGCTTAAATTACGTGAAAATCAATGCAAAATAAAATACCCATTAAATGTCTTATATAAGATTCGTAATTTCGTCCGAAGGCTAATTACATGATTTTCAGTAATCAAACGAAAATTCGATCAATGATAATCGTCACGATCAATAATTTATAACTGTCAGTAGTTTTGATAATCGCCAATCTAAGCCGGATATCCCGGCTAATTTTTTTCTGGCTTTGCTTACATCGCGATAATCTATGCGATCGCGAAGCAAATCGCTCTCGCGATTAGCGCCCGCTCACGCAGCCCGACGATCAGTGCTCGTATCATCGATCTAAGCCGTCATAAAAAGTCACGCTCGATCGATCCCGAGTCGTTCGAACCTTCCCGACAATTTATTCGTATACCAAGCGCATGGCAAATTGATCGTAACGAGATTTAATTAAAAAAGACAATGGCTGCAGTTATGCACGATTATTCACGACTGTAAAGTCGATCCATGTTGTAGCAACGTGCACCGCCACGTGTACCAACTGCACATGCATTAATGCACGTCGACCAACCGCCTCGAACGATATCGCACGAGCGAAGCGAATTGTTCCGAAATTATGAGCGATTTGCGATCGCAGCCCATGAGTTGTAGCCAAGTAAATGGAGGGATATATTGCTCAAGCACTTGGACAGAAATGTCTAAATGATCGTTATATACTATGATCGATGACTCGATTCGACCCCTTATACAACCGGTAATACTTAACCTAAGATTCTGGATCGACCTTGATTCAAGAAATCTTATATATATTTTTATTTATTAAAGGCTGTATAATAATATGATATCCCGTATCTCGCATAAGTATTTTGAATATGAAAGGGGTTGAGACTATTGGGAAGACTGAGGGAAAAGGTAGAGGGAAATTCGTGAGGTAAGGTTAGGAGTGGGTGACGCCAAGCGGGAGAGTCTGGAATGTAATCACAGGATTCCCTCGCGATTCTTCGGGATGCAGCTGGGAAGCCATCTTGGATTCTTAGCTGGGTCGCGCCTTATATATATTGTTCATTAGGCGTTGACAGTGACAGCGTGGCTCGTGTGTCAGACCTCCCCGATTCTCCCAGCTTCTTACCGCGCCGTACCGTCCCCTGCAGTCTACATTCTGACTTTCAAGAAGTTACGCTTCCTCGAGTATGAAAATAGTTTCTGGAAATAAAAGCTCCCGCATTCTTTCGCTTCCTTACTAAAAGGCCACTGTATGTAATACGGTCAATTACGGAATGGAATTTCAAAAATATCATTCATTTCTTAGTCACCCGCTAACCACACGATATACAACGTATTAATTCCTCTATACATATAATATTCCCGACACATTTTTCGACAATTGTTCGTTAACGTACAATATCATAAAGTCATCCCAACACACAAGAAGATTTCACTTTCCATACTTGCAGCTGACAAAGGTAGAAATCGTACGACGTGTGTGCAGTGGCGATTTGTTTATCAGCTTATCGGCTATTTATCCCCCCATCCCCTCCTTTTCCATGAGCTATTGCAATTGAGAACCGGTTCTGCGAATGTTGAGCCAAAACGGCCGCCAGGCGATACGAATGAAGATGCACCTATTTAATTTGGACGGCTCCCTAGGCGTAACGTTCGGTGATTGCATTCTTCATAAATTGTATGTACAGGGTAATCCACGGGCTTATACAGTGCGCGGTTGAGTTAGCGAGTTAACACGCGTTATATGAAGTGAGGCATTATTCTCGGTGTAACGTCTAGCGCACCTCGGATAATCGTTTCCCTCGGACGAATGATAAAGCGACGTCGTCGGCGTGTGCCGTTAAGATACGCCGCGAGTAGGTACGGTCGTGTAGGTATAAGAAGAAAAAAAATGTTCCTCGTAAAGAAGCACGCAAATATGCATGGGAATTGCGCGTGTGAGAAAGGTAAGAGAGTAGTGGGGATCGGGGGGGCCGAACTATATAGGAAATATCCCCACAGGGGAGCAAAGCGAAAACGACTTGCATGCCTGCACGCTAAAATGTTGTCGCCGGCGTCATAACTCCAGGGATTTTTGTCGCGGGCTTTGGGGCTGCGGCTTTATGCGAAACCTTAAAATTTCTCGCATAACGAAGGCTACCCCCATCGGGTGGTGGATGATCTCTGGTAAGAAGTCTTGGCTCTTACGTATACTCCCCTTGAATTTTTATTCCTTGAACATGGAAGTTTATAGGTGCAGTTTTTGATGAGGTTACAAGGTACAGTGTGTATATCTATGTATATACATATAATGACAACCAAGCGCACGACTACGTTGCTCGTGCATGGGTATTGAGCATGTGTGATTTAAAAAAAAAATTCTTGATAAATCTCGATAACACCTGTATGTTGCAGAACTGGTGATTAAGGGCGATTTACTCAACTTGAATACACGCACCCAGCTACGTCATTCGTTGCTCTTCACTGTACCTACTGTGCGTTAATAAACGGTAATACTTTGCAGCGCTATCTGCGCGAGCCTCGTATAAAATTAACCGAGTTGCTGCGCGTAAGTAGATAGCATTATCCTGAGCGTAGCGATTCATAACCGTAACAAGATTAGCTCGGCTCAACCCCATCTGACTGTTATTGTTTACACTTCCCACCTTATCCTCAGTCTGCCCAGCCCTTATTCCATCGCGGTACAAGAACCAAGGAGAATGAAGACGAAGCCGAAGGGCGCGTCTCGCTCGCCACGAGAAAACGAAGACCTCCTCTCTCTTTCTCTCTCTCTCTCTCTCTCTCTCTCTCTCTCTCTCGAGCCTAGCGTTAATTAGTTTCGCCTGAGTTAATGACTTTTTCCCTCCTAATCAGGTAATTCCGTATCTCTTTAAAATAATCTCGCCGCCCTCCGCTAATGAAATTCTGAACTCGTTACTTACACTCGTGGCACCGCTTTTGCTCGGCCGCGCCATCTTATAGTCATCGGCGACCGGAATATAGGTAGTATCGTTCTCCTTTTAAGACCCTCTTCTCCTTTTCCTTTTTTTAATTCTCTCTCGTTGACCTTATAACATCAGGGATTATTCGTGTTCTCTTAATGCGTCAACGATCCAGTGTAAGGTCAGGGTAGGTACGTATAGTCGAGTCTGTAACTGACGGTGACTTAATGAATCTATAGTTCATAACTGTTGCATATTCATCGAAGAATAGGTTTTCTCAATGAAAAGGCATGAGTTTAAATTAGCACCTTTTATACAATTTATACTTTATTACGGAACCGCACGTCATTCGCGTTTCTATACCACGTGTTGATCACCGTTCTGCAATATATCTAAAATTCAATGTATATAAGATTAGATTGAAAAATATATTAACTCTGCATACATCAATTTGTTTTATTTTGATGAACTTTTTTAACGAGATTCATTCTCGTTAGACGTATTTATAATTAAAAAGAAACCGATGGCAAATATTGAGCAAGCAGCAATAATCAGTGTTATAACTATGCTTGTATGTCACCACGGGTATAAAGCGCGTAAATATAGAGGAAGGTTATAGTGGTGGGTAACGTACCGATGTACCGTAACGGTGTGGTTGCAAAGAGTGGCTGTTTTCCACAAGACCCCACCCAGCCATTGCGTGACTCGCCGTGTGATCAATATAAACTACCACCTCGCCGCTTAGCCCAACGTTTCATTTCATTTCGTTCCTTACCTCGCCTTACCGTTCTCATCCGGCGCTGTACGAAAACCTCATGATCGCCATCTTAGCCTAACTAACTTCCTCCCCACGTTCAGGTAAGCTTCATTACCGTCCCAGCTGGGTCCCACTACTACTTTTACCTAAAAGTCCCACGCGCTACGTCACGAACGTTCATTTTCTCTGATCTATAATTGAACTGGCCAATCTTTATAGAAATGATTTACTTATCGCTCAAAATCTCTATACGCGATTCACACTTTAGTCGAGCAAGGTTGCCATCGTTTAACAATTTTTTTTTTCACTTGTTTTTTTAAATCTTGTTTTGTTTATTTTCCAAGGTATTGCTTGAATTAATGGACCGTACCTTTTACAGACGTTTCAGTACGTAATGATTAAAATTCAGGAGCCACACGGTAAATCATAAGAAGTTTAAAGTCTGGAACGCTATAGTTATCCATGGGAGGTCCCGGATAACTTTTCCTCCAGTCACGGAAACATTGTAAGGTAACATGTGCGCGCTCCTGCAGAGCAGAACACATATTTTCGATCTCCGTACATTAAATATTAAAGGCAGTGTTACATGTACCTGTTTACGCGGTCGAATAAGTTTTCACTTTTTTAATTTTACGCAACTGATTTTTACTCTGTAGAAATTATATTGCGTTTTTCTCAAAAAATTCGACGACTTACATATATGTATACGATGATAATCGATTTCTTATATCTATTGGAGAATCGATTAATATATTTTGAGAAAGAAATTATAGTAGATGTGGTCCATATATAATAGAGAAAAAAAAAACTATAATATTGCGTGTTGCGAAATACACGTGTCACTGACAACATATACAACCCCCTGCTAACATCTCAGTCGCGGACCTCGTGTCTCTTTCAGATTTAAAAATATTTCGCCCGTGAAACAAGCAGCAATAAATACAGGAGCGTCCGGAAAGTAGGCTGTGAAAAAATAAGATTTATATTCCAAAATGATTCGACTTCGCGGAGCCATGAATTTTTTTTTCCTGACACGTATCGCGCCTGATATTACACCCTGACATGCATTTATTCTTCCAACGTGTTATATCAATCTTTAAGCTCAGTGCGATTCGCACGGTGCGTCAACCACTAAAAATCCTGAACATCAAAGTATATATTTTAGTACGTAAATTCACGAGACACCACCTACAACGTAGATATTTCAATTCCACGCGTTGTTATGGAAGCTGTATACGTCTTCTTATAATCATTCTATATGCATCCAATGGTCAATAAAATGTTAAAGAGACGCATAAAATTGTATTCCAAACGACTTTTTCCATAATCCAACTTAACATTTATAACTTCATTTCCGCAGAGATCGCACACGTCGCACGAAAAAAAGAAAACAGCCCGTGCAAACTGTCTGCCTTCATGCGGAACGTGGAATCGCGACCAGTTTTTAAAAGCTGACCCTCTCGAGTCTTACCGACCATCCGATCTCATACCCTCGATCACTGATGGACGATCGTCACGATCTTGAATACAAAAATACCCAGCGTTCTTGTTTCCTCGCTGAATATGGATATGGATATCGACCAGCATTCCTTCCACGAGTTTGGCCAATAAGGAAAAGGCGTTTAACATGGGTTTGCTGTAGAATAAAAATGAGAAAATTACCGATTCCCAGGAACGAGTCTCCCAATGAGTTTTTCAGTCTGAATACCAGCCCCGAGTCAGATTTCTATTACGCATACCTACGGCTTCGGCATAACAGTACCAAACCATTTCAATAACACTCATCGCCCGGAAACCATGCTGAGCTCCTTCCGATGTGTAGGGAAGTTCGGAATGTCCAAACGACGAATTCCAACATTCCGCCGCCACATTTCCCTCAGCCATATTGCGACTCGACTGCTTTGCACGAGTACGTGTCGAGAGTAACAGTTATTGTGAACCGGCCGAAAATTATGAAGCGCTTTACGTGCCACTAGAAACCGCACGAGCTTCTATATTGCCACTAAAGTTCTGTCTTATCGGGAGATTTCTCTTGGATGCGCTTCCTGGTGACAGAAGCTTCTCCCACGGAGGATCTTCGTGGTGGCACGTATCTGTCGTCACTTTCTATACATATCTCTATTCGAGGGAATGAACGTGTATAATAGACATAGGAGGTATTTCCTTGAAGGATTGTCGAATGGCACAGTAGTCGCCATTTTAGAACGAGACGAAGTTACATTCGCATACAGTCGCGATAACGGACGAGCTGGTCGTCGAGAAGTTAGTGGTCGCTGTCTAAGCAGCTGAAAAGTTAGGGAACGCATTGGCCATTCGGTCTGCGGCAACTAATCGGGGAATTAGATAAATATCTTACCTGGAAATCAGAGCGAGCTTAACTCAGTCCGTGAGTCCGCTTCGTAATATAGTGGCGGCGGCGATCGCAATAACTTACTTTGAATAAATGAAACGCCGACCGTTCCGAACGCGAGTCAGGTTTCACGAAGCGGCAGTTCCTCAACGGGACAATGTTTAGCGTTCGGCAAACAAACCACAACCGCTGGCCTCTATCCTGGTTTAGCTGTCAACTGCGTTCAGCTTGCGATTCCGTCGCGTTTAGATGCCCGAGAGTCATTGCTCTTGCTAAACTACTTTGACGTAAAAAATAAACACTCGAATACAGTAAGACTACTGCAGAGAGTATACATATACGTGGTGTACTATATGTAAGTACGTGGAATTATTATTACAAGATTTCTTTAAAGCATAAGCATAGAATTCTCAAATCATCATACCTATACTTATTTATTACACCAGAATCGGCTAACGGTGGTTGGCAGTGCCAGTCTTACGTATAGACATTCGCTTCATGGAAAGTACATAGTAGTAATAGTCGAGCCTCGCGAGGACAGAAATTTACGAGACAGGGCAGCCATCTTTCACGAGAAGTAACATCCAGGATTTTCAGGCATCGGTTCAAGGAGTTTCTTTGCTCGATGATAAGCCATGTGTGCACGTAACGAAGTCCGGTGAGTCTATTTTCGTAGCATCCTTATCGGATTCATCCTCGGTTTTTTTTTACACAAAGAAACTCATTTTTTCATTAGGATCGACGCTCGGTATTTAATAACTACAAGATGCGTTTAGGGCTGTCGCTTGCGTGTACTAGAAATCGATATTTCAATATTGTTTTGTTTCATTCGTTTCTTCTATGACATCCGTTTCCTTTGGGATTCGTGCTCGATCACTTCTCTATGACGGGTAGCACGAGTAGATAAATTATCTTGGGATGATCGCTTATCATAATCATCGTGTAAGGTATCACTTTATAGTGTGCAACTGGCTTTACACTCACTCGTAATTAAACTGACGTTTCAGAATATTTAAAGATATTGCCTGAGCTATTGGCAAAGTCTAGTTATTCTATAACTGCGGTTATTAAATCAGACCTGTCGTTAATAACACGAGGAGTTCTCTTTATCTGTATCTAGTCGTGCGGAGACCCGCTCTCGTTCGTTTCGTCGCTAATTATTTTAATTGGCCGGCGCACATTCAAAAGACAGACCCAAAGGAAGATCCCTCGGGCTGCCGTCTATACGACTCGGCAGATTGCTGATCCAGAATACTTTTTATCTTACTTCCTTTTATTTCCTTGAGATTGGCTCGTTAGCATATTGATTGGCGATGACGGGATTCGCCGTAGTGAGCTCTTAGAAAAATTAAAACTTCTTTAGTTAGGCATTAACTTTTAAAATTCGATCCCTTCGTTTAAATCAGTCTAAGGAAATTCTTAATTGACAGAAAATCTCTATTGATGAAATTTTATATAATTTGACAAGCGAACGTGCAGTTTATAATCTACGGATATGTATAGCGTAATCGGATATTACTCCGAGATGAAATTAAAAGAAGAAGGAAGATCAGCGACCCGTAAATCGCAACTGACTGAATGGTCGAAGCCGCGGGCCGACGGACGAATCACTATTATTAAGAAACGCAGGAATACTTACACGATTATTATTGCCGAGCAATTTAACAGTAGTAAACTGAAATTAAAAGGGAACGTGTTATTTCGTCGGTTCTGACAGTCCCAAGAGACGGCAAGTCCCCCGAGGCAATACAAGCGCGTTTCACAACCGATCCTAGTCAGCATCCCGAGAAGGCGATAGAATCTCTAACGAAAAATTTTTCCTAACAACCCAACATCACTCGGTATAACATCGATCAAAGATGTAATTCTTTAAGGACACGGTACACGCAGACGGTCAACCCAATCCTGGTTTTAATCCTCGGCTTATCGTTAGCATCCCACTACCACTGCTAGACCCAAGCACCGAGTCATCCGTTTGTCTTCGAGATGCGTGGCATAGTAGCCTTTATATCGTATTCAATCTCATGCAAACGTCTCAACTGGCTTGGGCATAAATCCTGGAGCGAACAAGCGCGGGAGCGAAGCGAAACAATCGACGACGTGGGTGACGGAAGACGCTTGCAGACGCTCTCGAAGACGCTCCGCAAGGAGTTAGGACCAATGCGACGAGAGCGGCAGGAGCGGCAGGAGCGGCTGGAGCGGCGAACGATGGACACAAAGTCCAGCTCCGCCTCTGGTTTCGCATCCGTCTTGCATCTTCTTTCGGAGTCTGATCGGCGATCCTCCTCTGCTTTGTCCTGCTCGTTCCTTGCCCGTGTCAATTAATGTCCTTCGCGTCCGCCGCTACGTATCTTCGCCTCGTGCTCTTCCGAGCTACCTTAAGATTGATCGATGGTCTGACCCCTTGGGATGAATTGGCCACATTGCGCTGTATTTTTGGTAGCCCTTCTCACTGGCGCATTGTCTTTGAATGGCACCCACCAGTTTCGAGTTCTGCGAACAAGATTACCAATCTTACTACTTTTCGCCATTGACTTCGGATCTGATGCAGCTTCACGTCGAGTGGAGTACATTAGCTGGAAACTCTTTTGATCAGTAAGAATTATCTATATAAGGGAGATTCGACATTTTTTGACACTAGATTTACAGACATTGATTAGCAGTCAATGTAAATTGCTAAATAATAATTATGATTTCTGTGACTTTGCCAATTAAGTTCCACACCTTGGCCACGCACCTTTAAATTCCATACCGACTGGTGCAAATTCGTAATTGGCACCTGTGTGGAGTTTAAGAGTTAAATATGAAATTTGAAATCCTTCAAATTGTCGAATTCCCGTAAATCTAGTGTTAAGGGTTAGTTTATCGCATTTGGTACTATGCAGAGTAATTGTTTCCTTTTGAAAAAAATGACTGACAAATTTTCGGTAAGATGTAGATGAAAGTCGGTTGAGGAGCTTTGACGGAAGATCAGTGGTGTCTATAGATGGCTTTATAGTTTTACGAATAAGCGGAAGCTAATGAGGCAGTTTGGCTGCGTCAGGGGCGGTTATATTTCTCTTTGACGCATCGAGAACTTGTCGGACTGTCCGTCCATCCATCCGTCGGATGGTTTCATGGTCGGAGAACCATTCGAAGGCGGCGCAGGAGACAAACCAGCGAAGAAGAGATTGACGTGGCACGCTGTCCCCATTGACAAGAATGTGACAAGAACCAAACTGACCTTGCTCCTTCTGCTGCTTCCCTCGTAGAAGATGCTACTGCCGCGATACTCAACTACACGAGTCTCAAGTTAAACTTGTAACACGAAATAGTAAATATTTCATAATACAACTTAATAATATAAAAAACATATTAAGTTTGACATAAAATATTGATCCGCTAAAAATTGCTAAAATAAAAAAAACATTCTTAATCAAACAGACCAACGAAAGATCGTTAAAAAATCAAAGTATAAAAATTCTCACAGACATCTTAGTAACAATCTCATTCGAAACGTCAAGGTTCGTCCATAAATTCCAATAGAACCGCTTGCGCGAGACGTTAAGAGGATTAAAAGAAGCGAACTGTGATTGGCCGCTTGAGAACTCGAGAAAATCATGTCGCAGCTATAATACGCATTGGTGACCACCCGGTGGCTTATAGGAGGTGATCGTTTTGCCGGTTTTTCTCGGTTATTAAGAAACCATCAATCTTCCTTGGTGATCGGATCGTCCTAACACCACAGGGATCTCCCTTCGTTCATCAAAGCGTTCGCATTGCGTTTACTCGTGGACCCCTTGTCGGAAGCATCCAGATTCGACTCCGCTGTTTGATCCAGCCGACGGGCCGCCATCTCGTTCTCCAACCTCCAACGTTTTCCTACCTATCCTTTTTTTTTCACTTCACGGCTCTCCTTGATCTGCACTTCAATACAGAGCGGATCAGGTGGGACCGGTTATCCACTCCGGAGGGCGATATGGATCGTAAGCTCAACTGACAGACGGACAACGGAACTGTAACGTCATCATTTTACCGGTATACAGAGTTTTTGTTTCCTCTGTAAACATACTCGTCTACCTTTTGCTACAATATATGCCCAGTGCGAGACGCACCTTCCTGACATTAATTTCCTGACAGAGGATGCCTCCGCAAGGTTGAGCACGAAACGTGCCCCACGTCGCTTCCAGATTGACAACCAAATTTATGATCCTCCCGGAAGCTATGGATGTGACGCGGGAGGTACGAAACTCGAGACAGGAATCGATCATCCTATAGTGGAGTCGAACTCAGATTTGTGGCTCTCTTTCATTGGTCGTGAACATAGCTACGAGTATTACTGAACGCTGTCTGATCTCGTGTTGGACAAGTTGGCTGTCACTTCGAGTTTTGCTGAATGTTAAACGGACATATTGGTACTCGACTGCCTGTTGCTACTAGATATAATATAGGAGATAAAGCATTGGATTATGCACAGTGATAGCTGGATGCTTGTAATCTTACGTATATTCCGAGCTATAACGGAATTTTGTTTTGGCTATGAAATATTTAGAACTCATCGTGCTATTTAAAACGTCTCGACCAATGAGAATCGGACCAAGTCGATGGTGTTGATTGGTGGCGTTTGCTAATGTGTTTGTGCCAGCTGCCCAATCCTGGTGCCCTCCAAGCGATTACCTTCCTCGTCTGATCGTTCATGCTAATTTCATATAACAACTGCCCTCTCGCCAATGGGCTCGCACCGGTGGGCGCCTCTATTTTTCTCCCGCTCGTAAAATGGAGAGCTCATCCCAGACAGCCGTTCATTGCCTGGATGAAAGTTCAAGTTGTCGTCACATCTAGAAGCGAGGAGTGCTTAAAATTAACTTGCGCTGCTAGATTTACGGGCTGAGAACGCCGCACGAATTTACAGGAAACACGATGGAACTTGGATCGTTCTCAATATACGAAAATTTATATTCGTTCGGGTCATCCTGATGTGGTCAACACATATTACGATCGTTATATGTACGGTAAAATTTTAATAATACGGCGAAATGACGTTATCATCACATGTGAATAGAGGTGGACGGAATTCTCATTGGCATAGATTGTTATAGAGGTAGATAAGACGAAGGCAAAGAAAGCAATAACATTTTGTCTTGCGCCATTTTTTGCTCTCCTAAAAGTTCCATCCGGAGCTCATCGGCGAGTCGCGGTGCCGGTGGCTTCGCTTCGTCGTGGGTATTAATTCCGAGGATAAAGGAGCAAAACGATGAAGAAGACCATCTATGAGATGAGAAAATAATAATAAAGTGGAAATGAGCGAGCCCGTCCATAAATTGCTCCGCTCCTTGTTAATGGTCTGGGGCCCCAGGCGACCTCAGCTAAACGTGGCTCGCTCTGACCCAGCTTGGTTGGGCCAGCTCGGATCTGGTCCGACCCGTTCGAGATGCGCTTGGAAGTCTCATTTCTGTATTTAATGGACGTCTAGCGATGGCCACCGAGTCTCTGCTTCTGCAGAAGGGCCGACCATTGAGGAAACAAAGGATATCGTGGAATTGGATTCGCAGTCTAGCTCTTGGGAATCGTCCTTCATATGTACATTATTTTCTTTTTTTCTTTCATTTTTGTGCGTTCCTTGGAGTAAGACTTTACGTTAACCTCTATGCACGTTGGCTGTAACAGCTTATGCTCTATGTATAAGGGGTTTCTAAACCTATTTTTGTCTCTGTCCCATTCATGTAACTTAAATGGACAAACTCAATCGGTAAGTCTAGGCGTTAACGACGTTGAGTGTACAATATAAATTAAGATCAGTTTTTATTTTCCGTGATTCTGTGGAACTTAAGTTATCTACAATTCCATGAGATTGGTGTATATTTGAATGTTAGAGGGCACCACCTTATGGAGTAGAGTTTACTGCCATCTAGGAAGTCGATGATGAACTACAGTTTCTATGCTGAGAATTATTGGAAGAAATATATCACAAGGCGATAATTTAACTTCTTCTGATAAAAGGAATTGTGATTTGAAATTATGGACAGTAAGTCGGAGTAGCAGTGTCTTTTACAGAAAGTTTAGTAAAAGATCTTATAATAGCTGGTTCCTTCTGTATCAGCAAAGAACATTACCTACCGCGCGTAATATCTCTTGAAAGAAAATGCTCGCAAGGTGACTGTGGGTAAAGGTAATATTTTGTTTTTGGATTATCTCGTATAATATTAATAAATCTTCAACACACTATACCAAAAATTTGTTAAGTAAAGCAAATAAGGAGATTTGGTAAGTTGCTTTTGTAAAACACCTAGCAAATACGTTTATCGCGTTTTTATAACTTGTACATAGTTGCTATGTAGCAATAGATATTATGTAGCTGTTATAAGATACGTTAGCTCAACGATACAGTCAGATCATTCCCTACATTTTATTGCAAATAGTGACTGTAAGATTATAATGAATGATTAGCAATGCATATACAGGGTTATTCACTACACCGTACCAGCTGAACTGAGACGCAATTGAACAATTTTGTTAATCGAGGCAGTGTGATCTTGTTAAACAAATGGAAGATTCTGAGGTTGATGATAATAATTTATGGCGTTAACTTTTATTTCTTTAATGATGTCAGAGTCTGATTGATGAAATCACATATTTGTGGTCAACTACAGCTGGTGAATTTGCCATGAATAACCCTATATAAGTAATATAATTATACTATTATTTTCTACCAAAATATTAATTTGGTTATTTATACTCTGAAAAATGCTCTTTGGATTAATAGAAAGATCAACTTAAAAAGGGATAATTAGATAAAGCATATCTCATTTTATCAGTTTTTAACACGGAATATGGACGTAGAGATATCAATACAGTTTGTAATAAAAAATCTTGTATTTCTTAATTAAATTCGTGTAGCATATTTCGTGACAATGCTTCTGAAAAATTGGAAAACACATTGACTTGCTTCTTTACATTTATCAAATGAATACAAAAATTCTTTTTCTGTAAAGCGGCCAGTGGTTTGACAAGATATAAGATCTTTCTTACTACTGTCAAAGACATAAGTAAACGTTGCTTTCGCCTCCTGCAATAGAAATTACTTTTGAGCCCACAACATTTAAACTGTTTAATGTTAAATGTTTCTTACATACCTGTATCTGTGTTGTATCTGGATCAAGTATTAGTTTCTGCGAGTCTTTTTCAATCATACAAGTTACAGCTCCGACCATAAATTTCATTGACAGACCAGAGTTAATAAGAGCTAAACATGCAGCATTTACAATGCATGCTAGTAACTGAAAGTATATTCTACCTTAGACATAATATATAATCAAATAAATAAACAAATAAAATAAATGATCTTAAATACAGGACCTACCCCACCGGAATCTTGTAATTCCTGAACATTAATGCAAATGGCAGTACCAGGATGCAAGGTTGCAATCAATGCAGCTTCACAAGTTTCTTTAATAATCTGTTCCCTCATCCTATCATCGACACCTTAAAAAATAAAATAAGTATCAAACAACTTCATCGATAAATAGCATACAATGCATATGTCATTGAAATTATTGTGAAAAGTATATTATGATTACTTAAATACCCTATAATAGTAACAATTTAACAGATTTCTTCAAACTCCAAGAGAAATTATATCTTGTATATAATTCAAGAACTACAATATTATATCAAAATAGTGTTATAGATACAATACTCACAAGGTGGTCCTTTAATGGGGGTATATACTACTTCAATACTAGCTTTATCGTGCATCATTTTTTGTAATCTTGCTTCCACGGGTCCATAAATCCCAGCTACTACAGCAGTATCACCTGTGTGCATAAAAAAGTAATGTATTAACTAACATATAATAAATAAAATAGTAGAAAGAATCTTCAAATATATAACATAAACCTTGCATAAACATTGCCGATCCGTCCGGCATTGTAAGTTGATTAAGTTCACACTTCATAGGTCTTAAAATGCCCTCATCTTCTACAATTTCTGTACTTTCCATTCTTATAACTTCACGTTTAAAGTTCCATTAAAAGAGAAAACTTTAAAGAAAGGTTAGAAATACAAATCGAAGAAGCGTAAACACGTGTATAACGCCAATTCACATAAAAGCAGCTACTGCAGCGCCCCGTGACGAACTTTATAGAAACTAATAATTGACTTTACCCAGCACGAATGTAGAGAATATTATCATTCTGTGGGCGCCGACAACAATTGTATACAGAGTGATTAGATCGAAATGACCCGCAGAAATAAACACAAACTACATAATATGAGAAACATTTTGTCATAGAAAGTCATTAAATATTAGTTTTTACATCGTGAAACAACTCATCTGCGTCAAAAATTTAAACTGTTTTATCAATCATCTTCATCTTCATCATCCTCATCGTCATCGTCTATCTCTTCAGATTCTTCTTCCTCTCCCCCTATAAAGAAAGGTATGCAAATAAATGCTCCAATATACTTAAATAATGTCCTAAAATTAGCCAATCGCACCTATAGACGAAAGTTTAGGAACTGGCAGATGAGCAATACGATATGCCTCTTCCTCTTCAAAAGTAGGATCCGCAATTTCCATGACTTCAGGGCCAATTTTGTACTGATCTTCTACAAGAGGCATTGTAGGCGGACTATAATTGTAAGCAGTATATTTGTGACCCCAACCAATGTATACATTAGCGAATTTTCTGCAAGAACGATTATTCGTAATTACTTGAAGCAGAGTAACATTTGTAATCAAGCTTTCACCTTATTTTTATTTTGTACTACGCAGAACGGTAGCACTTCACTCTCCAATAATGAAAACCAGTTTCATTTTACTTTATTCTCTACCTATCCAGTATCCTGAACATAGAACAACGTACTTGCCGGTAGCGAAGGTATAGGCGCCTGGCCAAATATTTGATCGCACAATTGCAACTGCAATGTCCGGTTGAATTCGAGACGATTCCCTTACTGTCCACGGTGGAATACTTTCCAAGAATGCATCCTCCGATAGTGGAGTAAGCAAAGGGGGTCCTTGCTCCTTGTCTGGAATCAGCTTATCTTGATCTTCCTCTACTTCTTCCTCTTCCTCTTCCTCAAGTGCTTCCTAAATTAAATAATAGACAATATTAAACCAATCAAAAGTCAATCAATAGTCTTTTCTTATTAACCTCATCTTCGATTTCCGGTTTTGCTGGATTCCACCAAGTCATACGTCCTTGTTTAAGAATATATTGCGAATGATGACACCAATTAGCCATAGACGGATCTATTAGGTCTTTTATTGGCAGTGGATCATAATGTGAATTCACAGATATTTTAGCACCTGTAAATTTATTCAAAAAGTATATTAACATTAAAGTGTAACTAAAGGGGACCGCACCCTTCCGTTACTCCTTGATTATTTCGCTGTATAATAAACTTCTAGAGCAAAGGGTACAACAGGTTCTTATTAAACTTCGTAACGACTTGAAAATTGAACAACTGATTAAACCGTGCAGGACTGACGGGTCAAAGGGGGTAACTATAATTTACCCAGTTCCTCCTCCTGCTCCTCCCCCATCATTTCCTCCTCTTCGTCCTCGCCACCGCCAAACGTGAAGTAACCAATTGGCGAAACAAGAGTTGCGGCTCCGATACGCGCGATCTGAGCGCGCAGATAATTCTTCTCGGTTCCAGGAAAGGGCGGAAACGTGAATATCTGTCGTAATCGGATGTTCTATAACGATTAGACAAATATGCCACACAGCTTGCTGATATTTTAATGAAATACCGGAGTCTCCAGATTTCCCGTACAATAGCGGACGATCTGTCGAGATACAACTATCTGTTGTGGCGTAGCAGATGGCAATTCGACCCATTCATCCAACCCTGGAGAATTGCAGACCAAGTAAACCTGCATATAGTATTTTGAATAACGTGATAAATTCCAGATAGCAAAACTATAGACTGAAAATATATTCGTCCTATTTCTCACATACATATACATATGTAGTATAACCGAGGAAAATTCAAATATATTCTGAGTATTTACTAACAATGATCTGATATCTGCTATTTTTACATATTCGGAACATACTGCGAAAATTAAGTAACATATTTTCAAGATATTCTTTCTATTTATATCTATATTCTGATTTTCAAAAAAGATAATAATGTTTTATTATTGAATTTCGAGCGCGCAATCTATTAAATGTACGATGGAATGATCATACTCAAAAATAATAAACCCGAGGTGTTTTTCGCCGATTTTTATGAAAGTTGGTAAACAAGTAGAGCGTCTCGAGACATGAACATCCGCACAATACTAGTTCCCCATATTAGGTACTAGGAGATGAAATACTTTTTTATAGGTACAATACGACTTACGATCAGCGCCGAAAATACGCGAAATAAAAAAAATGTTTTTGTAAAAAGTTACATAGTTTACAACGTAATTTTAGATAACGCAGCAACAAAATTTATTTAAACATTTTTTATCGCTGAAAATTAACCTCACCATCCTTATTTTTTCAAATTCGACCATACTTGTATGTCATAAAACGTGTAGATTTTCACATATTTAAATCTAAGCGTGTACGATAAAGTCCTTTATAATATTTTTTTTCTTAGTTCGTAGCGGAACGACCGTTAAATTATGCTGGATATATGAATCATGTTTTTAAAATATATACTGGAAGTAATATCGAGTCTCAATGTATGTAAATACGTGAAGAAGAACGTTATCATAAAATGTACTCGTAGCGCAGAATATTTTGGTAAATAAATAATTTGAGAAAAGTTGCAGCTTATCTTGAATTTAAAAATAAATGGTAAAAAAAGAAGATTGAGAACAAGAAGAGCGGTGAAACATTTTTCGGAAACATATTTTTTGTACTTCACGTATTTTCGGCACTAATCAGTCTGATATGTGAAAGTCATATTATACCCATAAAAAAGTTATTTCATGCTCTAAAATAATAATATGAGCAATTAGTATTATATGGATGATCACCCGAATATGTTACTCCTGTTTAGGAGAATATTACCTTTTTATTGATACCAGTGCCGATTTGTTCTGCTGGCACTTCCGGTGGCGGTTTCCACAAAGATTTGGGCATTTCCGGTAATTTCAAAATCAGACCCTGATTCTCGAGATGCTGCTCCTCCTCGGGTTCAGTTGTTAAACTAGCATCTGTGGTGTTTACCTTCATAGGATCATTTTCCAATTTTTCCAAACTTTCATCTACTGTAGTATTATCCATTACTATGGACTCTGCAGCATCTTTCTCCAACTTTAATTGTTCTAAAGTTTCAAGTTCCTATAAACGTTATTTGATTAGTGATAATAATTGTTATCTTAATCAAATTCAGAATTTATTTTCCATTTCATATATTTACCTCCAACCTACGACCGAGCTCTTCCCCTTGAAGTTCAGCTTCGACAACGTAATAGTTTTTGGGATTGCCAAGAACTTTACCCCAAAATCTAAAATTCGCACAATACCTTTTACACTCAACAAAAATAAGATTTAGATATTTCTTTTATCAATATTAATAAATAAATTTACCTAACATTCTCAATTGGTTTAGTGTCCATGAGTTTTCGAATACTTAAATTTAAAAGTACCAATTCAGAACGTGGAAGACCTACATCCACTTGTTCAAAATAAAACAAAAACTCCATCATATTGGGTCTCTTCAACTCTTCCTTATTATCCTCATCCAATTCGATTTCTTCCATCCCCTCCTCATCGGATATCGGAATCTTTACCAAGAAATCATAAATTATTCGTATCCAAGAGTTCTAATGATTCTACCCACGCAGTACTTATCACACATGCATACATCATTTTTCCCAATCACCCACATGTTTTCTCATTGATAACATACAATAGACATTATTAACACGTTCACTGCCACCGTGGCGCCTGGGTAATATTTTTTAGCATCGCGGATAATGCTCATGGCAGCAAACTCATTAACAGTCTCGCCATAAGTATAAAATTAATATTAGACTTTTCAATAACAAAAGTGCACAATAATGTTAAACCGAGGGCGAAAGTGGTAATGATTATCATTAAAATTAATAAACCAATCACCATCTTAAACAATTCTATCAATTTTTTGGCTTCCTCATATTGAACTGGTGGTACGTAAAGATCACGTAGATTATCCGTTCTACTTTTATATCGCTCTTCTTTCAGTTTCCTACTATAGTCCTCAAAAATATCCACAGCATTACTAGGACGTTCATTAAGTATCTTATTCAAGATTTCTGTGAGATGATCGTATCTAAAATAATGAATAGCATCTTGATACGAAATACTCGAAAATTATCTTACGTCGCGTGTGTAAACTTCTTCGTAGTATTGTGTCCCATATGGAACGTATAAGAGAATAGAAATAGAAGTAGCACGAGGAAGTAGTTTGTCATCGAATGTCATTGTCAAATAATGTCAGCATACTTACAGACTGTCTCCGGACTCCGGACTGTGTTTCTGAAGAAACATTTTTGCTTGACGTACATCATATTCCACACTAGGTAGATCCGCAGGTGGAACTTCGTCGATGTCATAAGTAAATGCCATTTTTATTTATTTAAAAAATTACGATTAATCCACTGAGGTAGAAATCAATACTTCTGTAGGAAATATATTAGAAAATCAAATAAATTAGTATCGTTGATATAATGCTTATCCGTGACATTAGAACTACCAAGGAAATAATAAACGAACCAGAAAAAAATTTTCACATGTTTTTCGTATTCTTAAATATCGACAGCATATTTAGTCATCTGTCCCACTCACAGTAAGACACCTGAAGTTGCCGTGATGCGAGAGAAAAAAAAATCATACGTTCTTGCTCCAAGTCATATAGTGAATTGTACTTCAATTGATCGAACATTATGACAACTGCAACACGTGCGATGTGCATGAAAAACAAAACAAAAAATAAAACCTAAATTTTGACGAATAATATTTGTGATTCGATGATATGATAATTATTTACACTAAAACTATGAAACATAAAATACTTCCATATCACGATAGCACAATTTTCGATTTTCCTACTTTGCATGGGACATTAGAAGTAATATAATATTAATAGACGAAATAAATATCATATCTATTATGTGTTATGGTGAATCTCATTTATTCATAACACGTGAATATATCTCATGACCCAATTACCACAACGAGCTAGTATAAATATGGTCTTAATTACAAAGTTAAAATTAACGTACGATAATGATAAGGCCTTTCCCCACAGTGCTTCCGGTGAAACAGAGCATCCATTCGATTGACACTTTTATTCGTACAATTATGAGTGACAGCAATAAATTAATTGGCTTTTATATATTTTTGTAAAATTTTATTGTTACGAATAAATGATAAGTACGTCATCTCATTAACGAGTATCATCTGATGTTCATTAGTCGTTTGAAACATCATGTCATGAATTATAATTCCGTATGAGTAATATCTGAATGAAGTCGAGTCGCACGCGCCTCTCTCTATCAGCTCGCATCCTGGAGCATGGATATCATCTATCGGGTGTCCCAAATAAGAATAGTGCTTCGAGGTCACTTGCCGTTTCCTTTAACGCCCACCCCCGTACTATGCAAAATACGTGCTTACCACATGATTCGATATACCCTTCTGTATGTTTCTGAAATACATCGTCGCTTCTACTGGAAATGAGTATCGATAAATAGAAATCGAATAAAGGAAATTAGATAACAACCACACCAGAAACCGATACGGGTAATAACTTTGCTCTCCGCAGGGCAGAAATCTAAGTATAGGTATGGTATAACGTTGAAGTTTTAGTTAGAGAGATAAAACTAACAGAATTAAAAATTGACAGACACGTGTACACGCTATTCTCTCAAGATTCATTATGCCTGATATGCCTCTAAGGCTATTTCTAGTCATCTGAGGGTTTTCCGTTTACACAAAATGAATTAAACTCCAGGGAATATGTTTCGTGGTACACGTGCGCTCCTAATACCAGGCAACCCCAGTTTGCAGTCTTGCGGGTTGTATTGCCTGCGCCGTGGATTAGAACAGTATCCGTTACAGCCCAGATAACAGGTAATATCCAAAAAAATGTCCTTAAAACGTCTAAAGGGACAGAAGTAGTCTTTTTCGAAATCTTAAAGATCAATTGAGGATTTATGAGAAATTTGAACCATTAATGAAGAACTAATTTAGTATATACAATAAATATGTAATATCAGACATTGGCTCGGCAATGTAATTTAACTATGTATGTACACTCATCGATAGATAATATATAGTATAAGGATCACATTTGATTATCGTACTTTGAAATTTCCTGAATATCAGCTCCGATACCGAATGCCAATAATATAACGATGCAAAAAGGTATTAATGCATTTGAGGAACGGCACAAGCAAATTTCAATATAGGATTAGCCAAAGCACGGAAATCAATGCGGAATCGAAACGCCCGCGTCATTTGAACGTGCGTTTGGCGAAAACTGCGTTAGCACAGCGCGCCTGTAATTAGCAAAATGATATGGTAATTAATAGTGAGAACGATTGTGGTCAGTGCTATATCAAACGGTGGGATCACGGGTTGTGGGATATCCAGTTTGATAGAATCGAATAGAGGCACACATCGTATATGCGAATTTCAGATTATGTTCTGCGCTGAGTGTTACTGACATTAATTAATTGCTATTGCATTAACGTATAATCGTCAATCCCAGAAGAAAATCGCTAATTAATACTGTGATAGTAGATTCGCTCAAATTCTTCACTGTCTGCTATTTACCATTCTCCAATATGTTTCTCCAACATACAATACATAAACCTATACCTACGATAGGCGAGCACGGTTCAGAATGTTTCGTGTTAAAGAGGTTACGAATATAGAGAATTGATACTTGAATCCTCGTAAGAGAAAAGTGATATAGGTGGTTGTATGTGCTTTGCGTGGGCGTAGGGCTATGAATGAGTAAGAAATCCCCACCAGAGGTCTCCTCTTTCTCTCTCCTGTCTCTCTTCTACTTTCCTCTTCCACTCTTCCCGGTCCGTCGGGGGTCGCTTCTCTTCCCATGCTCCCTGCATCTTTCGGTTAGTTTCTCGTGAGTTGCCGCGCGCGTTTCGACCGCTTCATGGTCGCTTACACAGTCGCTTCTCACAGTTTTGAGAATTCATCATAGCCTCAGGAGGGATACGGCCAATTTCAAGGGATATTCCACGAGGCGGACACAGACCTCTATTCAAGATGCACCATCGATTTACCAGGTCCGTCAAATCATCCACTAATAAATCTTGACGTATCGGTATCTATCGTGTATAGTTCCCTATATGCTTTATATTGTAACCAATGGATGTGAACATTTTTCTCTATAAGTAGACGTTAGAAAAGATAACGTCAAAATCGCAATTTTTTATCAGCGTTATAAAAAAATGTTTTAATTAGTTTTCGTATTTTTGTCTGATTACTTGCATTTGAAAGGAGAAGAATCAATTTTTCTTTTTACGTATAATCGTTACGCGTTAGTGGCTATGACTTAATTACCTGCTACTTTCTTTGACTTCTTATACACAGTTTCGCCATGACTCTATGCTTTTTTTTTAAATATAGATAGTCCCATTCATGTGTACCGTTAAGTTCCTACTATGAATAGACTTATACTGTCGTTTCATGGGTATACTCGTATTGCATTTTTCTAAAAGGAAACGTACAGGCGTACTTGAAACGTAATGGATTACCATAAGTAGAAGCTCCCGCTTTTCATTAAGACATTAGATACGTATTTAGTGAATGAATGTATCCATAGGAGGAATCGCTAAAGAATTTTCTCAATTATTTCCAACTTTTATTTTTCTTCTTATTTGTCATCCTTCGAAGCTCCGAAGTAAAAATTTAAGAACGTTCGACGAGTTCAGGCTTTCAGCCACACTAAGAGATCCGGCAGAATAAATCTGGATTGTTCACAAATTTCCCTGAATAGTTACAGTAGGGTGAAACGAAAGATGAAAAAGTGATCGTTAACGATTGCAAGCGCAATTCCTGCGGGCTACGTACGATGGACAAACTTTGCCATTGGAGGTGTAAGAAAAGTAATCAGCACGGCGTTAGTTGCAGGAGGCCGCAGGCTCGTGGTCTCTGACCGGGCGCAGCAGCCTCCTGGATTCAGAGAATCAGAGTTCCGTTCAGTCAGTGCCCGACTCCCGTCGGTGACGGTGCTGAGTTGTGCCTCTCGTTATCTTCAGTATCAAAGGTTCCGGTTTCGGCACCGGGAGCTCATCCATTGGGAATCATGCCTGTCAGGAACACGTGGTCAGTTGACAGTTTCATTCATCAATTACATTTATTTCGCATGATTATCATAGAGTAGCTGATACAGGCGTGACTGTATTATAGGAATAAAATATAAGAAAAATGATTCTGGCTAGCGTTCAAGATAAATTAATGTTTATGGTTGGAGATTTTCGCGCGAAACCGAAGCTGGCTTAATATTTAAAATCGAACGTGTGGAACACATAGAGTCGAATACTGGGAACAAGTTGCACATGGGTATACAGAGCCTTAACGTCAAGTCACTGGCTTCGTGTGGACTTTTTGGGATTCGAAACGGAAAGTTGGCGAACATGTGTTCTTCCGGCCGGGTCATCTGTCAAAATAGGCCTGTGTCCGAGAAATCATCCTAGCAGTACGCGCACTATGAAGCAGCAATATTTGTCTGAGTGACACAATGAGATTTTGACGAATTTCAAAATTCGTGTTTTCCACCGAGAAATTATATTTCGGATTTATTTCTGTGAGTCACGATAATTTTTTAATTCCTTGTAGAGCTCGGATATGACTCTGTTATTCAAGGAGAGTCATTTTTGAAAAAGCCAAATTTACCATTGTTACTTACACACTTCGATAAATTGATTACAGAGGAAAAAATTCTATCCAATTTTTGTATGACGAAAATACAGTTGTACGTTCTTTTACATCAACCATTGATTTGCTTACTGTATTACGATAGTTATTCCTTCAATTTACTGTTATAACTGTACACCACCTGTGGAGGATAAAGGGTTATTGTTAAAAGCTTTCTCATACCACCCTGCAACCTATGAAGTTGGCAGGACAATGGTTTATGTTAATTCCTTAGACCTCTATGTAGATGTCATATTTTTGCTAGTACCTATACCAGAGTGTACAACATAAATTTCAAACTTAAAATTCACACGGAGTCACAGTGTCGAATTTTAAATTCCAATTATTATATATATTTATCCACCGAAAATATTAGCTCATCAAACAAGATCCAATTCTCAGAACAAACCACGTCTAACAATCAGTATTCCACAAGGAGCATTTATTATTGAAATCAAATATGGTACAAAACCAAATCGTTATTCTACTCAGCAATTTCCTTGTTCTTTTTGCATCGCGAATTTATTCGCGGCGAGACCATCAAATCATTTCAATTCGAAGATATTACAGCCCACAACGAAACGTGTCAGACTGCGGTTTTACTCACAGCCAACTCTACTAACGAAACAAAGTTTGCCTCAATGGCATCTACATACTGAAGTATCCCTAAAGACATGGTACTTTCATCTGTCATCTACCTATACTTCTTCCATGTCTTACTATTTTTTCCCCAACATCCTTAAACCGTACGAAAGGAAAAAGGTTCTTAGTCCAACCCTAGTAAACTTAAAGTCAATGGTACGTATACGTACTTCCGGTACAGGATTGGTCGGGTGAAGTATTTTTGTCGCAATCGTGAATTCCGTACGCGACTCGTACGACGTCGGTTCCCGATTGCATTTCCCCTAATTGCTGCAGCCTAATTTCATTTTAGATTCAAATACGACACGCATAGTAGTAATAAACGGTACGGCAGCACGTGTTTTATAACAATGGGCAATATGTCAATTTTAAATATTATTATACCCTGTACAATTGATTGTTTATTACGCAATGTTGATACTACTTTTTTCTTGTTTTCTCTCACAAAATCCCAATATGAAAAGTTAACGTAGTACAGATAGAATAGTCAAGGGATATACAGAAACGGTTTGGTAGAATTTGTAGCCATGAGTATTGTCAATATAGAGTGATGGGATCAAGAATTTATACAGGTACATAGTTTTATATAGGCATATACCTGTGTATCGTGTAGTACATACCGTAGTTACAACATGGAGAGGGCTCGCAAGGTACAACTGTATTTCGTAGGTTATTTTAGCTCCTGGGGGAGCTCTGTTATTTCTGTTCCATAAGTTAATACCCAGACTATATACTACCCGGTCTCGTATATATCTAGTTGAACGGCCTTCCACTTTCCTAGGTTTAGTCTCAAATGTTGAAATTGTTTCAGACTTAGCGAGGCGAATAGATACTTAACTCTATACGATTTCGGTAGGAATCACGATTTACAAGGAGGAGAGCAGCCCACTCGGTTAGAGCGAGTAACGCTGTGGCGTCTTCAACTTCTCTACAGTCTATTTGTGTTGAAAAGTTTAAATGGATTCTGAATTTAATATCTATTTGATCGCGCCGAAGAGGCAAGAAGACTTTAGTATAGTATGTTACAATTCAAATGAGATTTGAACTTCTTCATTCAAAATCATTTTTTAGGTCTATTATACGAATTATCAAGGGAATTATGTAACTATGAGATATTTTTGGTTTTGCGATTTAAAAATTTTTTTTTCGACCTACGCGATCGTAAAATGTGCTAAACGCCGTTCACTTTTCTGTTCCCGGGCTATCGATTAAGCAGTACAGCTTTAGATTAGCATGCATCAGGTTAGGAGACTGAGGGAAATTGTTTGCTATCTGATCTTTGATGTTACCGACAAACGCTTTGCACGTCTGCCGTAGTTAATTATTCGTGTCTTGCCAATTGGAATATAGATATAGACACATGTAGACTCGTACCCGCGATGACACTATATAGGTATCCTTATTGAAGGATTAAAGAGAATTATCGCCTTAGATGGTCATTTCGAAGGTAAGATTGATAAAAATTGGCTTCAGTTTCGAAGGAATTTAATGAAAATTTGAAACCGATGAACAAAACTCTCGTCCAGTACGTAGGTAGGTTTATATGGTCATTTGCACATAATGGTAGTACGCGTGGGTATTCGCCGAAGAAAGGTCAGCCGGCAGGATATAGTCGCCATCTTTTAAAAGTGTCCTTTACGACCACCTTCAGATTTCACTAAAAGGACCCAGCGGCAAATTTGAATACATAACTTGCACGTGATTCGCAACCGGCATTGCTTGTTAGAAAATCTATTCTTCTTGGTCTTTTAAAAGCATCGAAATGTCATGCAAAATGGCAGGAGGGTCTACTTGGCAATTAGAACTAAAAGATACATCCACTTTCAATGATACTTGAATATCATACTAAACGACTACACACACGATTCCTCACTATTAAAAGCTATGATCTATGGCTTCTAGTTTCGGTACGGAGCACTTGGCATTAATTGTCCCTGAATCATCATGGGGGCATCATAGCCTACAGTGTTAGACACTCGACGCGATAGAATCTGTGCACGAGTCACCCGAAATAATTGCATCATCAAAGTCATTGTACATACACTGCCTCCTGCCAATGTAGGAAACCTGTTCACGCGCTACCAATAACGATACATATAATATACGGGACGATGATCCTTCTGTCTTTTCCGTCTGGTACCGTAATTAGCCGCAGGACCTACCGACGATTTTTAACACTAAACGTACCATCTACCGGTAATTTGATCGTTTTAAAGCCAAACATACGTTTATAAAAAATTGTCGGTATGTTTAGTGTTAAATTGCAAATTCGTCGTATTTCTCACGCGGAAATCAATCGCGCAGCAATAACTTGAAGTATTCGGAAAGTTACGATATTCTGATCTTCCTTGCGGCTTAGAATAGAATGAGAGAAACTATCGGTTCGCTGACAGAACAGTGTGTCGAGTACGAGGCATTGATATCAATTTATTGGTATCTCCATTAATTGGAATAGCAACAATGATTGCTGACGTATATTAAATTCAATGACTTATAATGATATCATCTTTCTTAAGGCATATGAATTTCTATAGGCATATAGAAATAATATCTAATCACTGTAAGATTATTGCAATATTAAAAAATCGACAAAGAATATAATTTTTTAAATATTTCTTTTTATAATTGGATAAATTCATTGTAAATATATATATATATATATGAATATATGAATATTGACTTTGGTGTACCACAGTAATCGGACTTACTGCTAATTAATACGTTCCTCGAAATTTTTTTCCCAACGAATCCTCAAAGTAATTGGTTGCCTCGAAGCTTAACGATCTTAATGGCCCCCTAGAACAGTGCCATTTAATTCCAGTCCAAAGAGCTACTTAGCTAGCCATGCTTCTTGAATCGGTAGAACATAAGATGCAGAGACGAAAGATGTAGTCTTCTTGTCGGTATGCCAGGAACCTATACAATATTCTCTGAGAATGGCATCTTCTCCCATTACCCGTGGGATCTGATTCGAAAATTCACTTAAAACCGATCGACGTTAATCTGACCAATTGAATCGAGAGAAATTAGAAACAATTACCGTGACGTTACCATCGATCAAAATGATTTCGATCGAATCAATCGTCTTGGGTGGCTTCAAATCGATAGACGATCGATTAATACGATCTAGGTATATTATATATTTATACATACATACGAGCGCTTACGTGAAGTCGTGTCAGACCATACAAACGAATGGCCTCGACCTATCCTACAGGACGTTTCGTATTTGACCAATGCGTTCTCTAAGAGCATGAAATTTATTTTTGAATCGTTAAATACAACAAGGCACAATTGCGTCAAGAATTTATTATTGTATTCACTGCTTTAGATACTCAATACTTTTTTCGGTATATACTGTAAACCCATCGTATTAACATACTAGTGCCTAATAAGGCACTATCTTAATATTCCCATCAAAAAGTGCATTACGTGTATATTCAGCTTAGTCTCTTTTGCGTACCCAAGTTACTTATAATCCGGCATTCAAAGAGCAATGGGCAATCACAATCAATCTGAAAGCCCTACGGTCTGTATACCAGTGGCCAAGCGTGGTATATCTTGCTAGGCACTTAGACAAAGGTACCCAAGGTACCTTTAAGGTACAGAAAGATATCCCTCCTTCCAGCATTGTTTGATCATGGTAATTATGAAGCTTGTGAAGGCAAATGGCTCAACAAAGAAAATAAATGAGGATCGGTAAGAACATACGAGCGTACAACTTCGTACAACGTTCCAATGAGAGAAAGCATTCTTTATATGGCTTTCCTATTGATTCTATTATATCTCCTTTAATTCTCAATGACTTTTTTCTCATATATTTTCGCCTCCACGTGCTCACTTTTGCTGACTATTTTTTCTTACCAGCAAAATCCTTTCATCTTGGACTCACTGTACATTTGAACTATCAGTGTACTCTGGTACCTTTGCAAAAGGACGAATACGCACTCGTCGTAACTTTAAAGTTCTCGATGTCTTCACGCAGTCATAATGCTTTATCGTCCCGTTAAACCATAGAGTTCCGGGCACTTTCGATATATCGCCGATATGGCGTTCTGAAAAGGATCTCGCTTTGCTGTTTCCCCTGTAAAAAGGCAGTGCATTCTTCGGTGTTTACGATCGCGTATGATCCTCGCCGCCGGTGTGTTAAATATGATTTATGCGACATGAAACCGAGAAACGCCGAGAGTATAGGAGCCACCCCGCCGTCCAATTGCAATGCAGTGCGAGTAGGTATTTACGGGGGATATTTTTCAATTTAAAAAAAAAGTTCGGTCCAGGAAAACTTGTCTGTACGCAATAGCTATAGGAGATAGGAAAAAAATTTCCACAAGATACCAACCACCGAAATTACGAAGATGGGTCACCTCTCACTCTCGCTCTGAGAATTTTTAAATATTCATCTCACGGATCTATGGTATCGGCTAATATTTTCTTATCCCGAAGATCTTCAGTTCTACAGAGAATACCGCGTTTTATTGCAATATGATAAAATCAGTTAGGGTTGCATCCCCTAAGAGAAATATTGAAGATGGGCACAAGGCTTACAACCTGTTGCTAGAACGTTTCTCTCCCTCTTATAAAATTGGGTAGGTATTAGTATACGAGTATCTCTATACCTATATATATAGACCCATAGGATATATTAACAGGCACCTATATAAACTGTGAACGGTTTATATATACTTTCCATCCCTCTGTCTGTCACTGTCGCCTACGCTCACGTACTCTCTTAGCTAACTCTTGTTCACTTTTCCCTGTTGCTACCAATATATACGACGCCCTTCGTCTGCACCCTGTTGCCGGTCGTGTTCTCCTGATACCTCGAAGGCCTCAGACGTTGCACTCTGTTGCTCCGTTCATCGGTACCGTTCGCGTCTAATGTGGTTTTCTCATTGGAGTTTCTTTGCTCTGGCCCTATCGCTGCCCTTCTTTCTCTCGGAACATCCCTTTGCCCTCTGTTCACGAAAATATTCACCAGTGAGAAATTCCATCTCTATAATACTGGGTGCAGCCGTTTTCAAGAAGCGAAGAGTTGCCGCCTCTACCAGCTACTGTGCTCTTGATCCGTTCTTTCGTTCGATAGACGAGTACGCTCGTGGATTTCTTGCCTCAACCGGGTTATAATACAGGGAAGACCTCCTTAGTGTCTCTCCTGATAAATCTTGGGTATCACAATGGAAACGTTATCCACACCATTTGCGAGAATAGCTTTTACGATTTTTTGGGCCTATCTAATTTCAAAATTTGATCAGAGTCCCTTTATGATTGGTTCCTTATGTCTGTAGTATGATAGTTCGTTTTTCGTCATTGACCTTTGAAAAATGAGATAACACGTTCCTGATACTGGCAGGGATCCTGTTCCATTTCGAATATGGGGTTTGGAGAGATGTTCCTTGAAGTGGACTGGTATTGTCCTTACTATAGTCAAGTGGTCCTTAGCAAAGTGGAAGTTCTCATTTTTTTCGTCGTTTTACGTAAATAACCTGGTGCACGACTGGAACATTGTTAATAACAGAGCAGTCCAGTCAAGGATTTTGTGGCGAGACCTTTGGCCCCATTTTACGGTCTCAAAACCGCAGGACACCCAAGCACAGACATCAGGGCATCTCTTCGTACTGATGTTCTCAGCGTCCCGAAACCGTCGGGATGGATCAGTCGTCGATTAGGAAACAGAGAGCATCAATTGGTCTGCCGGAAGTTGTGCGGCCTCCTGGAAAGTTCTGCGGCCCTGGAATCAGTTTGGTCGTACCGGAAATGAAAAGTTCTAAAATTCTTCGCAACTCCATAATGTAAAATTTTATCTTTTATCACGAACGATAGCTTCGTAAATCTCAATTTCAAGAACACCAACGTCTCTCATATCATGAACAGATCAGTCGCGAATCTCTTCTTGAGATAGACTCCACTTCACGTGGAGTCATAGAAGTACATTAGAGACACATAGGGATGTCAAGACGCCTAACGTCGTAAGATGAGAACGCAACAGACTGGAACCCTAATCTGGCTGAATAGCGCGAGCTTCTCAAGGTCCTAGCCGATTGTTTTTCGCATGAGAGGAGAATCCACGATTCAGTAAAGAATTTCAATTTGTAATTCGTATGTATATCAGGCTGACGTTAAATTCTTGAGAGCGGCAAATTTCGCGCCTAGTTTCTTCGAGGAAACGTTTAATAAGTCTTTCGCGGGCTGGTCTATTTTTTCACGTTATATTAACAATAGTACGCTCGTGCAAGCAGTGCGTGGATAACGTACACAAAAGCCGATATACCTAAGCGCTTGCGTGACGCAACGAAATCTTTTATCGCAGATAGTATTACTCGCGCTCGTTTAGTTAACAGCCACGTTCTCCACGTGCTAAGCTCTCTTAGTAAAATCTTTTTATATTAATCATTATATAAACATATTTGTTACTTTTATCAACAACTTTCACGCTTTTGTTTGTTTAGATAGCTTATTCGGCAGACGATAAGCGCCCGCCGATGCGAAACGCAGATCCGTTTGTCTCTCTCTTACCCGCATAACTACGACTAACTCGTTCTCTCTCACACTTGCAGTAACTATAGGAAATTCGAAATACGGCCCTTCTAAATATAATTTTAATGACCAAGCCTAAGAACGGATTATGGAAAATCGTTCATCCTTATATGAATATTGACAGAATCAGTACGTGCATAGTTTTTGGAAATGACTCTGCTAATCTCGTCAAACATTACAAAACACAACAAATATTCCACGTCTTTAAAATTATGTCGAAGGCAAACCAGAAATCGAGTGTCTCTTAATTGCATAACAAAGCGAGTCACGCTCGTCGCATAAAACAGAACGTATTTAATTTAAACAACACGCGACGAGCATTTTAACATAACTTACGTATCATAATCAAGATAACGAATTACTTCGTCTATAGTTTACCCTACGATTATATTTTCATCCTCCGCATAATCCGTACTGTCCTACATATGCAGTGAGGTGTTCCTCGGGGTGGTCCTCTCATGATATTCAAGTTTCATCCCTTAAGGGATGCATTTTTAATCGGTAGACTCACGTGACAATAACTCAAGGAGGGGATGAGTTTCTCGAGACTAGAAACTTGAGACGTCATTGAATGCAATCTATTTAAGAATTAAAGGGTGAAAAAGGCTCGTCTGATTCTCCCTCTAACGGAATATATATATATATATATATATATATATACGCACATATATATGACGAAGAAGAACCTGCTAGCTCAGGAATGCTAAAGATCCCATTATAGTAATCTCTCACGTGTCATGTAGTCATCCCTTCGAAGCAACCCTCCTCCATTGTCATTATTATTATTTTTATTTATATTCCTACCGGGTGATCACACCACTGAATTCATCCCTGTCTCTAACACTCTTTACGTTTTCACACTGTATTTCGACAGCGCCACTATGCACGGACATTATTCGATACGTTTAAATACCTGAAATACTTGAGACTTTATAGGGAAATCCACACCGTGCGCTACATTCCTCTGACACCTTGGTCACCCGGTATATACCTGACACCAGGTATTATATGATCTCACATTATATTATCCCATCCCGAGCGGCGAGTGCATCGGTATACACCCACCAACCACTTATGTAAATCTACCTTAATTCTTCATGGGTACTCATCCCTAAGAATCTCATGGTTAACCATCCTTTGTTATCCTTTGTATCCTCTTCCTTGGGAGTGATGTTATTCGTGGAGCGTAATCCTTATAATTGATCGAAATTCGTCTTTTATGGTTTTATTCGTCCGATAAGGTCACTTAGTCGAAATGTGGTTTAATTAGGATTCTCGTGTGAATTTACTGATTATGGTGTTTGAGGTCGTATCGTATATGACATCTGGGCTGCTCGATATTTATTGTGTTTTTAAGAGATTTTTGTGTGCTGTTTGGTTTAGGGTTATAGAAACTTAATGCTTCTTTTATTGGTACTAGTCTATACATTCGTAGGACGATATATTTTCAAAATGATAATCCTGCATTATTCTTTATTACAAGATGAGCACAGAGTTTAGCGATTTGTATGTCATGGAAAACGACGTCAGGACATTTCCTTGGATAATCTTCATACGGTTAGCTTAAACCGTGGAATATGTTCGAAGTATCCAGACGTTTGATAAATCCAGTCAAATAGATTATGCCTACCGGTATCTTGATCTTAACCCGGCAGTAGTCTCATGGGATGTCTCAGATACACCAGTCAACAAAATCGAACGCTGGTAGTTAAGAAAGCTCTCGTTTGGAAATTATTAATTTTTTAAATACTGTTTTTTTTGTAAAAAAAATTATTTATGAAAATTATTCATTAAGTTTGTATTTATAGAAATTTTATAATACGTTTGAATAATTCTATATAAATGTCAATAAAGTTATTTCATTTGTAATTAGGAAGGTGCTATACAGTTTAGTTAACCTATATACATACACTTTTAGATTTATTCAAAATTTCTTTCCATATGAAAATCAATGGTTTTCTACAGAATTCCCAGTAAGGTTACTCGCATTCATTGTAATTCATTTCGCGTGAATCCATTTTTATTCCCAAACTGATTATCGATCGACGTCTGAGTCAAAGTGTGATTGCCTTCCATGATCTGGCATTACGAGTATACTATATATATATATACCTCTAAGGATCCTTACTGCGTTCGATCCGATGATCGCGCCTACGTGCCCAATTTCCACGGTGTACAATTCAGATGGGATCTAGGATTACGTCTCATGGTACGTCGATATCTTTTTGGGTTGGAGGGTTAAGCCCACATGAAAGAAAAAGCGTAGGAGTACGTGTACCTATACATATATAGATACACCATGGATATCGGATAGAATAAAGAAGTAAAGCTAGTAGAGAATTTGAGATTAGGATGTTAGGGGTGATTAGCATTTTGATAATTGGATTTTATATGTTAATAAGCTATAATTATTAACTGCTTCTAAACCCAAGAGATCTTTGACCTAACCTATCCTTATTAAAACGTATTACATATGTATGAGTGTACACAAGTATAGGATTATAATACCTTAGCTAGATCTGTCTTTCCAAGAAACCCCATAAAGATATATATATGTATATATACGGAATTTCATGAACTTTTCCTCAAGGATGTACCTAATGTAAAAATACGGTATTTCCTTGGGATATGCTTCTTTTCGTATATTTTCACGGATATATACTTATATCTATCCGGCTCTTGCCGAAAAAGTCTCGCACAGTCGATCTATCAATGTCATCCTGTACCAAGATGGATGTTCTAAGATTCTCAAATTAATCCACTATCTACCGAGAAGACATTAAAATACTTATGGGCTCTCGTTAGTCGGGTTTCTTCTCGTGAACCCTTTGGCTCATCCTTCGTCACATCAAATTCTACATATATAGATTAATGTTCAAATAAATCCGATAGTTCGAACGGTGTGTAGCTTCGCTCGTTGAATTCCACTGGTTGTTCCAGATTCCAGACACGATTACGTCCCAATCTCTAATAGAATCGGTTCGCTTACTCGCAGATGTACCACCGTGAGCTTCCAGCTCGCCTAAATGTCATTGCTCGTGGGATTGTTTGTTATAGCCATAGAAATCCATACTCGAAGTTTATAGATTATGAATCTAATTTCCTTAAATTTCTGTTCATGGTTTTACACGCTGTCGCCATATCGCACCCTTCGTCTTGCACCCCCTCCCCATCGACACCCCTTTCGTGCATCAAACTCATATAGGTCACATTGTATTATATCAAAATTTTTTTTAAATTTGACACCTTTATATTTAGTAGCTACATAAGGATAGATAAATACAGCACTTTGTACGAGCATCATGACACGACTACCAAGTATACACAAAACATTAACGCCGAGATAACAAGCAATTTAGTAAATTGATACCTGTAAATAATTACAAAGTGCTTGTCAATATAAGTTTTAAAATGAAGGAAATAAAAAGAGGGTCAACCATTAAAAATTTGAATCGCAACAGAGAATCAGTTCCGTATAAAAATTCTCGAGTCATTTTGCACGCAATTCGCATGTCGTTAATCACGCTCGAAATTGAGCCAATTAAAAAACGGTTAAAGTGTTGACAAATGGATTTGTGTGAGGAACGTTGCACAATCGCGCACTTCGATAAGAGCAACATCATTGTGTTTATTTTTCAAGGAGTCTTCCTTTCGAAGAAGTCCATTGCATGAGATTGTATCGGACGAAATATATACGTGGCTACTTTTGATCCATTCTTTTTTTTCTTACCCGCTACCCTCAAGGAAATCTTTTTATGGGAGCAATGAAAGGAACGACTGGCCCCGGGCAAATTTATCTAAACTCCTATAATCCAGGACTACTTCAAGGCAAAACGGATGCATCGAAGCCGAGAAGAAGCTTTGAGGTTTATACTGCATCGTTACGGCAGTCGCAGCTTCGAAAAGCCTAAGGGCTTTTGGTTATACAAGGTTTACGTAATAACACGATATGCACTAAACGTAATTAGACTCATGCATTAACCTGCGATATCGTTGTACGTCATTTGGAAGCTAAGAGTAGAGTCAGTTTTTTGCGTTTCCTTACACGAAGGACAAAGTTACATTGTAGACTCGTTATTTTTAACGAGCTGGTCAACCTACCTGTTTCAGATGTCTCGTACCTCGTATGTGTACTTGACGTATTAACAGTCATAGGAAAATTACCTTGCACGGAACTTACCTTGATAAACTAAGCCCGTTATCAAGCACAATAATAATATTTGTATCCGCTGTCTTTAAACAATTTACTTTGCACTTGAATTTTGGGTCTTGATGTTTGCAGTTATTGAGCTCGTACGTTTATTATATTGTCGGTTCAATAGATATTGAAATATCCATATGCATTCCTTCCGCAATGTACTCGTAACGGTATGATAAAAGTGTTAAGTCGCCAGGGCTTCCCGTCGGAATTCGTGAGCCGGCCATTAACTTGGATTTACATAGTCGTTGCAACATCGGCGGCCGGCCACCTGTGAATCCTCAAGGTGTTCGCATGGGGTACGCGAGTTTGTAGTTTTTAAGAAACTTATTAACAAAGATTGTGCAATGGGTGTAGAAGATTTTATTTATATATTATACACATAGAGAGTGAACTTCCTATGTGCTCTCGTAGAAAATCGTACCTATGAACTGGGTAATTCGGAAGAAGTAAAACTCTCTCCCTAAGCACTCTGTATGATTTTTGGATGGAAGCCGCAAAGCTCCTTTTGAATGGTGCTTTAAAAAGATTATTCAACACTCTATTTAGTAAACGCCGGCTTATGAATAAGGATACAGAGCATTGGTCATTGACAGAATTGAAAAGGTAAATTAGTCGAGGCTGACTTACAATTCTTCAGGTGTCCTCGCACCTGTCACTCCTCTAGAAGATCTTGACGACCACGTGTCCAAGACTCGAAGTAACCACTCTCCCTCTTGTGGATTCAAGAAAGTCAATCTGAATGGGATCTTCGGCATGAATGACGAAGAACCAGGAATGGTCTTGGTCACGTGGAAAAAGAGCATCTAATGGAAAGCCTTGCGAGAAGGACTCAGAAGCAGGACCGTCGAAGACACATTCAATAGGGCAATTTGTCATACTTTCCCGTCACGGTTCCGCGGCTTTGTGGGTTCTAGGGGTGGCGTAAAACCCAGTGGATTTCCAACCAATATTTGAATGAAGGTTTATTTACTCCTGGCGTTTACCGGCCTTAGCGCTGACAAAGCGTCGAAGCTTTGCGAACCGCAAACAGCGACTTCTGCCAATGCAAATTTCGTAAAGTCCCTCCTATTCTTCCAGATATACTCCGTCTATAAGAGTTCTCTGTATTCCGCAATCTTGCGAAATCCATTAGTCAATCTTTGTTCGTATTTTGTATACTGAGAAATCCTTTTTCTATATCTTCCAACGATTAACGTACTATATCATCAGGCGTTGGAATTCAGGCTGGAATCATTTAGCCCTGGTCCAGGACGTCAAGCTACTTCCGTCGACGAACCCTGTGGCCTCAGCTTCCAACTCTCTTCCGACCTCCATCACGTTAAAGAATTCCTTGCGTCTTCATCTCACTCGACCAGCACTTTACAATGGATTCGTTACGGTATCTCTTCGTAGGCGTGTGGTCTTCATCGTCTCAGGTATAGACTCTTCTCTTGCGCTTCACTTCGTTCGGTTGGGTTTGTCTTGTTTACGGAGCGCAACGTTCTTCCCTACAAATTGCTTCCTACCCCGGTGGCCCTGGTGCATCCTAACCTAACAAATTTCCACGCGAAGAAAGATCGCTCTTGGATAACTTTGAGAAACCGACATCATGGACCTTTTTTCTTTCTAGAAATGATGGCTCTACCGTGCGAATAAATTTTTCTAATACAGACCGAACACCACCCTTGGTGTAATTAATGTCCTACGTTCCTGGGTCTTCCTTTGGATTACAAGTCATTAGAGCTTTTTCTTCAGAGAAATCATAGCGATTGTAATAAATATATACATCGATCATTCATTATATCTAATACGTTTTACCCTGATGGGAATTACACTTCATAGTTTTCTCCATTACCAGAATTCTTGTACAATGATCTTTTCCAGGTTAATATAATTAGCGTGAAATACTTTGCAAAATCGGACATGCACAGTACGTGCATTGTGACAAAAGAAAGAAAATTATAATTCAGATTCGCTTCGTCGACTCTTAAATATCGTACATAAATATTTATCCACTCTCAATTATAATAATCTACGTATAGTATGCGTATGTAAAATGCTACATAGATCGACATGCGAGTAATGTCAATTAATCATCACGATGCATAGCAATAAGAATACCAAGGGACACTTATACATACCATGAATGACTTGAATCGAGTCATTGTCTAACCAACTATACACTTATCAGCGACTATTCATCGTTATCATTTCGATTCGCATACTCGTTGCAATATATTAAACTACAGTCAAGATAACGTACTGACATCGGATTTGATTATTATATCCTAATACGTTTCGAGGCTCTTTATTCAAAGCCACTGATCCTAGTAAATTTATTAAAATCTCGTCTCCCATTATCACCAGGAGGAATGGCCGTTCGAAATTGGTTAATACCGACGTTACCATAATTAGTCTAATTGATGTCCTATCATCCACACATCCCCCACCCTTCGCCCCGCGATTCACGCCAACACGAAACATGAAACACGCTAGCAGGTGTTGCTGACATTCATGCATGAGTTGTGCCGTTGCTGTCTTCATTAATTAGTATTTTGCTAGGTTACTAATGCGCAGTTCTAAATTAACAAGCTTCTACAAAGCCTAATATAAATTCCGCGTCGATATTCACATGAGAAAATGACACGAGGCATCAATTTCCAAAAGGACTTGTCGTACCTTATTAAGAGAAGGCAAATTACACCCGAACGATCTTACCGTACGCGTGCACAATTTTCACGAGTAACAAAAGTGCCAGAGCAATCGTGATTTTCGTATTTTACTTGCACCTGGTGTTATTTCAAATTGGAATTTATGAAAGTTACGAAATTCCTGTATATCACAGTTCATACGACCCCGTGGGTGGAACTGGCGTTAAACGTTTGATGGACGATCGCGCGAGTGTTGACTCGTGAAATTACGTGGCGATATCTCCCTATTTGCATTGCCAATTTTACGTTTGAATTACAAGTACATTTCCCGCCAGTCCTATACACAGCCTGATTAAATATCTGGCCTCACGAAGCGTAGCTACGTGTCATAACAGAGAAACGTTCATTAGCAAAGAAACACGTGTTACGTATGTACCTCAGTTGATTTAATTTTCGAGAAACGTTAACGATCACTTTCGGCAAAGTCCCAACGAGACAGTCTCTTTTTTTTCATCTGCCAAGGACATTTTTTATCAGGTAGATCCTGCATTAAGAACATAAGCTAGTTTTTTTTTTTAATTTTTGCTAATTTTTCGTTCCTTTCTAGATCATAAATAATTTAATCGATCGACCGTACACCGCGCGATCGTACCGGATATTTATTCTATACTTTTTGTACTCGTCAATCCTGTCCAACTGTTTGTCTGTACTTCGCCATTGTTCCTTGAGATTTCTGAACGACGTCAATAGTTTCTATAGCGTCGATCAATACCTATAGTACGCGTTGAGTATCGAATGGCTATTTAGTCTCATATACGATGAAGTCTCTAAAAGTACAAAACCACCCCTCCAGATGTCACCCGAAATAGTAAAGTGCCCGAAGGGGAGTAAGAGCGGCAGACACTTTGATGATCGTAGCCCTTCCGTTCGCGACGATAAACGAGATGAATAGTATTTTTGTCTCCCTCCTGAATGACTCGTTTCACAGAAACACGGCTGCCGCTTATCTCCAAACCAAACGAGTCTATTGCAAGCAGCTCGAGATTGCGAGTTACTCGTAACTTCGTATAACTACCCCGTGCCAAATATTACCCCCGGCAATATATTTCACTCGAATCCACCGGTTTGCGAAACAATCTGCCCTTTTCCTTCGTATACCAACTCTCTGCTAACTCATTACTCACCCCTTTGACCCCATAGCTCCAGACCCCATTCATGATCTATCTGACTCGTTTCCGTTGCTATAATCTCTCGGTCCACCCTCTTCCTCGTTACACGTTGCTTCAATTTTTTATATATCAACGACGTGACTAGCTTGGTACAACACATATACGTATATCTATATTTATATATATCGAGTCATACACAGCGCGTATATACATATATACATATGGTATATATAGACCTACGTCTCGCGAACCTCCTATTATTCCACAGCAATGCCACGACCATGCATTCCCATGGATTGCATGGGTTCCAAAGCGCTGGACATTCGCGCTGCGAGAATTCTCGTTTCGTAAGACAATAGATCCGGCGTAGCTGATATACGGTCCGTGATAACCATCAGAGAGTCAAAGGTGTGTGCCACAAGTAGAACAGAACTTGAATGCAGGTGATGATGAACACCTCTGAACATCGGCTACCCCGCTGCTCGGCATGTTTAACTGTAAAGTCCTTATTGCACTTAAAGAAGTCACTTTATCTCACGAGATTTCGTTACCTTAACGCACATTGGGTTTTTCGCTTTCACGCAGTATTATGCACTTGTAAGACTCCTACGTCATTCCTTCATACGAAATTATGCTTGCAGTCATGTACAACACTTGGAACTTGTATCTCTCTATGTAGTCTATCGATAGTAACATAGCCGATCCGAGTCATTGATTTCACGAAGTCATTCGGTCAATCCAAATCGAATGCATTATGGCATTCGATGTTTCGTCTTGGCATTTAACAGGTACTCGTTCCTCTCCCGTACACTCGTGGAATGTACATTGAGTATAGACTCGTCATCGACGGCTAAGAACCTTTTATAATCTCAACATCGCGACCTACGGATCACCTGAACCGACCCTCGTCTGTCTTTATATACATGTATATATACACATTAAAAATGCATCGAGTACATACTATAGGAGATTTAGGTAAACTGCATTGCCCGAAGGGAGGCGGCTTATGAAAAAAAAAGTATTCCTGTTTCGGTAATCTCGTACAATTTCGCTCGCGAACTCCAGTGCTGGAAGATTAAGATATTCGCAGAGGGCGACTGGGATGCTGGTGCAGCGCTGCGCTTTTTCGTCCTCGGTACAAAATGCCTTAAGTAGGTCCTATGCATCAAGCCGACACAAGCAGAAGAGATCGTATTACACGTATGGTCACGTCCGGTCTTTTGAATTATATTCGAGGATTGCGCCTGGCTCATAATCTACCTCTGCGTATCTCACCAGTAAAAAAGACATATGTTCTATCTGGGAATCAGATAGACGTTACTTTCTCTTTTCCTTTCTCTCGAGAATAATATTATTCGAGAAATTAGGTAAACCAGGAATAACATTCGTGGGTATACCATTGTCACGCTATTCCCTGAGATGCATCGATTTAAATAATCTTCATAAAATTTTTACATTCTCTAATCACATCTCTAAGCAAGAGTAAGACACGTTGTGACCTACGTACCATTTACGCGTAGTACATAGAAACTTTATAAGCGTGATGTTTATAATATATGCTAATAACAAGTCGGCAACGTCAATGCACTTTGGCCTAAGGCTGAACGAGCAAAGGGAATACCGAAACCCGAAAACATAAAGAATCCTTAAAACGTGCAATCATCCATGAGAAAATAATGTTACATGCTTTTTTCATCGTGAGACTTTTTTTTTCAAGAATTTAGTAGCCTTTTGCTCTTTTTTATATCTGTACTTTGTACACAAAATATACAGATCTTTTCGTCTACACATACCTTATTGTATATATCACGTAATGTCTGCTTGAATCGTTAAGTGATTCCTGTTAAACGTACGTTACCAGCTTGCCATCAATATATATATATATATATATCCTTGCGAAACTTACAGGGTGTCTAACTATAGTACAAGCGAACAGAGTCGCTCCGTCTGGCGTTATCACACCGTTATATATTATATAGTACACGGCATTCAAAGTCCAAGACGCAATTCACTTGTAAATAGCGGTTGAGGGAGACATTAACCCGCGATACCGGTACAGTGCATTAGTACACGTGCTAATGAAACGTCAAACAATTCTAAGCACAGTACGCCGACAGAGAAGCCTACGGAGTGCGACCAGGAAGTGTGCTTTACCGAGGCCGAGGATGCCGTTTGTACTTACTTGTCTATACTCAATGAGTGAATATATGTATAAGGACGAGCAAGGACGTATTCGCGATATTTGCTTATCAGTCGTTAAATTAGAGACTACATAAGGAAATGGAGTAGATATATTATATGAATGAACGACGAGGATAAATGTTTGATGTGTATTTTTAGATCGGAGTTGTATGTGTATATGCCCAATAATTTTTAAATATGAGATATATGCGTGTACGAGCTAATACAGTATGGGTCAATGCTCGCGGTATTAGATATCACGAGAAACAGTACGTATTGTAATATTGACCTATGACCCGTATGGAAGCGTGATTCATTTTAGTTTGGTGAATCTAGAAATAGAGGATTACCACTGATGGCACTATGATACTTTAAACAGTTCTATGGTAAAACCATCTGGCTAATTTTCATGCTTATTTTCATGGGATCGTAAAGAAATAACGTGTAACGTATACAGTGGTTTATGAGATGAAACATACCGCTGGAAACTAGTGCGAATAGTGTATATGTATACGTCGGGCACCTAATTCTTCCATGGCTGTGATTATTGTCTAACGTTCCTTTAAATATTTGATATTCGATAGGGAATTCTGTCTGCTCCTTTTCAGGAAGAATTTATTGCGTTAGACAGGAGAGTAGTTCTTATTATTTTTTTTTTGACAGTGACATACTTTAATAGCACGCTAGAGGTAGCTCATGTAAAGATTTATTCTTTGGAGATTAAAGTAACGCAGGCAAGTGAAAATTGTGGTTTTGTTAGATTTTCAAAAATATTTTTATTAGGCGTAATGATGGTGGTACGAATGAATGATTGCGTGGGGAATATTTTGTTTTTGAAACAAAAAGTGTATTTAAATACTTAGATTTGAAAGGAGGTTAATTGCTATGTCGTAATCGAATCTTTTTTAACAGTGCAGCAACCTTAACTGGGTCACCATTTCATTTATAGAATAGAGTAAGCCAATCGTTTACCTATATACTGACAGGAGTAATTGGGTTTACTTAATATTACGAAAAATTCAACAGTTGGCATGTTGATACGGGCTAACCTTTTTTTTTACGTTCGTAAGTCAGATATGTGATTCGCGATGAAATGTCACGGTTGTCAATCGTAATCGCTAAATCTTAGTAGCCCATATACTCACCTTTACGATTCTATCGTAAAACATGATAAATCAACGGCATGGTACGCTAATGGAATCCTCGTACGGGAGGAATAAGATTTACGTGAGATTTTGCAGGAAATTTTTATCGTTCATAAATGTTTTATGAGGTTTAATTTGTTATTCGAATGGGTTTCTGATCTTCTACGCGTTGCTTACGAAACATCGGTTATATGCGTACAACGTTATCAGTATGTGATGATGAAAATAAAACTTTATATATATATATATATCATATATATATATATAAAGAGGAACGAGAGGCAATTGCAAATTACTCTGTATCCCTCTGATACAAATTAAATTTTTATACTTTTTTTTTTTTTTGAACGGACGAAACTATTCCCTATCTCTTCCCCACTTCCCATTTCCACTCTCGCTGTTGTATTTCCGATATGTTTAAACGCGTTATACAGAAGCACGTTAAATATTTGCAACCCCGCCCGCCCATGTATTTATTACGTAGCCGTCGGAAATTAATTGAAAAATAAACAAATTGTATGGAAAGCACGATTCCAAATTCAAATTTACTTGACGTCCTGCTGTACACACTGACACGCGCAATCGTACTCTGCTGCTTCGTTATAGACATGGGGTTGAGTTAAAAAATATGCAAAAAAAATAAGAGGTAGAAAAGCGAAGGAAACGAAAGATCCAATGCTATGCACGTTTCCATCACGGATGTCACATCTCTTAAGGTAAAGAACTGGAGGCATGCGGAATATACGTGCGATATATTCACTTGACGAACTATTTATAATACGGTGCTGGAACGCAAAGTCAAATCAAACCGAGTTGCTGATATACAGTCTAGTAAGAAAATAATTCGCACCGAGAAGGGTCCGCGGAATTTTCTTGATCATAACGAAATTCGAGGCCCCCACGAGGCACTGCGGGGATGCCCCTCTTTTTATGGTCGTACTACTCGCTGTACGTTCGAAGTAATAAAAAAAAGTTTTAAACACCGAGTATAAAGCCTGTTTCCTCAAACTTAGTTAAAGGGGAACTGAGAGACTGAAGAACTGACTGTAATCGATTCGCTTTGGATTTAGATGCGTTCGAACTCTCAGACGCAGGTGTAGATAATGCATCGAACGATTTTCCTCTGGAGCAATTTAATCGGCTGGTGGTAGCGAAACGGGAGAATCTACAGATTAAAATATAAATCGCAGTGACTGGCGCGTTCGCTTAACGCCTGCGTTCAACTAGTAGGAACGACGTCGATTCGTTTTGCGTAAAACGCTCGCTAACTTATGGCACGATGCGATTCTCTCTTTCTCTTCCTAGCTATATATAAAGTTCAAATTCGTTCACGACGGTTATCACGATAGAAAGTCTCAGGAAAAATGGTTCACGCTCTGCGCTCGAATGCGGATGAATAGGCGAGGATGATATATGTCCAGGATTAATAATAGTGCCCGCTGCATTCCCATACCAATAGTAAAATTCGGCCGAACGCTGTGCCGCGTACATAACCAAAGGTCAATTAATTTTTGAGGGGTTTTCTCTTAATTTTTAAAATAATTATACAAATGATCGGTCGGTAGATTAATTATTAACAATTTTCTACTTCGCCCAAATAATGTCGTTCGTTGGCATAATTACGTACATTAAGCAACAAAAATTTTACTTGCTAATTATAAGTACAAATTAAAAATTAAGCAATCTTATTAAACACGTGTCTTCTCGGCAATGACGTATCTATAGATTATGCCTGGGCCTGCTGGCGCAGAGTGTTTATTGACTTAGCCAATTTGATACAGCGCGATCCAAACGGATGCTGAATATAGAACTCTCGAGAGAGTATAAGGATCGTCGTTCAGTCTTTTTCAGTGAGAATCCATAGAAATGAGAAAGATCGTGCAAAAACTTCGATTCCAGATAACAAGTTAAATGGGGCGGGAAGTTTAGGAGGAGAATTCCTTAGCCCCGTTCTGAAAATAGCTTGGAGGGAGGGCATTAAGAAAGACCAGTTATTCGTGGTTAATCGATACGAATCTTAGCATAGAACGGATTGTTACCTCAAGTTCATATATATATACATATATATATATATATTTAAATGCAACGCGACATGCATCCAACGATCAAACTACTTATCCCTAAGTCAATGGCATAGGTATACGTATATCTTATTCAAGCTAGCATATAACACAACCACGTCCATACCGAGTGCACTGTAATGCCAAGTGCATAGACCGAGTGCATAAATATCAGGCGACACGACTCGCTCATTAAGCCAGGAATTATGTTTCCCGATTGCGGCGAATCGATATCCCACACAGCCTTGAGAAGACTTCGTTCAATCGGTCCTATAGGTTAAGATAGCTATGGATAGGAATGGAATGCCGTAATTACGCTTAATTAAAAAATTTTTCATGATGTACCCACGTTATCGAAATGACTCCCATACTAATCGTTTCTGGCGCACGAGACCCGCTAGAAACTTACTCCTCCGAAGTGTAAATATTTACAGTTTTATATTAATTTTGAACCTGTACTTTATGAATGCAAAGTTTGTATTAACTCTTCACTGAAGAATATCTATGTATATTATTATCCAGTCTAGATGCAGTAGACAATCCTAGGTCATTTTCAAAAAGTACTAAAGTCACCCTCCAAGGAGTATCACTCCGGAGGCTCAAGGCAAAGTAAGGAATTGCTCGAAGGACTAACGTGCACGGAAAAGCTGGAGGAAACCTCTTAAGGTCTAAGACGAAGAGAACTTTGAAACAAGGAACAGCACTATCGTTAAACCGTCCTTCCGCATTACAATGGCTGTCAGAAGTGAGGCCTTGAGTCTATCGTTATAGTTATACATTGTTATAAACCGAATCGATAAACTTTGTTCTTGTAATTAAAAAATAGTTGCGCTATCAGCTGAAAAAGAATTTTTCAAGTAATTTTACAAAATTTCGAAATTAGGAAACACACTTTAAAGTACTGTAATAATCAGGCATTATTTACAAACGGATGAAGTCATTGCTCTCTCGTAAACACTTACGTTCCTATATATAAGTTCGCGTGCATAGTTAACTCGCATAGACTATATGCATTTCTATGAAACAGTATATTGATATATTGCACTTGTTGGCATTCCTGCATACATACACTACCTTCGGATAAAAGGCGTCGAGACGCACATACTCACGTGCATAAATACTGCAGCAGTGTACGATTCAATCGTTGTAAATGCATTAAGTCGTGTAAGTACGTATAATCGTCACAAGTGCAACTACGGCGTCGGGACGCGAGGGAGGAAAGACGCCTTGCAGTCTCGTGAGGTCAGACAGCGCGGCGCTACGTTCCCTCTCGGTCTGCATTACTCTTGCTGTTTACTCTATTACTCTCTTCTATGCCAATGATATATACGATATTACGCAACGGAATGTTCACATACGATTCACTATATAGGATTCGTTGCCGTCAATCCATGTCAGCATCATACGTATATCGTTTGTTATATCCGCCAGTTTGGCTATCCGGTCCACTGTACATTTTGGGAGACGCATCCGTTTATTGATCGAGATCGATGAACCAATAGACGACGATTAAATCATCCTCGTTGAGCATTGTTAATGATACGACGTACAAGCAAGGAGTAGAGCAATACAAAATAAAAGTTGCAAAAAGTGAAAATTTAAAAAAAATTTTATTATCTCATATTCTCATTTTGTATTTTTTTTTATACATTTCTCATAGCTATAGATATATCTTGCACGTCTTTTGAACTGACAAATGTTGTAAAATTCTCACAGACATTTTCTGAATTTTCGGTACCGTCATTATTCATCTATGGTAAGACTCTATCGCAGGACATCAAGCACGTTCTATCGTGATGCGACCACCGTTCCCGACCATTTAGTTTCTGCCTTCAGCGGCGCCATTATACCTACAGGAGCACTCTCGAGGACGTAACATTTTCACCGTTACAGTATCCGCAATTCTTTGAAGATTATTTTTTATCGTTTTACCCGGCACTCCAATGTGGTTTAGGTAACTACTGTATGCGACTAAACACGGTTATCGTGTCGTCCCATGAACCATGGACGGAGTACGTTTCGAAACGTTAGTAATTAAACAGGCAATATTTGGGCGCACCTCGATAAATCGCATGCGGTATCACGATCGTGCCACTCCACTTTTAATGTCATCAGCGCTACAAGAGTATGGATTCTTTAATGGATTCTCAAGGTTTGCAAAAACGTGATCTACGTGCAAGATATCCCTTGGGCAGTGTCGCGAAGAACTTACACGCGATTCTAAGGCACTTTGATTTATATATCTTTGATATATATACAATGTATATAAATGTATACCGTCCATGTCGACATACATAATGAATAATGAAAAACTCTTTACGACTTTATTTCGATAAATTTATTTAGTATTTTTTAGCAATCGTAAAATGTATATTTATAGAAAGACTATACACTGTGGTCTATCATTCGCGGTACCCAGAACTAGGACGCTCGAATCAGGCTGATATTTGACTATGGTTAAGATTGTAATTTTATTCCACTGTGATTTTCGGAAAGCCAATTTCGAGGGTTTGCCGCAAAGCGAAATGCACCCAGGGTATCGAACACGTGCTGGAAGGTCAGTGACTGGACCAGGAGGCTGTACAACAAGCGCTAGCATAGAATGAACGATTGAAATATCAATGAGGTGTATATATACGTAGGTATGTTTTATCCCGCAGCGTGAGTGTTTAAACAGACCGAAGATATAATTTTGAAGGTATCCAATAAAAATACTATGTAGCAAGGATTGGCCATGCGCTACTGGATCGTCAAGGTCCTGCGAGGTCCTTACTCCTTGAGAGTCACGGTTCGGCGAGGAATCATTTATTAACGCTTATCTAATATTGCTACCATCGAAGTACAATAATTTCTTTATGCCTAAGCCTCGAAGAAAAGGTATCCGATGTCGTTAATTAATGCCCTGGGCATAACGAGCAAGAATCCTTTCCGGCTGTCAGATGAGAATGCCTAGCGAGGTTAGAATTAACCAGTTGGCATTGTCCAAAAGGATCCTTGTTCTAACGTCTTCCTGTAACTGGATACGGCCGGAAGCGATTAATGAAATGCATCACAAAAGCTTACGTACAATTTAAAAACGTGCTTGGTTTAACTGTAGTCCCTAGAAACATTGCCAATTAACGTTATTAAAACTTGCCTAACCCGGCCATAAAGGTTCTCTCTTTTTTTCTGTTTTAGGTAAGTTGACTCGTCTGCAACTTTGCTCCATCGTGAGCACCTTCCTAACCAGCTACCACGCCGGGGCTGAATGCACTTTTTAATTAGTCCACTAGAGAACACGAAGCACTTACCAGCACCATCTGGATTGCGACTTCTGGTATCACGTTTATATCCAGTATCTGTGTACAGCTGTAAAGGCTGTTCTCATTGCTATATATATATATACATATACACACACATGTGCATATATGTAGCTACCTAGGGAGTGTTCCATCGAATTTCTAAACGGCACATGACGTCGAGAAAGGTCCCCTATTCGAATTGTACGATTTTCCGAATCCGCTTATGGCATTACTATTCACCGCGAATGTCTCGCGAAATCGGAGTCTCGTGTAGTCTCGTTACGTAAAGGGAATAGCGAAACCGTTCGCTACTACCGGGTAACATAGTTTGCGAATCGTCGCGGAGGCTCAGATCACTGCGATCCCCTGTAAGTAACCTCATGAAAGAGACATAATAAAACGAATAAGGTGTGTGCTGCACGGATACGACCTTAGGCAGCTCGTCGGGTCGCTCCAATGCAATATTCAGCAGCAACTGAGTTACCTACTATCCTATACTCCAGCCCCTCCGATGGACCATTTTTCTGTTTCTCTGCGCGCTTTCGCGCCGTCGCTGCATTATTCTCACTTTCTTGCGTCTCCGCGACGAGTCTGTCGCTCGGCAAGAAGCAGAAGAAGAAGCTGGTATATAGGGCCTGGTACAAGGCTGCTTTGCAATGGCCCTCCCACGGAGCTGCAAATTGTGACCACTCGAGTGAAACGGTATTCTGCTCAACGGATGCGATCGGGGTTTCTGGGTGGATGGTAAGAGGACGGGAACTATGGGAACCATTTTTTTTAAGGGATACACCACGTTAACCAGCTCTCCTGTAAGGATTCCAGATTTCTTGACAAGCGTAATCGGCTATATATATATATGTATATATATAGAAGTAGTGTGGGTATATATATATATATATGTATATATACCCACACTACTTTTCCATTATCCTTAATACAAGTATATGTTATTTAATGCGATAAATACGTGTCCTAAGGTAATCATTAGCGAACCTTGAAAGTATAAATGATACAATTGACTTTGATAAATATTAAATCGGCCCCTTGATGAATTCCCACGAGGATAAAAATGATTCGAGTCACTAATAGCAATCTTTGTTTAAGAGTCACTCGACGAGTATCATTATCGTGTTGTTTAAGATACCACTTGTGATATGATTTGATAGCAGTTGATAACATCCAGACAGTGTCGAGTTCCTTTTCGGATTGTTGTGGATTAATTGGAGTCTTTGAAGAAATGTTAAACGTTTCTGAAGTACCGAAATACACTGTTGCAGGCTGCGTAACAGTATAATTGGACCAGCAAAATAATAATTGGCTAGTTGATTAGTAAGCGGTCTGGCAATTTCATAGGGTAGACTGCGCTATATTTCGTAGCGGCTGAATATGGTAAGGGGATTGTTTAAAATTTCAAACGAGTCCAGTGCATGGAACCGCCATCTCATCAGGAATCAGTAGACGAACGCACACAGTGCTACCTATATATATATATAATCTACATACGAAACATGATTGATGCCCATTCTTTGACTACGTGCCAAAAATAATGGTGGGTAGTTTTTTCAAAATGATTTTATGACCTCTTATCACTTTTGCTTTGCAATCTCTAGGAGACTTTTGCGCAGCATCCGTATTAATATAATGTACATACCGTTATGAGATTATCTACTTATCATTATAATGCTAAGTGTATATACAGTACTTATATACAGATTGGTTCGTACTACGTAAAACAATTTGTCTTTATTCTTCTCGAGTCGAAAAGCCTAATCCGTGGAGTCTGTAGATTTCCCATTCTCACAGAATTCAGGTTACCGTTAGAGTAACTGGAAAAGACATAGCGATTATCAACCCTTGAGACATTCTCTGCGCCCTTTCAAAACCTTGTCTCAGGGGATTCTCGTTATCCCTTGGCACAAAACTAACGGGTTACGGGCACTTACAACCTCGTCAAGTGGAGATAAGGGCTGTTTGACCGAGATATAACTGAATTATATTTCCCACACAGTATATAATGTATAAGCGTGACATATTGACGCTGTCAATGCTCTTTTTTCAAAATACTTTAGCATTGCAATAATTATCTCAGTATTCAATTATCCCCTGTAGCAACTGTTAGCATATTGGATTTAAGCAAAGTGATGCTGGAAAATTCAAAAATTTTAGGAACAGCTACACCACAGTGATCCTTAAGAAATAAATTCGAGATTAGGAGAATGAGAGCCACCGTTCGAAACAATCCGACTAATTTCTCGGCCCTTTACAATCGTTCAGAGACCCAAGATAGTCGCCAGGCATCCACCCGGAGAGAGATAATCCTCTGGACCACTCGAGATGCCATCCTCCTTCTCTCACTGCTCTCCTCGAGTGTGCCTGGACGAAACGAGGAGCGCAAACTGTCAGACACTCGAAAAGTGTCGTAACTCAGTACGATCTCCAGTCCATTATTCCTTGGATATCCACACTTTTCCTGCTTGCTCGGCACCTTTCCTATTATACCATACCGCTGCATTGTGCGATACTTTTCTGCACGGTCTATTCGCCGTTTCATATATAAAAGTTAAGTCTCCCTCTTACGGCGTATACAGACGCGTGTTCGCGTTCGATAAGTTTTGAATTACTCGAAGTAAGCGGCAATTTAAATTAGATAGGAATAATTTTTCACGTAGACTAATTTCATTTGGAATGCGGTGTTAATGATTTGGACAAAAAGGAGGGGAGGAGGGCGGGAGGGGAAGTAGCCTTGATTCGATTATACATATATACTATACACCCGTTCATATCCAATTAAACATACCTGGCACGCCTGGTATCCACCGAGTTCTTCTTCAGGTAAAAGAAAATCGTAAGCGGTAGATGGTATCTGGCGAAGATGCCGAGTGACGATTATTGTCAAACATTTCAACGCCCATCCTCGCAAGGAGTCCTGGCATCTTCCCCGGGATTTATCCGTACCCATAATACGGTCCCTCCTTGTGACCCATATGCGTCAGACATTTCTCCAGGCCACAGACCGTGGACCGTGAATTAGAAACTAAACTCAACCAGATTATCAGAGGGATGATTAGAGGGCCTCAGGGAAGGAAGGATAATGCGCTGTAGATTCGTATCTAAATGTTTGCAGGCGGATCCTTTGAATCCTTAAAATTCTGCGAGTCGCACTATAGGTACAATACTGTGTTAGTGACTTTGGAACGGTAATGTAAAAATACTTTTTACGCCTAAGGATGAAATTAGTGACCGAGGTCAGTCCACTCCTGGTTGAGACTCAATTTTACACGCGTTCATATTTCCAGCTTGTAATTACATTCGTCGAGCTTTGCGTAATGTCCCTGGTCAAGAACTATCGTGAATTGAATTTCCTGCCACGGTTTTGCTGTGGCTCTGAATAACCTTCAAATGCAATGGGAAACTGCAACGTATGTATACGACGTACGTATACGAACGGCGTAAACGAGTTACGTCCGTTGTGTATCTGGCAGGAAGATATAAAAAACGGAAGTGCACGCTACGGAAATAAAAGTAACGTCCATTAGCCTTGTGACTTGGGACGCATTAGCTGCGAGCATTAAGCTTTGAAAAATTCCTACGCTGCTATATGTGAATGTGAAATTCTTACGTACGTCTTCCTCTCTCTCTCTCTATTTCTTGCTTTCTTTCTATCCGCTCTCTCGCTTCTTCTCACCGTTATTCCAGCACTCAGCGACTATGCATAATTGCAACTGAACCTATAGGATGGTCGTTAAATAATAATACAATACTCGTCTCCCTTTTCACCAGCTAATAACGAAGCTGCTGAAAGATTCCTAATCGTCCTGCAATATCGTTTAGCCTCTTGTACTAAGTCAGTAATTGAATTATTTTTTTGTGAAGGTTCAATTTTTACACTGTAATCCAATTCATGCTCGACCGCACAATCCAGAAGCGCTATCGCTTTTTGTCTTCTAATTCCACGATTCAATTTTCTCATTTCTCACGCGGCACGAGCTTTCTCGTCATTTTTTTTTTTCTCATACTCGAATACGGCTTCCCAGGACGAGTGTGCTCGATCCGCGATTATTATACCTATACAGTGCTCACGTGAACATCTGTTAAACTTCTTATGCCCGTACTTTTATTTTTTTATCGTACCACAATTAAGATGAAAAAGCAATGTCGAAAAAATTTAACGCTCCACTAAGTATTCACATTTATCGAGTCTTGTCAACTTTTAACACGACCTCGTCATATAACGTTTTGTCATTAACCTTAAGTCTCTTTTCAACAAAACATTCGCTAGGTAAATCTTCATCCATTATTTACTCTTTTCAGATCTCTATACCGCTGAAAATTGCAATTCCACAATGATTTCAAAACTCAATAATTCCAGGCACAAGTTCAAGTTAAAAGATTGACAATTCGTAACAGGCTTTGTATAAACTTCAGCTTCAGTGAAAGCAGCTACAAAAATATTACAGCCAATCGTAAATCAGACCAGTCTGTCTCATTTCCAAGTCGCCGAGTTCCCGAAAGGACGAATTAAAAAATGCATTTCCCAATCTCTGAACTATGCAAGTTCATCCGTCGGTCTTCTGGGAGTAAAACATATTTACCTGTATTTATGACAGTTATGTCTACAAGCGTTTCTACACTTTCAAGTGTTGTTTCTTAAGGTGCACTATGCACGCCGACGTGAACGTACATAAATACATTCCCGAGGAGCCCATTCAGACCATAAAACGACGCTGAGGTTACCTTGGTGTCAACGTTCCTGCCTCGTAGAAATCTCGAGAAAATATGACCTTATATTTTATTCTTTGATCTACGACCGTACTATGGACGTAACAAAGACTTTTCCGTACAAAACTATGCACGGACGTTATTTCATTCTGCATTGATTTCTGTCGCCTCAGTAGAAGGTACAGGTTTTACATTATAAACAACATCCTCGTACCTTTTCTTGAAATATAAAACGAAATCCCAAAATAATAAGCATAAATCCATTGCGGTACATACGGAGCTTAACGAGAAAGAAATTAAAAATTTTACAGTAACGTGTGTATAATACACCAAAGCTGTTGGTGATTCCGATGACAGATCTACATCAGCTGTAATAAAATCTTGAAGTAAAATGGCGGAAATAACACAAGAATTATTTCTCAGCTTAATTCTAGGTCAAACTCAACGCTTTATTGTTACAATGTCCAGCTTGGCCTTGAACGTCATTTTACGATACCGAAGAACGGCGGCGAATGAAAGCCCGCGAAAAAAGCTATATACTCATCAACGTAATAGTAGAAAACGTTAACCCCGCTTCGCAGGATCGTATACGAAAATAATCTTACGGCAAACGGTTTTTTTTTGCAGTAAACCTATAAATAGCAAAGGCTCTCTAATAACTTTGAAGCTCGAACCGGATGCCCACGTCGCGTAATCCAAACATTTTCATAATGAAACTTACCATTGCCCACTGTGCCGCGTGACCGATAATGTGTCCATTATGACCAGTGCCACACGTAACGTATTATATCTAGAAAGTTTAACGTTAGTCAGACTCGTACGAAATCTGTGAAAAAAAATCGTTTCTCTTGCATCCACGTGTCACGCACTTTCGTACTGTTCAGAATTCATAATGACATCAGGGAGGCTGACAAAGGAGCTGTTGTCCCGAATATCATTAATAAAAATTCCATAACGTCGTTCTACGTGATCAGCACGTTCCGACTACTTGCAAAATAGACCATATATAACACGGGAATATTACACACGAATGTAACGGCAAATACGCAGAACAAGCAAGGAAGTGATTTTCTACTGATCTCCACGAGTCATTGGGTTCTTTCAATAGGAACCTCAATGAGAATAAAGAGAATGAAAAAAAAGATCATTCTACTACAAAGATCCTCAATTAGTCGTTTAGGGTTAGCAGAGCATCACTCTATCAGCATACCATTACAGGATCAAAGTCCAGGCTATCTGACGTGGTCTATCTGGAGCGCCAGGGTCTATTATAGACTTCTGTTTGTTTATCGGGTGTCCTAAAAGTATCCTCAGGACCGGAAGTACGCTGTGGGTCGTCTTCTGTCCATAAAGAACGAGTCGAACGTCGTATGGTGTATCTTGCGAAATATTCTCAAAGCATATTTAACGGAGCTTCCCTCGTTTCTATCTGTCCTAAAAAATAAGGATGATGATATGTACCGTACGGTAGCCATACGGTTTTCGTATTTTCACTAACAAATTTTTGCCACTCGTGTTCACGTGGAAATAATCAGTCTATGGACACATTATCTTTCCTTAGCTTCCAGCAATATTGCCTTATCAGTCGTCCCTGATAATGTGCGAGCAGTGATGATATACATAGTTACTCCAACGGAAACCCTGACGTCTCGGCTAGTTGGCTTACCTAATGCTCTCATTGATATTCGCGACACTGATTGAATCGCCTACTATGCCTAATCTCGCTCATAGTTAATTTCATGCGAACGAGCGCGCCGTGCCTTGCTGCTCCAATATGGCGCATGTTGTTAGAATGATTTCTTATCCACTCCTTAAATTATTTCTTATAACAGAAGTGACAAATAGATACACTGTATATATATAATATATATATTATATGTACACACATTTATAGTCATACTTTCCTATCATCATCTTTAAACTCAAGGAAGCACCAATTACTTAATATTCATTATTAGAGCATATATGTATAATGCAGCTATTGATTGATTATCAAAATTGATTCAAAGGCGATAATAATGTGGGGACATGAGTTCGGATCATAATCCATGTGAAAATTGACAAAAAATATTATATAATTGTCTGTCAATCGATATCAGCAGGACTGCTGTAACGAAATTAAACATCGATATCAATGATATCGATTTATAAGGTTATTAACAGCATAAATTATTTTATTACTAGACGCATCTGCGTCCCCATGATTTTACGTGAGGTTCGCAAAGGGATCCTTTATCCTCGTTATACCTTGCTCGTGATCCTGTTGTCGGATGTTGGCTCGTTCTTCGCGTAGGTGCTAATTTTCACGGACCAGCAGGTTCGCAGTGCAGGCAATTTCACGGGAGTATTTACACTGGCGATTTCTACGGGCTCTGCATTTAATCCCGGCAAGAGGACTGTGCCGTAAATTCGTTCCCGCTAACACGAGAATCGTCGAGCGAGTCTTGTGTACAGTACTATATACATAAGAAGTAAAAGCATTGGCGACAAGACGGATACAGCGAAGAATTACTTTGAAATTTTATATGTGAACAACGATAACGAGTAGTCACTATTTTCTTGGTCCTTATAAACTGTTCTTCTCCGTATGAATATCGTGGATGTATCGTCGATAGACACTGGCAATACTTTCCAAGGCTCAATCGCCTTATACCGTAAGTGGACAATACTCAGACCGTGATCAAAGTAATATGAGCGGCGATGACATCAGTCAAGTCATCTGCATACATTAAACGTGTGACATAACACGCAGCGCCGTGCAACATGACAATCATTCCCTGCCGTAGCGAGCGCAATCAATAATTCATTCAACTCGATCCTGAGTCACGTTCGATTACCGAATGCGTATAAGACTGCGTGTTTATAGTACTGCCCTTAATAACGTCGTTAGCATTCGACTGATAACGAAATTATAATATTCTCGTATATATAATTTAATTCGAATATTTAATCACTGAAGCCAAACGAAAGGGTCTGTTTTTGAACTGCACAATATTCTGCTACGATCTGTGTCCATGCTTCAACATTCTCCAAGTGGAATCCAATAGTCGCCATTTCCTTCTCAAGATCACCAATGCAAATCGACTCAATCGTAAACCTTAGGCGAACTCGAGATCTGCGGTAGGCCAAGTACTCATACGTCGAGTTCAATTTCCATATACGATCGTCCCGGTAACACATTGGTAAAAATAACTCGAGGACTTGCGCCATCTTCCGAGGCGATGGTATTTTCCATACGTACCACATCCAATTTCAGCTAGAAGTTACGTATGTCAAATGAAAATTGGTCGAGAGTGTCTCTACCTGGTGGACACGACGAAAATGTTTCAAATGCATAACACATTACTGTTAAGGACTTCGAAATAAATGAGTCTGCACATGGGTGGTCTTCGTGTCTGACGGAACTGGCTACGGCTACTAAATTCTTATGATCATCATGACAAACCTTACTCCGGGCGATTATGAGCTGGACTTAATTCCGGTTTTCTAACCGCTTTTAACATTCTAGATTTTGAGCCCTACAATTTTCTCGTTTACACACGGGTATTATGTATAGTAGTCTGTCTATTGTGCTGCTTCGGATCTAAACAATGACGTCAGATATAACGTAGACATCGTATATTTTAAATATACAAGTAATATATCCATTTCGAGTAAAATTTTCATATTTAACCATTTTTCTTGGTAAAATAGTATTACGTAAATAGGATTTTGCATTGTTATATATGTATACTATATGTATATATATTTTTCGGTATTTCTCTTCGTCAGAATATATCCAGCTCTAATAACATACTCAAAATAAATTCAAAGAGTTAATTCTAAGGATCAAGTCAAATTAATTGATTAAACAGTTTCTGTTATTGATAACTCGATAACTAATATCGTCAAGAAGCTAAAGGAAGTTTATCGAAAGTTTCTTAACCAGAGAGTTTAATTATCCCTATTCCAACTTAACAAAAACTCAAACGCTTTATCTCAGCCAATTAACGCCCAAGAATCCTTAGCCTCATCAAAGCCTTCAAGCGCTATACATTCAACCACAAAAGTACACGAGTGACAATGAACTCACGAAAATTTCTCAAAACGTAACGAAGATCCCATCGACTTCATTCATGCATCCTTTGCCCTGACTTGGCGTAGGCAGCGATATGTACTCGTATATCCGTTTAGATAGCCACATCCCGGATGTTGACAAGATAGCACATACTTCCCCCGCACTTCCTTGCGAGCGCGTTTCAGTGCAAGTTTTCCAGTTTGAGAAAAAAAAAATTGCAGAAAGAAAAAGACAAAGGAGCCGACCTATATGTATGTACGCCACTTATATACTTTAATCACAGAGCAAGAGACAGTCTCCAGGAATAAGTAGCGCATCCGTGTCTCCAGGGTCTTCCTGGAGGATCTTCAGGAAATTACCTGGTACCACGTAACGGTGTTACTCTGCCAGAGTCACGGGTCTTGCTCCTTCCGACAAGGAACTTTTAATCCCAGGGTGTAACAATCTTCGATAGGATTGAAACTTTAACGATCCCTACATCTCTGTAAATCAAGCGTCTTGAACTGCGGCGTGTCGTGTCTGAACCTTTAAAGGAACGGTGCCTAGTAGGTACGTACCTATACCTATATCTACGTACCGGTTTAGATATATCGCCGAGGATTAGAAGCAACTTCCCCGTGAAGTTGGCAATGTTACGCCTAGTTGAGTCCCATTGCTTACGGCGTCGCTTTTCCTGCTGCACCAGATAGTGCAGTCAAAGTGCAGTGACAATATTACAGGTCACCTGGCAAACATTAGTAAAACGGTCATCAATGTTATTGTTCGTCTAAGCGTGCTCGTCATTGCTTGGATTAAAATTTTATACGTATCAATGACTAACCGGACTTATGTCTATGACTGTATACCTATGCCTATAGTTACCCTCGTGTTGTCTTACGTATACACGCAACTACGTCATACAACACATCTATGGATGTATTATGATATATCATACGTCATGATTTACGTAAGCGGATTGGTCCGATTAGATACCGGAACGGAATGACCTACTGTATGTACATCACTCATGAAATATTAAGCCTTGAAATTAATCGAATTTGACTTAACATTTTTTTAGAAATTTTCAAAAACTCAAGGACGAAATATCAACGCACATATTTTGCACAAATATGTGTATTACGTCTTAAAATCGAACCTCGCATAACGAATTGATATTTAATTTTCTTTTTTGAATCAAGCAATGATAAATTAAGCATATCTTATTTTTATGTGGACCATCATGCAAAGACTCTTTTGATCAATAATGGGATGATCGATAGTGATGAAAAAAAGATCATCAAAAGAACAGCACCATCATTGTATCAAAGTGTAAATACAGTCTGACATATGGTTGAATTATTAAATCGTTGATGATTTTCTAACAGCGTATCTGTATCGTGGTCCTTTACTTTCGTTATAATAATAATAATAATTAATAGCTACGTGTCACTGTGAATTAATCGTGCGTTTAATCACTCGACACGCTAATGACCTTTCAATGAATATCCTGTAGAACCATTGAGAAATTCTCTCATCCCAGAGTTCTGTATATACAATAAAAAATCACATATATGTAACATATACTGTACTATTTATAATCATTACGCGAGTGTCATTATAAGCTCAGGCTGAGGTTCGCCAGCCTATTTCGTTCTAAACGGTTTGCAGCCACTCGAGATATCCGGAGTGTCGGTGACAGCTCACAGGCGCAACTGCAACTTCATATAACTGTTAATGACAGATTAGCCGAAGGATATCGCAGCAGCCTGGTCCGGACATTTTGAGATACGGTCACGACCGCTTTAAACTTCTTAGGATCGTCCCATAAGCCCCTCCAATACCAGACGATTTTTCTCTCCTTTTCTAGAGACAGTTTCTATCGATGAATCGAGAGTGCATTCCAGAGCCACTATATGAAGAAGCATATACCAAAACAGAACGAAGTTTCGCTCTCTCGTAAAGGTATTCCCGTAAAGGAGTGAGGTCAAGAGTGAGAAGAAAAAAAAAAGAGAGAAAACCAAAAGATAGATTGCAGTTTTATGTGCAGCCGAATGACTCAGAAAAGCAAACCGAGTAACTTGAGAATCGAACTGCTCTTTCTGCCTATGTATACCTACGAATGGGTTCTGGTCAATTAGTTCACTGTACAGTCAAAGGAGCTGCCGACATTTTTTGCCCTTCGAGACGCTCGATAGATTTCTTGTTGCTTTATTATCCAGCCAAATCTTACCGTGGAATTGATATCATTCTTGTTCGTAGGATTATCTATGTACTAGTTTACGATTTTTCTCTATAATCATTATACATGTACATACTTATACGAGCGTGACATTAATCGTAACGTGAAATTTTGCAATCAAATTCAAATTAGTAGATGCCACATTAGTCAAGCCACGCTTCATCATGCTCCATGACGAATATTTTCCTGCATCCTTAAGACTTGCGAATGCACCGGCATACACGTGTTAGACGTAGCTACGAATGGTACTTACAAGATTTTCGCAACTGGCTCGACCTAACCACCAAGTTGATAATCCCGGTGAGGCAAAGAAAGGCGTGACTCGAGTCCGAGTAATGAATTGCCAGGGAGATGATAGAAGATCCCTGAAGAGAGAGAGGAAAGGATGCTGTGGAGAAGTGGATGGGAAGACAAGAGGAAAAAGAATACCGGACAGAAGCCTCTGTGCTTGTGTATATATACCTATATATTCTTTTCTCTCCTTTCTCTCTCTCTCTCTCTCTCTCTCTCTCTCTCTCTCTCTCTCTCTTATATTCATCCTTTACTATACTTTGGGTCTCGCAGATCTTATGGCAGAATTTGTCTGCACACACATTGGCTCGGAGGATCAATGAACTTTCTTCTAACAATATTATTCGAGGATCCTGTTCTCCCAGGACGCGCGCGCCACCTAAATACGTTAGGCCTCGACACGAGCTCCCAACACGAGGAATATTCACTAAATGGAAGGCACTATATAGTCTATAAGTCAGACCCTACGGACCGTACAAGCTACGTCACGATCTTGAAGAATATACCTAAGTGTCCACCGTATGTGAATCGTGCTTTCGCCTTACTTACCGCTTTTGGATGATTGCCATCAGCAAAGCTACTTCTAAGCTTCTCGTGCTCGGCTACCGGAACTAAACGGTCTCCTTCACGGTTTACAACTCGCTTCATAACCGAGGGACATTTTAATGTAATGCTGACGACCGTTTCCTTTCTTCTTAAAAGTTTTCTAGATTCTCCTTGGAGCTTCCTAGAAGAAAACTGTTAACGAAAGAGTAAAAAGGGTTTAAATCACGTAATAAAATGCATAATTTCATAGTGTGATTAGGTATGTCTTTATATAAAATGCACTTTGTCACGGTAAACTGTTACGTTAATACGCACATAGACATATATATAGCAAGATAGGAGAGCGTACTTTTTTAATGACGTAGAAACAGCATGATATTGTTTCCTGCGAATTTATTTGAGAGCTAATGCAGCGTTGCTAATAGGCAAAGATTACCTTCGAAATGCACCGTTGTGCAACAGGCACCTCATCAGCCGGTTTATGAGTACAAAGTAAACTTTGTCAAAGAAGACTTACGACTTGTGCCGTACCAACTGCAAGGTGCACCTTATCGTAGTTCGTACGAACCTAAACCAATAGTTGTGTTACTTTATTTTTATCTTCTTCCGGTCGACGTCCAAGTCTCTCGATGCACTTTTACGAATACCCAAGTGCACCGCCCGCAAAGTTATTAAACATCACGGATCCTTTTGTCCGATTCCATTCTTCTCGAATCTCATGCTGGCTTTCAATTAACGTGTATCGCAATGCGTTTGAATAGAATTCGATTAATGGGCCTTTTAAGTTCATCCGATAGGAATGTTTAGATCCAGCAGTTCGAAGGGCATTCCTGAGATGTACTTGTGACCTACTTTATCAAGAGCCAATAGTACCGACCCATTGATACGATTTTCACTGTGTCAATTCATCAATGGTATACGTATATGTCCGTATAATTATAGACCGTAAAAAATCTCAATAAATTCCATAAGCATATTTACTCAAACTACCCGAATAATGTGATGAACAGGTGTATATATGTATACATGTGATCAGTTCTAACAGCACCTTTATCCACACGCCGCCCTCTCTCATCGGCATTGGCACGTTCCCCACAAAGGGCTGTGATAGATGTTCTATAGGATAACAACCTAATATCGTGGTTTACACTTTTTCTGGCCGCTTGGGATAGTAATCTTGAAATTTGGCTCAATATCCCGTTAGCCGATCTCGAAATCGCGTAAATTGGATATTTAACGATACACTGTGTATAATGAAGAGATCACACGCGATACTCCACGTTCCTTCATTATTTCGTGAAAGTAATATAGAACAAAGGTTTTTTATCGATCCTAAACGCTTTACGATTATAGAAAGGTTTTTTGACTAGGATATTACGAAATCGAGAATCGAAGATCTTCTTTTTAATTTACCATTCGAGCAAACCTTGTAAGGGTCTACATTTTATTTAACTTCACGACTCTCTCAGAAACAATGACTACACTTTGGTCAGCATTAAGAAATTAGCGGTTAAATTATAGCCGGACTTGTGTATATTACTATGACTCTAGGTTATGTTATAGGGGTGTCCTAAACTATGCCTGACAACTTAAACGGCATTGTCGTTATAAATCTAAATCTGTGAAAATCAGTCTCGCAACTATAAATCACAGAGTTCTGACTTTCTCCGCAATAGTTCATCAGACTCGAAATAGCGACGTCATATAGGTAGATTCAACGTTGAACAGTAATACGGAATGAGAAGACGTCACATAAATCTCCATCTTTATAGAAGGATTTATCTGGGGTAAACTTAAGGAAGGGTTGTCGCATCCCTGACTCTCATAAATGTTACAAGAGAGTAATGCTATGTCCGAGTATTATCTTGCTTATGAAAATAAGGATACGCGCCACGTACAGTTTAATGCAACAATAAAACCCCTTAATGTAGAAACAATGAAAACATAATATAGACCACAGAATAAACCGTACATTAAACCACAACAGATCGACAAGTACTTCTTTTTTTTCACTGTCACTCAAAACGGCAATCTCCGTCAGTTATCCCTGTATTTCAGTCTATAAAAAAAAATAACCGAAAAAAAGGTCAAATTCTTTACGCGAGCATTCCCGAAAATTACATGGCTCAGCGAAGCGCATATTACCCTCGCTATACGCAATGCACGTTATGTGGATACAACGCTTGAAAATCATATAGTCGTATATCTCTGGTACACGTGAATCATAAAGAGTTCCCGTTGGCAATCAGAATGAAAAAAAAATACACCTTTGTACGTCCTAGTACAAAGAGATTCGTAATGGGTGCATATTCGAGAAAAAGAGCAAAGAACCAAAACGAACACAGAGGGAATGCATATACGTCGATAATGCTTATCTCGAAGAGTGCAGCAAGAGTAACGACCTTTAACGTTAGAAAAATGTTATGCTATCAATATCGAAGGGGGATGATCAAGGAATTTGTATGATGCAGTTCGCCCCCTATATATTATGCAGTTCATTTTAAACGTGGAATTACGTCTATCTGGTCCCCATACACGGATACACAAAATGTATCTTCTATACCTGCGTACGATCAAGGTGGAGTAACTCAAACGAACCACTTACTCCGAGTACCGTACCGGTAATTATTTAAACGTAGCCATTTATTTTTCAGACGATAGTAATCAAGCCAACACGACCTGGCGCACCTATCCATTGTGCGGACGTGTGTACATCGGAAAGGTGGTGCAACTTAGTCAGGAGTTCAGGGGAAAAGACGTGAACTTGATACTTTTCTTTTACTTCATTCATGCAAACCATATGATACGTATTTAGATTCAAGTGCGTTACACATACGTATTAGATAGAAATATGAGATATAACTGCAGTTATATGACTACATTTATTAAATAACCCACGACTGAATGAGGTATATGTATTTGTTTACTATTATTGTTGTTACGTCATGAGGGAAATAAATTATTTTTCCAAATTTTTGGAATAACGTGATGGATAGGATTTTATATAGGGAGAGTTAATCAAACTCGGATCGGTAAAGATGTTCGTGGAATTAATAGGTTATTACGTAAGCATAATGGAAATCGATAATTAATTGATCCAGTACAGGGCGCGACCCTCGAAGAGAGCACTAATTGACTCTTGAATATTTATTATTTAGTTCGTTAATGCTCGTTGCAAGGCGGATGGGGCTTTCGTTCAATGAACCCTTTCTCGCGAGAAAAATGGCCGAAACGTCATTTTTTTTAATCGTATACACTTTATATGCAGAGGACCCTGTATGCGTTATATATATATATACACGTATATAGCACTTGAGGAAGTAAATGAATTAATAACTTTTAAATTGAGTTGTACTAAATATAGGTAAATTAAGTTTCGCTTGTTATAAGAAATAATTAACTTTACAAAACTTCTACTCAGCATTCTACCCTTGTGTATATATATGTATACCCTAGCGGCGGTTCAGTTTCTACATGCGTTACAAAGCCAATAATGCCTTAGGGTTTATGATATTATTAATAACCGATAAACCAATTACAATATTATCGGGTCATTGTAATTTATGATCAGGCACTCTACCCACTCTGCAGTTTCCTAAGCGTAATCAGATACCGTAGAAGACCCAAGGCTCCTCTCGTACTATGTACACAGCCTGATATTGACTATAGCAGTATTCCAAAGTATTTAATATTCCGATATGCATTTGCTAATGCGCCCGCTAACGAGCCTAGTTTCCTATGTTCAATTTATAGAGGTATATTTTTCATGGATTTTATATATATATTCAATGTATATATGTATATTATCTTGATCACAATTTACTTATGTATAGTATATTTTTTGTTGATATACGTACCGACCACATTTCGAATATCGGATTAATTATGTCCGACAGCTAATTCAAGAAATTCAATGGGATTCAAGTGCCCAGGGAAATTACCAAGAGATATTTTTCTCCTTGAAGATGACACTGTTTTTTTCGACCTACGTAATTACATAATTATCCTTGATTAGGCATGGTACTCGTACTGATTGAAGGGGATCCGGTAAATTGCAAGAATAGGTTCGACTCGTTATGTCATTAGTAACGACCCAGTCATTAGCTTTGGACACTTTCTCATTTATTTCAATGGTGTATAGGTAAGCCATATCTCCTTTGTGCAGCCGCCATTTTCTTCGATTTACCTCACCACAATTTCCGCCGTTGAACCTTTTTCTGATCTTATCGATGGACTTATTACATATAGTTTTTGTCCGAGAAACCAAGTTACGTAAGCAATGCTCAAATTCCATTTTGAAAGATTGAACTATAAGTGTATTTGACGCTTCGTCTGTTTTAGATACGAAAAGTATAGACTCTTGTGTAAATTTTTCAAAAGAATTCAAAAATATTTATGGTGTATACCCATCCGTCTATTTTAACTACAGACTGCAAATTCCAAGGAGGAAATGCAGGATGGGTCTGCAGCTACTATCTCGCAGACCTCTAACACTATGCAGCCTCCGTTTTATCAACATATCATCAAGCATCTGGCGTGTACATGCCGTGTATATTTTTTGCAAAAAAGTCCACAGCAGCAGAAGCAGTAGCATAGAAAGGCAGCAGCACGGACACGCGGGCACAATGTGGGAGAGCCTGAACCATAGGATGCACGTTTCGTGGTGTAATTAGATACGATCTTCAGGCTTATTTCTAAGCGGACTTAGTTTGGCTAATCCGAAGTTTAAAGTCTCGCTTGTTGTAACGATCGTAGAGGGTCGTTCCCTTGTTAAAGTTGCTTTAACCAGCCATACCGCGTTATAGATATATCGTGCAAGTCCGACCATTCGAGGATTTACATATTCATGACATTGTTGGGTCCACGTTACCAGCATAGTTAAATCTGTTTCGACAGTCGGCAGATTTTGAAAGGCCAAGTACACCCATTCGAACTGGAACACTAGTTCTATTGTACGTACCCAGTCCCAGGATCAGGATACACATACGAGACAGAGCGGCAAGATGAAACCCAAACCCAAAACTGCATTCCAATTAGCACCTAAACCCTTTCAACTATAGTCTCATGCTTATGCAGCTAGTTTTATTGTCTTCTTCCTGTAACTAAAATGCAGCAAGATAATTGGATATAGTCCCAAAAACTGCGGCCCACGCTTTTTCCTATCTGATGATCTTGCCCTAGATAGGACCAGTTCTAAGAAGCCCAAATATGCATATAGTATTCGTTCACATAAGAAAACCCTTGTAGTAGACATCAAAAGATCTCAGTGCGAGATGAAACAGCTTTATTGATTTCAATGAGTGCTCGATAAAATTTTTTATTAATAAACGTCCGTACAGCATCGTTAAAGAAACCAACCCAAGTCAAGTCCTTATACGCGTACAGCGTATATTTTACGAAGACATACCCAGTCTTCTCTCAAATCAGTATTGTCTTGAGAACATTGCTTAGCGGGTCTGTCCGACCAGTAGTAAATCCTCTAGAGCTTCGGGCATCGTTCCAAACCTGAATGACGCCTACGCGCGTCTACGCAACTAGCGTCCCGATGCACTCGGCCAACATTCATTCATTCATTCACGAGTATATCTAAGAGCTGTCCGTGGCCTAGACCTATGGATGGCACTTATCCAAAGAGGTCTAGACCCAGAGAGATAAACCAATACGATTTAGACCCATCCATATAAATGAGGAATATTAGTCAAATAATTAATTAGCATAATTGCAAGCGTCACGACGATAATTAATCAAAATACAAAGCTGGATCCATTCAAGTGGTAGGAATTTCAAGAATATCAATTAAATACCAACATACTCAGTATAAACAATACTATTTACCTTGGAAGCTTTTGCTCCAACAAACGTGACTGGGTAACCCATTAATTTACCTGAAGCAATGTGGACAGACGACTGGCGAGATTCACTTTCTTCAGGCAGAAATAACCCGCGTACCATACACGTAACACGTAACACGTAACTGTCTACCCACGCTGAAGTAACGACCCGTGGGACCGCTTCCGAGTTGAACTTGTCTTACCATAATAAGGTGCACTGATATAGGTACCAAGGCACTAAAGCCTGGGTCAATGTTGTCCTCGCGAGAGTTTGGTCACAACAGACGGTTTCCCACAGTAGTAGAAACGCTTGAGTTAGGTAGTTAGATAAATATTCTAGAGGTGACGACCGTCCTCTGGTTTCTAACTAATTAATCGTGTCTATCGTTCTAGTTTACATACGTTCATTACACGTGTATATGCTATACGCACTACCGTACATGCTACGAAGATACGTTATTGATAGACAAAATGAAAATAACGAGAAGAATTCAATCGGGAATGCAGTTCTGCAATATCGATTAATCGGGTGCAGAGAGGATTGACTGCAATCGATTCGCAGTAATAATTCGACACTATTTTAACGAATTGCATCTCTTTGTTCCAGGTCCCTGGTGTTTCTCATATTTATTGCATCGACGCACGTGACAGACACCCTAGCGAAATACGTGAGTATACAGATACGGCTTTGTCCAGTCCAGCGCGTCTATACGAGACACAAAAGATCGCGAGAGTTCGCATGGCGATGCGTCCTTGACGGGAGGTGCTGAAAGGGCGCCGACGGAACGAGCCCTGGCAGCATTCCTCTAGCTTTTATTAGTATCTCCCTTCGACAACGATGGTTCAGGTTTCGATGGTTCGCCATCTTTGCCAGACTATCCGTGGTCCAATTTGCCCTTCCTGATCCACGAAGACGCTGCGAAAATTCCTCGTCTTTTTTTGGATACAATAAAAATATTTTTAGGCTGTTTAACTTCGTCACTGGTCTATCGCTCTTTAGCTAATCAATTTTCAAAATTTCTCCTATATCTATTTATAAGAACATTTTCGAGACAATGCAAATCCATTAATAAACCATCGACCCCTGTTGAAACAGCAAGAAGTTCACGACCCATTAATGTTTCGACAAGACCTACCTATACCTAGGGTATCCGTGATGACCTCGCTTACCTTCAACCTATCTTAATGCGATGGACACTGAAAAAATATATGAAAAAAAAATCATGGAAAAAGATGACTTCGCAATGTCAGGATCCTTCGGTGGGTTCGACGAGACTCGAAGAGCCGCTATGATATACGAGTAAAAAATAAGGGCTGCGAGAGCCTGGGATAAGAGACAGGCGCATGATAGAGACTCTCGTTCCACGGTAACCGCAGCAATATTACTGTGTGCTCTTAGGTGTATGCAAGAAATAACGCCGTATCGTGTTACTCGTGTTCTTAGGGTGGCTACCTTAGTCAAAGACCTTGAACTTTTCCTACTTTATAAGCGCGCCAAGTGCACGTACGTGCAAGTACATTCTGAACACCATAGATCCAGGATGCAATGTAGTAACGAGATTATTAGCGAAGGTAAAAGTTTAACTGAAGGTATACGCGTATATATATATATATATATATAATATATATATAAGGCATATATAAGGTATAAGCCCTATAGCGTTTTTATTCCCGTCCACGAGCATCTCGTTAGACAGCTCACCTAATCTGAGTTAAGTGCTCGTATAAAAGACTCCGTGCCTAAGAAGCTCAATGAGTTTTTGCATCCTTAGGTTGGCACCAATAAGAATCCAAGAAAGAACAAACCATTCTCATAAACACGAAGTTCTGAACGAAAATTATACGCGCGGATTCAGTTAACGATAAATTATACGCTTCTGGTAATTTGCCCTGGCACGGAGAAAGCGTTACTTCGGTATTCCTATGGCGTTTAGGCGCGCTACTAGGTGAAAACCATCCACGCTTAACTTGGCGTAAGCGAGGTACCTTTATGTATGAGCTATTAACGTGGTTATTGAAAGTTTACCTGACTCACGGGGTCACAAGGCCGTAGTTCCATACGATATACATATACTCCTACCTATTAGCCCATAGACATTCATCATTCTAGATGCATAAAGTAAAGTTGACGGCGCAACGAAAATTTACTAAGTGTAAAATATATAGGTATCTTACGAAATCATAACTCCTCGCTGGTGGTTCCTGAAGAAACTCCATTGTCGTTATCGTAGGGTCAGACGAGCACAATGTGGCAATTATAAAGAAGGCGTGTTGTTCTTCAGCGTTCATGGTTCATCGGCTGACCCGTCTTTTACACTCACATTGAAATGGCACTTCTACGAACCATTTAATTAACTGTTTGCCACGCAATCTTATGGGCATTCTCCAATTGTCAAATTGTATTCACACTCGTGCCATTGTACTCGAGCACCAGGGAGAACGTCGACGACCATTTCGTTAGCTTGATCGACCGTTATTCCGGTATAGATACCGAAACTATTTTGTGCGATAGTGATTAATTAATTGTTATAAATATTTTAATTATATTTATACATATGGATATACATATAGGTCATTTTGAGATTCATATATGATTCATACACTCGATACTCGCTGGGTCATTGGATACTTACATATCACCAAAATAGAATCGATGATCATCAGGAAGAACTTTAATTCAAAGTCATCGATCCTTCTATAGGTTCATCATTTCACTTTCGTTGAGATTATGTTAATCTTGCCGAAGAGAGCTTGTTTTCATGAGTCACCAGAGAACCAACACAGCATACCGACTTGTGGTCATTATGCGGATCGTTACCCCAAGCGCTGTATTACGTTGCACTGTCAACAGTCTTACGTTTTCTTTAGCTCCGATACGTAACACAGCAAAGTCAATGTCAAAATTAATTAAAGTACGAGTTAATATGAAAAATTAATATTGCAATTGATCTTCTTTACGTTTGATGTATGCTAAAAAGTATATTGAAAATTTACGAAATAGAATATTCGATAAACAATAGAAATATAAAGTTTCTTCTACGCGCAGTAATAGGAATTATAAAATTTTGCATATTTATAAATAGTACATTATTTCATTGAAGAACTGCGAACGTCATAAAGAACAGGGCGTTGCACTTCCTTGACACGTGTTGGCAAGTTATTAGCATAAATTAGCTTTATACTCACAAGACTAATGTGTATGTGCGCGTAAACGCGGCCGTAAACTTTTAGCACTTATAAGGTCACTCAGGATGACAATAACTCAAGTAATTTTCCTTCTTTCCTAAATGGATCGAGTGGTCTAGTAAATCGTGACGCAAAGTACGTCGAGACAGACCGTGTCCGAGGAGTTTCTCAGTAGCAAAATATACTGGCGAGGATAAGAGACAAGTAATAGAAAGATGCAGCCAGATTCGCAGTAACGCCAATTAATTGCAACCTCATCTAATTGGTATTAAAAGACACGCAGCGAATGGATACGTCTGCTTTTGATGTCGCACGTTGAGTCATTTCTTAATGAAATATTTCAGTAAGAAATGCGTCTGGTGGCTGCGTTGGAAATAACCAAACTTTACTATATATAGTGTGTATACGTATGGTATATATATATATATATATATATGTATGTCTCGTGCAACGACGTTGTTATCTGCATCCAGCTGCTTCAGTCAAGACTAACTTAGCCTGCTCTTAGTCACCGTTTAAGGTAATTACATGATTTATTGCCAACTAGTGTGCGATTCCTGATTGGTGTGAGAATTTCGAAAATTCCTATTTTCCTGATGAGATAGAACAGACCGCTACTGTGAAATTTTCATTCCAACAAAATACGTGGATAGCTGACTGAGAAATAGAAGTTGAAGAGCGAAACATATGGTTCTGTTGGAGCTCTGACGAAGAAACGATAGTTTAATTAATTTACGAGCTATAATAACGTTCGGAATGTAAAAGCTTTTAAATGGCACTCTTAAAGAATTTACGATAAGATAAATCTTCGTTTTGTTACCTTCCAATGCGATTACTATATTTCTGTAGAATAAAAGTAATTATCAGTAGGAGAATACTTAAATTAGTCTGAATCGATTATTATTTAATGATACCTAATTGACGCGAATACTACAACCATAACTTAAAAAATAGTTAAATACAGTTTTGAAAAATTAATCCAGGTTTAAATTCTCGGGGGTTCACGGATCGATCTAATTAATTAGTCTATAAGGTACGTAGGATCAGAATGGAACTTGAAGATAGAGAAAGGCCAAGAACTCTTGGAAGTTCACGAGTCATTTGATCGAGATAATATTGGCATTGAAATGCATCCGGATAATCAGCTGAATGTGCGGTGAATGAATATTTCGTGAAAGTCACGATCATCCTATAACCTCATACTTCATCTGCTTCATAGTAAATTTTAATTAATAGCAGTAAGAAAGAGGTCACGTTTAGATAAATATAAACACATCAGTGTCAATAATCGGATGGCAGCCAGTAACAAGATGTCAAAATCAATCAGGAGAAATATGACAAATTGTCAATACCGACTGATAAAAGACGATTGGAAATGTTAGCCACATAGAGGGATTTTATTATTCACTTTATCGGTTACGATATTATCAATTCATAGGATTATATTTAGCTCCTACAATGTTTCTGGTACTGGTAACTGTTAACGAAATCGATTGTACGACAGACATTAATCCTTAATCCGATCAAGAAAGTGCATCTGTAATTGCATCTAAATTCAATTGCACTTTGATATACCGCTCGCATCGTCCTTCGTTGAATTATTGTCCTACAAAACGCTGTAAAAAAAATCATTCACTCGTGAGACACTTGAATGCGTGTTAAAAAATACTAATAAGAACTCATTAACTGGCGCACTCTTTTATTACACGGAAATGCATATGACTAGATAAGACAGCCCGAAGGCGGCCTCCCACGCTCGGTAAAAGTAATAAACAGCTGTTTACTCCTCGAAAAACACACGACTCACGCTCGAGCATATCGAATATTTACATCTTACCGAGTCTTGCACTTTTTATTCAGCGACGAAAAAACTCAACGAAAAAGTACCACCCCTTTGAACCTCTACTCCAGCTGTTCCTCTAATTGGACGTGCTTCGCACGCAAGTTAACCTAAATACAGTTAGAATTTAATGACGATATTTTATTAACTAAAATTCCGACTAACAGCCACAAGGGACTGAGTTTTTTTTCCAAATATTTTCTAGTACTTGTATAGGAGGTTGTTTCCGATGTACCTTCTCTGACGTAAACTGTATTAATAATTTTCATTTAGATATGCTTTGACGCAGTGCATAGCTAACGACCCGTTAAATTAATACTATTACCATTGTTCGTATAGGGCATCGAATGCAAGTGCAGGCGTACGCGATAACGCAGATGCATTATCCACGTGGGTTCAGTCACATGCCTCTTAAAGGGACATACGTAATGCTGGATTACGAAAAACAGAATTATCTCACGACCCTTTACGTTTTATTTGCACTTCCATAATTCGCCCTTATCAGTACCATTATGCGCTGCGATTAATGAATTGCATTATAACGTTATAATGTCCTTTCTCTAGGCGCACTGAAACTTTATATTATTTCTTCCTTTAATGGTGCTTTGGAAACTCGTATGTTCACGTGTGTCAATTTGTCATAGAGTAATGTGCTTTAACTACGTCATACGCAGCATCCGATTGACGTTACGTGATTCCTGAACGTTTCCGGTAATTTGCACTTCTGTTACGGTAGAATAAACTGTAAATAATGCAGCTGCAATTGGATTCGACGCTAATCTCTCTTTCGATAATAGAGGTGTAATTATGTTTGCCTCAACTTCTACTTTCATCTCGCGGCCATGCAATTGTTCGTGTAATTGCGTGACTGAACTGTTCAACAGTTCAATGTTTGACCCGACCATCAACTCTTTCATAGCTGATGTATTTTACTATGCGAAATGACCATTATCCCGGCGAGCATGGAGTTGTATGATAACGAGAACCGATTTTGGTGCGATTCCATAGCGGTCTAATAATTTTATTGGAAACTGCACTTGCAGTTTACACCCACCGAATGCAAACTGCTTTGGACACATGCCAGAAGAACCCGGCCATTGAAATGCTATATGGCCACCAGGACTCCGGAACTCCAAGCACTTGACTCGCGCTCCATTTACTCTAAAATTAGTTTTAAGACGTTTTTTCACTGGGCAACCAATCATCGACATGCTGTAATTTCCTAGACAATATACATATATTAGATAAATTTTTCATACCTCAACCATTGATAAGTGATTTATAACCTATATTTAACTTTCACTAATTGTAAGATGTATCGACGAGTAAAAATTTAGCAAAATATTTGCACTCGTACTTACTCAACAATATTAATACGTTTAATCACTTCAGGTTTTATTAATTATAGAAATGTATGGGATGAGAAATATATACAGAGATAATAAAGTTATTATACCAAGGATGATTGATAAGACGTTAAAATCTTAAACGGCCGTACCCAAAGCTTTGATCTACCCGCTTATTAGTTCCCTTACTTCGATCGAATGTACCAAGATAATTAATAATATCCGTCTCCCTGTTACAGCACCATATAAAATTAAGGCACGGACGACACAGACGACAACATGGCGAGAGTTATCTGCCTGCAAGCTTTGTGCTCGACTCGGAGGAACCGGAAAGGGGGACCTGGGGCCCTTGGTCAACTCCTAGCTCCTGTTCGCGGTCTTGTGGCGGCGGTGTTGCCCATCAGAAACGACAGTGTCTCGATATAGAGTAAGTTGAGATCTCCAATATTTTTCATATACATTATCGTCGCATCTCTCGTGATTCAACAATTTATAATATATCGTAAAGTCAGGTACTTGGCCACAGCTGCCATTTGCCAAGTACACGTTACCCATGTTACCACAATGACTTGTATCGTGATAGAGACAAGATGCGTGAACTGAATAGCTTCTGGCGGACGCAGTGTTGCGCAAGGTGCGCGAGGCAAATTGTTAACCAATAATCAATATTGCATAATGGCAGGAGTGAATTCAGATAATAACACGTTAAACGTAGAAAGCAGAATAATTCGGAGCAGAGAACGGATCTCCAATGCTTTTGCATTAGATGTACAGCAGCAAAGGTTATTGGGACGTGGCTTCTATCTATATACGTTTCATGGTGGCAGCTATGGGAAAGCACGTAATTTACATTGATTCGATACGATGGGCAGGACCAATTGCAACTACGAGATTCCGGGTTTACAGACGTCAAAGCTATTTCTTGAAATCCCATATTGACCCATGAGAAATCGAATAGAATATGGCTGTTCTCATATTCGCCATTACTACACAGGAATTTAGTTTTTCCGTTGGAAAAAAATAACGAAGAATTTACGACAGCTCTCATAACTACCGCAAGTATATATATACATATATTTCAATGAATGTCCTTTTTTCTCCCCTCCACTCTTTCACTCTGCCTTTTAAGTTTACGAAAAAATTTGCTCCACATTCCAACCCCTGGCGGCATCCTCGAAAGGAACTGCGACATGACACGTTTGCGCATGCGCGCATCCAGAACGCGAGTTAACGGCCCGTAAAACCCGATTAGAGGTAACTCGGCAATACCGCACATGAGATAGAAATACACTATAATCCAGATCGTAATCGTCCAAGTGCCTAACGCTGACCAATCACCAGGAACACGTCGTTCGTAATTGAGTATTGGAAAAGATCCACTTTAATCATTTATACTATATATATATCGGACACCCCTAGATTTACAGTTTTCCACGACGGCTACTTCCTACTCTAAACTTGCCCCCCCTCAGCCTCGAGCCCTGGATAAATATCAACGGTTTCGTTTATCAGCTTCTCTTCATCCCCCCGACAAAGTAATTAAAAAGAAAACTTAGCAGTGCCATTCATTGTCGTTCATTTGTCTTTCAGTAGCGGTGGAGTTGCCAGGTGTACAGGTGCTACAAGAAGATTCTTTTCCTGTAACATTCAAGTAAGTACATCCAATGAAGATAAGATATATATTATATACATGCATATATATATACATATATATAACACTAGACCAGACCAGAAGACAAAAAAGCAGTACCTTCTTAAGAAGAAAAAAAAAATGTACACAAGACTCAGCAGATTGCATATAGCCTCGTTAAAAAGGAACTTTAATCTGTCGCGAGGTCGAAGGCGGCCTTTGAAATTTACGAGGAAGAAGATGTCTCGGAGTTTAATCAAGATCCGGTACAACAGGTCACTAAGGAATCGCAGTACGCCTCCCGAGATTCCATAGAGTATTTTTCGCAAGTGTCTTTCCTCGACGCGTGTGTCAGTAGCTTCAATGTAATTTATTCGCAACAGTCGCGGGGTGAGGCTGGCACAGCGTTGACACGTGTCTCTCGATTCAATTAGATTCATCTGCATAGGAATTCGAGCCGATGAATATATGCTCGCTTGACACTCGTTAAATCCGTCATTAAAATATATAGATATATATGTAAGCACACGAACTATTTTTATTATTTAACGTAGAAATAATCCCCGTATATTTTTCTTTACAATGGTTTTATCTCAAACAAAAATTCTTCGCTGCATATGCAGACGCATCATATCGCACCCGTCACTGTCATCGCTATAATTAGAAACGTATACCACTGCTGTGAATCGAAATTACTAGTTACACACCTTGATATATTTTGTACATGCTTACGCTCTACGTAGTCTATTTATAACTCGGTTGAAAAATTTTACGTGAATAATATTCGTATTTGTTCTTTTTCTTTTTTTAATAATCCGGGAATAATTCCAATATTCAGCACAGACTCACATTATGCATGATGGCGTCGTAGGATTTATTCGTACTCACGGAACGAACATAATCCAGACGTATTTTGACTATTTCTGTAACGATATAATTTTTGCTCGAAAAATTCCTCAGAGACGCCAAAGTCGTACACCCAAAATTCTCCATACGACTGTTGAGTAGAAAGTGAGTGATTTAGTTACAGGAGACAAGCATAATGCACCGAGGGCAAAAGGCCCAAAGAGTGCCGGACAGGCTCGTATAACAATCCAGCCAATTTTGTTAGGAGTTCAAAGCGGATTCATGCCGCTGCGTATTATATGGGTTTATGACTATATGCGTACAGTATATCTGTGGCATCAAAAGGCAGATGCGAGTCTAATGCTACTACCGGGGTCAATTTTTTTTGTCAGAATGAAATTTTCGCGCATGACATCCTATTCATCGGTACCGCCTTTGATGGTGGCTTTAAATGTCGTAAACGTTAATCCGCCTGTTAATGTCTTCTATTCAACAAGGAAGGTGTGTATCGTTAAGAACAAGATGGATTATACAATTATATAAAGTTAGATGGGACTGATGAAATAAATTAATTGTTTATGAAAAATAAATTAGCCGTCCTAGTTTCATCTCGTGTGATAGCACTCTTAGCCAACTTCAAGCTGTACGATATTCGTCTTCGTAATAATGGTACGCATGGTTCGTATGTTCAGGCAACAGCGGACGTAATAAAAAAAAAACAATAGAAATTAAGAAGCTTTGTTATCCATAAATAAATTCGCACGATAACTTTAACTTCTACAATTAGTAATTGGCCTTGATGTATGTTATACTGTCCGACAGTGAACTTACTGTCAACGTACTAGGATCTATTGATGGTTAGTTATTTGACGGTCCATACGATTATATGGTGCACTAACGTTTATCGTGAGTCTATTTCAACTTCGAGTTTGCTAAACTTTACTAAAACAACGTCAACTAAAATATTGATTATTCAAGTTACATTTCGAGTATTCTCAAGCTTGCCTCGTGACCTGAATCTCTGTAACAATAGACTACGTCCTGACTCTATGGGAAATGTTGAGTATGGTATCTATAATAATATATGAGTTTAATAACATTTCTCCACTGTTAATAACATAACACTTTGCTCCAGGGTTCCGTAGTGAGAAATAACACGTTATGACTGCTTGTATCGATTTCGTAGGAATTCGCAAGTACTAGTCACTCGTCATAATTTTAGAAATTTATTCACGATATTAGTTTCACGTGTGAGGGATTTTGAAAAGAAGGGTAGATTATCGACACCTTGTAATCACTTTTTATCGTTACTTGAGTACTCCTTTGTGAAACGATGGAAACTTGGAGAACAAGAAAGAAAGAAGGGTGGAATTTAATTACATACAATTTCAACCTCTGAACGCTTAATGGTTTAATGTACACAGTTCCTTCGTGTCTGATTTAACGCAAATATTTTGAGACAGCACCTTGACGTTCTTCGACGTATAAAGTTCACCTGCTCGCATTTAAACAGCGAATACAGTAACTGGGCCATATACCACGAGTGATACAGTACTATTTATTTATACCTTTACGTAAAGGAAATTTTCATGGCTTGCTTTTAAAATAGTCGAACTGCTCTCCAGCTACGATCAACGAGTTATGACGATACTAGAGTCAAACAACCAACCAACTTTAACAGAATTTACATTCTTACTTCTCCTAGGCCATCAAACTTCGCGTCGGAAGGGTGGATAACATTATTGAATAGGCCCTAAACTTTACGATATATTTTTAACAGAGTATCAAGACCATATAAAACTTTCGTACATTGATGATATATTTAAAATTTTTTAAGACTCCGCGAGCAAGATATATGTACGTCACGATTTTTATGTAACACGTAGAGGAAAGTGACCAAATATGGAATACCATTTTGTTTTTGTGGCATAAAAAAAAACATTATCATGAACTAAAGGATTTTAATTATACGCACAGTCAGTCATACATTTTGGCTTATCTTAGTCATAGTCTTGTGTTTTAATATTAATCAACATATTTTTTTTTTATTTAAAAACCTAAGTAACAGAGTAGTAGCTATTTATGGAATAGATACCCAATATGGAATATGGAAATAAGAGACAGTTTCTTAAAAAAAAAAAAATCAACATAAACAGTAACGTCTTGTTATAAGAGCTCTTGAGACTTTGGTCAAAAATAAAAGTTACTTATTCGGTTAAAATTAACTTATTCTACTTGCATAAATCACAAACCCAAGTCTCAATCTCTGGACCAGCGCAGTCATTATGTGCCCAGAGCCCACACATTAATATTCCATAATTAGGCACCCATTGAATGTCCATATTTGAAATTTTAGAGAGGCTCAAACTTGTCGTCGTATTTTGCAAATAACATAAGCTACGCAATAAAACGTATCAAAATTATAAAAACAAACGTCAATACACGCTAAATGTATAATAACGGTATTCTTACAAATTAACTAACGAAAAACACTTATTTTCTACGTACCTTAAAAAGTTTTTTACCGACAAAACAAAACTCTCTTGCCGTCTCTACGGCGCTCGCTCGTCTGCCGAGATAAAATAAGTGCGAAACTAAAGTGAGTAAGTGAGATGGTCGCGTATTTCGTCTTGAATTGATTGTTTAAGAGAAACAGTGGTATTCCATATTTGGTAACTTTTCTCTAATAGTACGGTGTATACATATATTTGTTCATCTTATACCTTTTTGCTCGGGAAATATTCCACTCGCACCTTGATCTTAATATTCTATCATTAAGATCCCGGAAAGGATCCGTGGAGATCAAGAACAGGAGTAAGAAAATGACAGAATGACTGAGTTAAGATAAGGGCCATATGAAAAGCCTCGCACAGAATCAGGCATTCGAGCCACACAGAGCCACGAGACAAGTTAATCTAAAGAAGCATCAGACACCCACGTCAGCCACACCCCTAACACCTTCACCACTCGAATAACGGAGGAACTAGGGTTATTCCCCACCATAGATCCGAGATAGAAACGGGCATGTACAGCATCCCTATTCCTATTTCACGCCATGATACAACATTTCTCTTTCTCTTCTCTACCAACACTGCTTTCGCTGCGGGTAACATTCTCGGTGAAAAAGGGTTGCGTGGACGCATTTATTTCGAGACGACACCCTGCGGCCATGCGGGACGCGAAAAAATGAAGACACCAAGTAGGATACGTTTATCCACGTATACATATATGTATACATATAGGGAACCTAGTTTCAAGAAGACTCGGTTTTTCACTACTTCTTTTATGCCCTTTTTGTCTTTCCCAACACACGTGCTATTTCTCATGTGTAATTCCTGTTAAATCCCACGGCTATCATTTTTCGAACGGACTTTACGCTCTGAATCCTCGAAAATTTTTGTTCTTATAAGTAAATGCATCACTGCAACTATTGTCTCTACTTATGGAATTTATATTTTTTTTACAGGATTGTCCTGGCGAGCCAAAGGATTTCCGAGCTGAACAATGTGCCGCCTACAATAATGTCCCCTTTGAAAACACGTATTACGAGTAAGTAGATTTTTGAGTATAGTCAGAAAATTAACTGTTCTTTGAATTCATATTTCAGCCTGTCCCCATTTTATAAAAATATATCATAAATGTTCATAACACCTTCTAACAGGGTGGTTCACTGCACCTTTATATCCTGGCATAGGTTTATACCTACCTGGAGTTAACTTGTATTGTACCCTCGTTAAAGGCGCCCACTCACCCTTAACACCTATATACGTATATCCACGTGAATTATGTGCTGCCGGGAGAAAATGGAAAGCGCTGCCTCATTTCCTTGCGGCACTTCGCTTGAAAAGTCTAATTCTAATACCAGCCTTCCATATCCAAAATCCAACATCACGAAGTTTCGAACCCCTCTGGCGAATATAAATTCTCATACACATTACATGTCTATGGCACCAAGCCGAGAAATTGGCACGCGCGCCAATTGATATTCGTTGTGCTATTTTACGTTTATGGTGAATTTATGTTTCGCACAGGTGGATTCCTTATACCGGGTCGCATAATAAGTGCGAGCTAAACTGTATGCCGCGCGGAGAACGTTTCTTCTATAGGCATAAATCAGCAGTTACTGATGGTACACCCTGCGCTCTTGAACAAAATGACGTTTGCGTTGAAGGAAAATGCATGGTGAGACTCGACGATTTAACGTAGCCGTACCTTGGAAAATTTATCATTTCGGAATGAGTTTTTATCAACTATGATAACAGATACTTAGAGTCTAATGGATGATCTTGGTAAACGATATGTTATTTGAATTATCAGCATGTGGGGTGCGACATGATGCTCGGCAGCGACGCCAAGGAAGATGCTTGTAGGGAGTGCGGTGGTAACGGAACGGATTGTAACACCATAAGTGGACTCTTCGATACAGATGAATTACAGATTGGTATGGTATTCGTCAATATGGCTGTACTATATATTATTACAGTGACAAGGAACGTTAATTTACTAAAGATATTTTTTTCCTTAGGCTACATCGACATTCTGCTCATTCCTGAAGGTGCCATGAACATCGTGATCAAGGAGATCGAACCATCCAATAATTATTTGGGTGAGTTATTCATTAAATGAACAAACTTTTATCGTTACAAGTAGTACGAAATTGTATGCTTTGAAATACTGATAAGATAAATTTTTTTCTTGCTCATTATTGCTAGGTTCATTTTGTTTTCAGCCATTCGTAACACTGCCGGTCAATATTACTTGAATGGTAATTGGAGAATAGACTTTCCACGCTCTTTAAGATTCTCTGGTACTATATTCCATTACACGAGATATCCTCAAGGTTTCTCAGCTCCTGATACCATAACGGCACTTGGCCCTACGAACGAAGCAATTTACGTTGTAGTAAGTATCTATTGAATAAACTATGACTTCACTTGTTATTAAGGATTGATGAATATGAAATTTCTATAATTTTTTCATTACTTCTTAGTTGCTCTATCAAGATAAGAATGTTGGTGTCCACTACGAATACAGCATTCCAAAGAAATTATCTCAACAAACGGATCCCAGCGGTTACACTTGGACAGCTGATGAATTTTCAGAATGTAGTGCAACCTGTGGAGGAGGTTAGTTAAAAAAAAAACTAATAACACTATACGATAGAAGCAAAGTTTAATATATCTATAATATTTTTAAATAAGGTTATCAATCAAGAATCGTTAATTGCGTTCGACGTGGCGACAATACCCCAGTGGATGAGAAACTCTGTGACCCACAACTGGAACCAGCAGATACTGAAGTTTGTAATAATGAACCCTGCCCACCAGAATGGATAGAAGGCGAATGGGGTCCTTGTAGTAAGCATTGCGGTGACGATGGTATACAGACCAGAGAAATCAAATGCGAACAGATAATTTCCGGTGGTATTCCATCGATTGTGGACGAAGACCAATGCTTAGAAAAATTGGGACCCAAGGCGGAAACAACTCAGCAATGTAACAAAGACGTTGAATGTCCCAAGTGGCACTTGGGTCCATGGAAACCAGTAAGCATAAATAATTAACATATTTAATTATTTTTGTTTACCTAATTCAACAAAATATTCTACAATCGTTCGATTATTTGTAGTGTGATCATCTGTGCGGCAAAGGCAAGCAAACTAGACGGGTATCTTGTTACAAGAAAGTCGATGGAAAGATTGAACTTCTTGAGGATTTAGCTTGCGAAGATGAAGTACCTGAAAGAGAGAAACCTTGCGAATTACGACCATGCGAAGGACTCGATTGGGTTGCTTCCGAATGGAGTGGCGTAAGTAAATGATTTGAATGATTCGATGATCTCCTCCTTAGATAGGAATTTTTACATTTTCCTGGACCTCACGCAATCCGTCTGTATCCTACAGTGTACCGAGAAATGTGGTCTTACGCAAGAAACCAGGACGGCACATTGCACGACTCAGGATGGTACCGTGTATCCGGATGAGAAATGCAATCCTGATAAGAAACCAAAATTGATTAGAAAATGTGATAATTCGCAGGATTGTAATTTTTTCTGGTATGCCGCTCAATGGAGTGAGGTAAATCTTAAATATATATTTTTACAATTATTTTAATTATTTCGTTTTAATATTACACCTTGTATCTTATGTAAACTCAATTTTACAGTGCTCGGCCAAATGTGGGGCAGGTATTCAAACACGAAAAGTATTTTGTGCTTCTGCCGAGGATGATGATACTTTCAAGAAAGTTCCGGAATCGAATTGCGATCCTGAAAAGAAATACGAGGATACACAAAACTGCACAGCTGAAATAAAAGAATGCGAGGGAGAATGGTTCGCTGGACCTTGGAGCAAGGTGAATTACAGTGAACAATAACTTCTTATCATTCCTGTTATCAAGTTTATTCACTTAGACTATATTATTATAATATTATTATAATTTCCAGTGCTCGAAACCTTGCGGTGGTGGTGACATGACTAGGAAAGTGATTTGCATGAAAGACGATATAAAAGTTCCGACCAGTAATTGTGACTCTGGCTCTATTCTATTCAGTCAAGAAGACTGTAATACTCACCCTTGTGGAGAAGGTAAATTATTGTTAAGCTCATTGACTTAGCGTCATTTTAATCAATTAATTACCATTTGATTTATTGATCAGACGAGGTAATACCCGTGGATCCAGAGAAGGCTAAAGCGCTTACCGATGAGGAAGATGAATGCGAGGAATATGAAGATGATGAATTTGTCACATTCGACACCAGCCTTAAAACAGATGTAAATTTATTTAAAGTATCATAAAATATATATTATTTTACAAGCATAAATTAATATCGCTCGAACTTAATATTACAGACTGACATAGACGTCTATACATCGGAAATAACAGAAGCAACACCTCTGAGTTCACCGTTTGACTCTGACACGGCAGAAGGAACCAGAACTATCAGTGACGTGTCTTTATTCACTGTCGATAGTAGTTCAACTAATAACTTAATGAATGATTCTCCTTACACGAGAGGAGACATATCGATCCCGACAGATTCTGGAAGTGGCAGTGGCTATAGCAGCGGGGATGGTGATTATACATCCTTCAGCGAATTTAATACTGATTATACCAGTTCGTTGGATGACCTTTCTACTCTGGAAGGAAGTGGCACATCTCCAGATGAATCTAGCAGTAGCTTTGTAACAGTTGCCACTGACGAGTCCAGTATATCATCTAAAGTATCTTCAGTATCTATCGAAGATGAAGTTACTGAATCTACGGAGTCATCGAAAGTATCCAGTATCCAGTTCACTGAATCAGAGTCATCGAAAGGATCCACTCTCCAGTTTACTGAATCAGAGTCATCGAAAGGATCCACTGTCTTGTTTACTGGATCAGACTCATCATCTGGATTAGATGACACAACCGAATCTGCTTCTTCTGAAACTACAGAGGGATTAACCGATTTATCATCTGGATCTACTGCATCTTCGATATCTGCTGAGTCGTCCGAGTCCGTTGCTGAAACTAGTTCAATAATTGAGTCATCATCTACCTTTATTGTCACCGAATCCAGTGGCACCAGCACAAGTTTAGAAGACAAAACAGTTTCTTCTTCTGTAGAAACTTCTGAAACCGAAATGACTGAATCGGATACTACCGAATCAACAGAATCAACAGCTACTTCTTCCACGGATACGGCGGACACGTATTCTACAGAAGTTACAGTCACACCTGGTTACAGTGAAACTGAAATTTCGGGTAAGTTGATTTAATAATATTTTCCGTGAAGTATTTTCCTGTTGAGTGGAAAATTTTATGTTCAATTTTTATCAACAGAATCGATAACAACATCGGCAATTGAGTCAACAACATCCAGTGATACTACAGCATCTTCCAGTGTTAAGGAAGTGATTCTTGAATATGACCCATCCTCGATAGACAAGGAAAAATCTTCAGCCGTAGAAACAGAAAGTACTGAGGTTTCTGGTACTGAGGTTTCTAGTACTGCGGCTTCTACTGAAACCGTTGAAGCCGGAAGCTCAACTGAAATTAGTGGTGTTACGGAAGCTACTGAATCTACAGAACTTTCCTATTCCACGGATGTCAAATCTTCTACAGCTTCTGAATCTACTGAATCTACCCTATTTGAAGAGACATCGGAAACTAGTGGCTCTACTGTGTCTGGTGAAACCACAGGATCTGAATCTGAATCTGAATCTGAATCTGAATTTGAATCTTCCACCGGAATTCAAGAAACAACAGTATCTGGTCAGTCGACTGAGTTACCTGAAATAACAGAATCAGGAGAATCTACTATAACTGAAGGAATATCAGGATCTACTGAATCAGGCGCAACAACGGAATCCACATTCACGGAGTACGAACAAACAACCGATTTGAGCGGTACATCTGAATCTGGTGAAACAACATTAATTGAAAAAAGTGATATCACAACCGAAAGTGGAATCACCGAAGAAACGACAGAGTCAGGTATCACGTCTGATGAAGACGAGGAAACAGATCTTACTGGTAAATCGCATAGTAAGTGGTTATTTAATTATTTTATTAGTAATATAAAAAAAAGTTATGACTAATATTCGAAATTGATAATAATGATGTTAATGACAAATATTTTATCAGTTACCGATTTCTGGACAACTATCAGTCCTATCGAAGCGGCTATTACAAAGGAGCATAAACTCAAGAAATGCAAGGTTAAGAGGAAGAAGAAGCACTGCAAAACATCTGAATTTGGTTGTTGTTATGACGGAATTACCGCAGCGGAGGGTCCATTCGGCAAAGGATGTCCAACACCTGAAACTTGCAAAGAGAGTAAATTTGGTTGTTGTCCTGATGGAGTGTCCCCTGCCACTGGACCAAATAATCAAGATTGCCCAGACAGTCACTGTCAAGAAACTCTCTTTGGTTGCTGTCCAGATGGAGTTACAGCAGCTGAAGGAAATGACTTTGAGGGATGCAAAAAACCATGCAATGAAACAGAGTCAGTTTCTTCGCAAAATACAATTTTTAAAAAACAGACCGCATTTATTTAATTCCAATCTATAAATAAAAGTATTCATATACATTTTTCAGATTTGGATGTTGTCCAGACAACGAGACACCCGCTGATGGTGAGAACAATTTCGGATGCTGCAATGTTACTGAATACGGTTGTTGTCCTGACAATATTAAACCAGCTTCTGGTCCAGATGGTGAAGGTATTGTTCTAATATTTTTCTTACAACCTTAATTTGTAATAATTTAACAACCTTTCTCTTGCGTTCTATAAGGATGCGAAGAAGAGGAAGTCACGTCGGTAACGTCATCGACAGAAGAAGAAGAAGAAGAAGTCGAAGTAACAACAGTTTCCGTAATTGAAGAAGACTGCGCTAACTCAACCTATGGTTGTTGTCCCGACGGCAAGAAAGTTGCATCCGGTGAAAACTTCGAGGGTTGCGGTGTCATCAATACCGAAAATTGTACCGCATCATATTTTGGTTGCTGTCCAGACCAAATATCAGCAGGTACGACACAACAGCAACACCCATCCACTCAGTATATCAATTCATAATACATTCCATATACTGTATCTATTTTACAGCTCTTGGTCCTAACAATCACGGTTGCCGTATGCCTTGCGAGAATACAACCTATGGTTGTTGCGACGATGGATCCACACCAGCTCACGGACCCAATAGGGAAGGCTGCTGTTTATCTACACCATACAAATGTTGCCCCGACAACATTCTACCAGCTCGCGGTCCAGACTTTTATGGTTGTGGATGCCAATACTCAAGATTTGGTTGTTGTCCAGACAATACTACTGCAGCTCGAGGATCTAACAACGAAGGGTGTGGTTGTAAATACACTGCACATGGATGCTGCCCCAATCAATTCACACCAGCAAGCGGTCCCAATTACGAAGGATGTCCCTGCTATACTTATCAGTTTGGATGCTGTCCCGATGGCCTTACAATCGCTAGAGGACCGCACGGACAAGGTAACGCTTATTCGTTACACCTTTTGACTCGTTACACATTATATATTCTGATTAAAGGATGCGGATGCGAGTACAGTGAATTTAAATGCTGCTCCGATGGAAGGACTCCAGCCAAAGGACTCAACTTTGCTGGATGTACATGCGATGCATCGAAATACGGATGCTGTGCTGATGGAATTGAAGAAGCTCAAGGAGAAAATTTCGAAGGATGTCTATCCGTGCCATCCACTCCAGGTGCTGCTTGCTCTCTCGAGAAAGATCGAGGACCTGAGAACTGTCGCAACTTTACTGTCCAATGGTACTTCGATACCGAATATGGCGGTTGCTCCAGGTTCTGGTATGGTGGTTGCGAAGGTAACGAGAATCGCTTCAAGACGCAGGAAGAATGTAAAGCGGTTTGCATGGAACCTAAAGGCCGTGGTAAGTTCATAGTATCGTATTCTTCGTAGCAACGTACCTTACAGCTAATAAAAACTTTTGCGTTAATATAAAATATGCTAATGATGAATTTCAGACGCTTGCTATCTACCCAAAATTGCTGGTGCCTGCAACGGATATTTCCCTACCTGGTATTATGATAGTTCAAGAAAACAATGTGGTCAGTTCCGCTATGGCGGATGTCTTGGAAACGCGAATAGATTCAAGACTCGTGAGGACTGTGAAGAACTATGCGTGGTACCTGATGACATTGGTATGTTTGAATATACATTTCATATTATACCAGAGTAAATAATATATATATTATTTCTTAAATATTTAATACAGATCCTTGTGATCAGCCCAAAGAGGAAGGACCCTGCAAAGGTAACTTCACTAAGTGGTATTTCAACAAGGATGCGCAAACATGCGAACAATTTACATATGGTGGCTGCAAAGGAAACAATAACAACTATCCAACTGAAGTTGCTTGTCATCAACAGTGTCTTCAGCCAGGTCGTAGTCGAGGTAAGTTATCTTCGTGCACAACCCAAATCACATTCCAATATTTTTGCAAGAATGTGAAGTGCCACTTTGATGATGAAAAAAAGACAAATATTTTCCTATACCAAAGTTGTGCACACAGAAAACGGAAACATCCGCCGGAATAGATTTATCCCATAGAATTACTAAACGGAATGGACTATGCATCGGAATGTCAGTATGATGCCTGCTCAGGTATTTCACAGAATTGCAGTGATAGTGATACCTACACGAAAAACTTTCTTTCCTTAGTAGTTATCATATGAATTGCTACGGTTTTCAAGAATCTTCGTACAGCTAATATTTAACCAAGTGGAATAAGGTCAAGATCATTGGCGAAGCGTCAATATTTGATTAACGTTTGCCAATAATAGTTTCTTAAGAAATCTTCGATTGTTTCCTAATCGTGTAACGTGCAACCGTACAGGGTAAAAGGTTATGGTCACTAATGGGAATTAAAAAAACCAAAAACACATTTTCAGTAATTCAGGACGTGTGCGCCCTGGAGAAAGAGCCCGGGCCTTGTCCCGGCTCTTTGCTACGCTGGTATTACGACGCGATACGTCAAACATGTAAACAATTTGTTTATGGCGGTTGTAAAGGCAATGGCAATAAATTCCGAACTCGCGCTGCATGTGAGCAGCGTTGTCCAGTTAGAGGTACACATACAAAAAACAAAAACTGAAGTTGTCATGATCGTTGGTGCTGGCAGCTACTAACCGATCATGCGCCACGTTATGTCACGTTTACCGTAGTCGGTGTTGGCTGAAGCAGCAAAAATCACATAATTTTATATTCCTTTATCATACATTTCTTGTTCAATCACTTCACTGCGTTAATTCAGTCATCCAAATCATAAAAAACAAATATAAGGACTTGACAAATGGTATCAAATTGAGCATTGATATACATATTATCAATGATTCTTTAATCAATATAGTAATCATCATTCATTTCACAACCATGGCTTTGGATGTTATTTTATTATTTATTCAATCGATTATTTCACGCCCGTTGCCTTTCGCCAATATTTTTCATTTGTAATATCCTCAGCGCACATGTCGATAAAATTTTAAAAAATCCACATAACAAATTTGACATATGACTCATTTACATAAGTATACAGCACAGTAATCTTCCACAGTAACTTAATACCAGCACAATCTATTAACCTATATGTAACTCATTTGGATTTTGTACGTTTAACATAAGTACTTGTGGTGAATGGAACTTAGATTATAGTACTTTAAGCATTTGAATTGATACTAACTTTGCACGATAATAAATGCAATAACAGATTTCTGCTCGCTACCACGAACTGAGGGTAACTGCACAGAGAAGCACTCTCGATGGTACTTTGATCAATCGGAAAATCGATGCATGCCATTCTATTACACCGGTTGCAGTGGTAATAGAAATAATTTTGATACTAGAGACGCATGTGAATCCGATTGCCCACCGAAAATTGGTAAGAGACTAACTTTCACATAAAACTACAGTAGAATAGATTATACCTGCTCCTGCGATCACATTAACAACTAAAACCATAAAAGCTGGTTATTATAATTTCCAAAAAATCTAAATATCCACTGGTAGAGCAATTTGAATATGATTATTTTTACTAGTTATACTAATAATCATACTTCCTATATTGTTGTGTATATTTGAACAACTGTCTGCTGCGTTTGTTGTTTTGTTAGTTTATTCTATCTTGTATTGCACTAATTTTTTTTTTTTTTTTGTTATTGTACCTTACCAGGTGAGGTTTGTGCAGGAAGTATTTTTCAATGATTAGTTATTCACGTTGAGTTTGCTTATTCAAATTTGTATTGATCCTATCTTCTTGTGTAAACCAAGCTTGGCTAAGTTTATTGTTGATCGCTACACATTATCTATTTCATCGTCAAACGACGAATATCTAAATATTGTTGTTTCCTTGAAAAATAGAACAAGACACTTGTCTGCTTCCTGCACTTTTGGGAGAGTGTCACAACTATACCCAACGTTGGTATTACGATTCCTATGAACAACGATGTAGACAATTTTATTATGGTGGCTGTGGTGGCAATGGAAATAATTTCGCCGACGAACACGATTGCATCAATAGATGCGAAGCCAGAATCAGCACACCAGCTCCTTCTGCCATTGAATTCAAAACTGGTAACAAACATAATGATTATCTTTATATCATGCCAGAAAATAAATCTTCCTAAAATTATTCAATTATCAAAAATCTTCAGAGTATTGCTTCCTGCCTGACGATCATGGTCCTTGCGCCGAAAACACAACAAAATGGTTCTACGACAGCAGAGATGGCACCTGCAAAATCTTTACGTTCGGTGGTTGCCAAAGTAATGGAAACAACTTCAATACACGCGAAGAATGCGAGTATCGCTGTGGAACAGTACAAGGTAATTTTTAAGTATAATAAATAATAAAGGAGGAATTTTTAATAACAATATTTCAACTTAAACATCCTATTGAAATGTGGCATCTTTTAACATTACAGATCCATGTACTTTACCGAAAGTCGTCGGTCCCTGTGACGGTTTCGTTAAACAATACTTCTATGACAGACAATCCGATTCTTGTTACGAATTTGACTATAGTGGTTGTCAAGGAAACAAAAATCGCTTCCAGGACAAAATATCTTGTGAGCGACAGTGCAAGAAAGAAGTACAGCCTCCTACTCCAGGGGAAGCCGAAACGCTTGAACGGACTACTGAAGCTCCCCGTGCTCCAGTCGAGCCTGTACCAGTCAGTCCCAATTGTTTGGCACCAGTCGATGCTGGTCCATGTAACGGTGACACTACAGCATATTATTATGACGTGCAATCTCACATGTGTCAAGCATTCATCTACGGTGGCTGTGAAGGAAATGCTAATAGATTCCAAACGGAAGAGCAATGCGAGAGACTTTGTGGGAAGTTCCAAGGACAAGGTATATCCTTTTAATCGCCAAAAAAATTATGATGGACGAGTCACAGAACCGTAAATTTACCTAAACTCTTAGATATCTGCAACCTTCCGGCGGACAGCGGACCCTGTCGTGGCGCTTTTGCGAAATTCTTCTACGACACTGCAATTCGTGGATGTCGCGAATTCACTTATGGTGGATGTGACGGTAATGCCAATAGATTCAGCACGGTATCTGAGTGCGAATCTATCTGCATTCATCGTGAGGAACCTGCACCTACTGGAAATAACACTGCACTTTCTCATTTGGGTAAGAATTGAATAGCACATTTTTTTTCTTTTTTTTCTTTGAATTCAAATTTATACAACAGTCAAGAGCTGTGACAAATAACATATTATTTTTCGGATGATAATGGATGACTTTCTGGGAATGGTTTAGCTATCTGTAGAGAACCTGTGGATATTGGCTCATGTCCTACACCAAGTTACAGACGTTTTTACTACAACGATGAAATCCAGACTTGTATTCCATTCATTTACACTGGTTGCGGTGGAAATCGTAACAGATTCAAAACCTTTGAGTCTTGCATTAGCACATGCCTTAGGCGTAAGTGAGCTATAAGTGTAAGGCATTCTGTAGTACAAAACTAACAATTTTTTAAAGTTTATATTTCGAGCTTACGACCCTGTGACTTTAAGTCTCACAATATTTCTTTCGATAGGCTTTTTAACAGTGTACATAATACAGCACGCACTCGTTCATATGTATATACAACACGTAACCCCCACAATACAAATTTATGTATAACAATAGATTATTTACAGGATATAAAGAGCCGCAGTTTTACAGGGACGGAGTCTGAACTGATATTTGCTCTGTCATATGATGTATATATTATATATTCATTTCTTCCTCATTAATTTTCTAGCATGGTCCCAGCATTTCAGGCATTTACCGCATCCCAGTCTCGTAAAACCATTGTATAAATAAATAATCGTAAATCTAATTTTGATTTCAGTTTATACTTCAGTATACAACTTTTTCTCATTGCTTCACAGTAACATGTGTAGAATTAATTTCCAATACTAGTATATTTCATTTCTACAGCGAGTAACGAGATTGACGTTGATGCTGAGAAAAAATCGAAAGATCCGTGCGCAGAAACTCGTGAGGAGTGTAATATTATTCGCTGTCCATATGGAAAAGAAGCCTTTGTCGACAGTCAAGATTGTGAACGTTGCCGTTGCGTAGATCCATGTACTTCACGGATCTGTCCTGAAGGTACAAAATGTGCCATCACCTTAGTGGCTACCAAAGATGGCACCGAGTACATTGGTACCTGTAGATCAAGTAAGTAAAAACAAGGCAAGAAATAACTAATTGACTGGTTATTTCTATTGAATGAATATTTCTAATTGAACTAACAACATACTTCATATGTATATTTACTGTATAATTTTAGCAACGAAACCAGGCCGCTGTCCGATCGTATCAAATAGCACCAGATGCGAACAGGAATGCACTTCGGATGCAGATTGTGCTGGAGAATGGAAATGCTGCAACAATGGCTGTGGAACTTCGTGCCTGGAACCTGCACCTGAGGAACCACTAACTACACCACCTCCTATTGTTGCAGTGACTGTACCACAATATGGTGCTGAACCTGCGTATATTCAGCAACCTGAAGACTCTGAATTGACCGCCGAAGAGGGCAGCTTCGTCACGATGAAATGTGTAGCAATCGGAAATCCCAAACCAACGATTTCTTGGCGAAAGGACACTGTTCTGGTAAATTCTATCGAAATAGTTGTGTAACGCTTCTGATTGTCTAAAGTCATTTTTTTAAATTAACAAATGTTTTTCGTTACGTCCATAGATAAACGGTTCTGAAAAAAGACGACGCATTACGTCTGACGGCTCTCTTCAAATAATAAATTTATATACCTACGACAGAGGTACTTATATATGTAGTGCATACAATGGACTTGGAGCACCAGTCAGAGTAGAATACCAATTGGACATTACAGGTGAGTTCACAAACAATGAACAACCCTTTAACATTCTTAGTATGTTAAAGTATAGTGAGATTAATAAAACCATTAGAAAAAACTTGGAAAGTGCCTGGATTTCTAGAAATCTTCACCAACTAATAAATATATATCTCTTGCCTGTACATGTCTGTCTATCTAATTTGGATTCGTCTCAACTATGAATTATTTCTTGTAAATGAAGTAGAACATAACAATGTCTAACACTTCGAGTCCATTTCATCTAAGGTGTAGATTGTCTGAACTATATAACGTGGTGATGTGGCGTTTACTAATCATCTAACTCTAAGCACACGGCATGGTATCTCTTGCATCCTATAGAACCGCACGATAGACCTGCCGCCATCATCGGGGAGACAAATACATCCGTGACTGTCACTTTAAATTCGCCAAGGACCCTGCACTGCTACGCAATGGGCTGGCCAAGACCACAAGTCACCTGGTGGCGTGGAGACAACATGCTACCATTTACGTCTGAATCTTATGAGCAAGACTCTGATTATACGTTGCTAATCCGATCAGTCACTTTGAGTAACCTTGGCGTGTACACCTGTCAGGCTTACAACGGTATACAAAGACCCACTTCATGGTCCATCACCGTTCAAGCTATCGGTCCAGTTTACAATATCAAACCTGAACAGCAGGAGTACACGAAATATCTAGTTCAACCTCCCACAAGACCCACTACAAGCAAACCGCAATATCCTTATAGACCATCTAGAATTCAAACTCCTGAGTATCAGACCTATGCCCCATTATATCCCACCAGAGCACCATATGTCCCAGGGGTTGTTCCTCTTACTAAATCGCCTGAAGTGGTACCTCCTGTTAGGTACAAAGGTGAGACTACCACCTCAAAGTATTATAATTTTCGTTCATAACGATTTTTACATACTATATTTAGATGCTTGTCACTACTGTGTCTCTTTCTTAAATAACATTACGTACGTAAACGCTTTTGCTTTTTAATGCATGTAATAGATGATTTTAAGCAATGTAAGCTCGTTTGAAGTAACTTCAGTGTGCTTAAAATGTGTAGCTGCTTTATGTGAAAGTAATTATCATAACGATGAGCTTGTTTCATATTCCAGAGAAATGCCAGCGGATTTTTTTTTTCTTTTTTATATTATACTGTATTTTAATCATTATACTTATTCATTCATTATTTTTAATGCTTATTTTATTCTTACACAGTACCGGTTAAAGTAAATATATCAGTACCACAAAATGAATTCCCTGAGGGTAGTGATATCAGTATCGCTTGTAATGTGGATGGTCATCCTATTCCACGGGTAGAATGGTACAAGGACGATGTTCTTATACAAATGAATAACCGAGTAAGGATATCAGGTAAGCAACTAGATATTGAACATTAAAATCGCAAAGAAACATATATACAGAGATAAAAGAATATAAACTAAGTCAATTTACTTTACTTGCAGAAGCTAACAGGCTCCTGATTTCCGACGCTAACAAAAACGATACCGGAAATTACCGATGCGAAGCATCCAACGAATATACTTCTGATTCCGGAAATGTGGACATCCGTGTAGCCGGTAAGTGAAATCGCTTAAATTATGATATTTTCAATTGCTAAATTTTTACTTCAATGTCGAATTATTCCATTTAGGCATTTTCATCCATCCAAATTGCCAAGACAATTTCTTCTTCGCCAACTGCAAACTGATCGTGGAAGCCCGTTACTGCCAGCACAAGTATTATGCTCAGTTTTGTTGCCGATCCTGTACAGAGGATGGCCAATTACCAGTGAGAGGACCGCACCTGGATAACATCAGAAGAAGGAGATCCATCCTTCCCTTCTTCTAGAAATTTAAAATTGAATTTTCGAATGCTTCGGTAAGCGGGTCCATGTCACACTTTATAATTACGTGGGTGAATTCTTGAAATTCAACCGCATGATACGTAATTACAAGAGAAACATGAACGTACTAGTACCGGATAACCTCTCTGTACGTAATTATGAATTACCCCCATAGATATTTGTCTTCTACCATTAACGTACTAACCGACATTGTTGAACGATATTTTGAAAAGCGCAACGAGTAGAACAAAGAAACGCGTCAAATCTATTTGCACGCGATTATTATAGAATCTCGATGCACTTTCAATTCGTTCCCGTTTACCGGAAGTATTGGGAAAATCAAATTTCCTTCACTGCCAAAGCCTTAGAACGTTTATACATAGATACGATAAATTTATATTCGAATCGAAGTAAAGTAGAGCTTTTGATGGATGGTGAATCAAGAATTAATCGGGAATGGGATTTCTTTCGTATGCATCGATAGAAATGTGCATTTCGATGTATTATCCATGTATACACGATCTGACGCTGAATCCTAGTCCGACGGAGCCATATTGGGCAGGTCGTCCCAAATAAAAAAAAAGGCAATTGATGCTGTTTCGAGAATGAAATAATCGCAACTTCACAAACCTCAGAAGGCATTGTGTCACCTTAAATAATAATGATCGTTAATAGATAGATTCAGTATAACGTACCGTGCGATAATCTTTCGAATCAATGTTATCAGATAGTAACGAATCCTTTCTAATGCACTGCAAAAGAATCGCAGACAAGAGTACAGTAAAACAGACACTTCGAGTCGTACATTGATTTTTCTCGTATTAAGGAAACTACAAAAAACTTGCAAATCATTGGCAAGAAATTATAAAGATAGATATTAAAATCATTTACGTACGCGTTACCTTAACGAAAGTTTAAGAATAATTAATCGTTAATACTCATAAGTGGATAAACTTATAATAATTAACATGAAAAATATTTGTTTCAATTTCCAATGAGCGAACAATGCTTCATGACAAGACCCTTGTACGGTACATATATTATATTAATCATACGCACGTTATATTGTAAAATATAAATAGTTTAGTATGTATTATGACGTTCATACTCTCCATATAATTATTGTGTATTACTTATGAATACTCCGATTTTACCGCAATGGAAGTATCGCCAAATACACATAGAGAATCTCTAAAAATATACGGACAGTGAATCTTAAATAATTTTCACCTGGATGATATAACATGGTAAGAAATCTTCTGTATTCAATAGCTAATTTGATTTGTTAAAGAAAAAAAAGAAGTAGCAGTATTGAACTACGTAGAACTGTAGAATAGTTGATTCTTTTTACTATGCTGTATCATCATGGTGTTTAGAATACATAACTAGTGTACAGTTGTATTTTATACATTACAGACCAGTTTAAACTATGTTCAAAGTTTGCATGTCGTCCAGGTATTGGAAAACAACGGTGTTGCATTTATATTTGTTCCTGAATTATTAACCGTAAATTTAACTATGTACTAACATTTCACTAGTATTACTCTACACTATACTTCTTAAACGTTAAAAATCGTAGGATACTGTAAGAGACAAGTAAGGAGTACCAAAAGCATTTATATACTTAAAAGTATCATTATTGATGACTATTGAAATTCTCTTAGATCATTTGGTGCTTATTATATTATCCTATCTGTTCACTTAGAGTGAAATACAGTGCCTTATTAGATATGATTCGAGAGAATCTGGGAAAGAGTATTTTACATATCACAAATTTCATTCTAGACGTTATTACTAATGTTCAATACTTGGTCCATTTAATTTATCTGACCTAATGGCTAAAATACTTAGACGATCAGCTTATTGGTATGAATAGAAAAACCTCTTTTCGAGATTACTCTCGTACGACAGCGGTATCAAAAAAAAAAAAGATAGTCTTTCAATATTACCGTGATAATACACTGAAAATGTATAAATAGAATATCTCTTCAGATGAATGTTTTTTTTTTTATTTTTTTTTTTTACTTAAGGACAAGAAATCTTCTACGCAAACTTTCTCTTAACGTTTGTATGGTTAAAATTTGTATGAAAGCAATCCGAATGTTATTTAAGATTTTCATAACTGTTATCAGCACCTAGATCTGTTTAATAATAATTTTGACATGTCACAGGATTTTTTTTTCACAAATCCATCAATGCGCGTGGCTGTAAGTGAAAATTCAAAAGTATAAAAGAAAATAGTTCAAGACATATACGACACGTAATTAATCTTTTGAAAAGCAAGAATTGAAAAGAAGATCCATTTTCCGCATAAATTATTTACAATGTTTTTGGAATTCAAATAATTATCAATTTCATTCGCACTTATAGCTACGTGCATCCCTGTGTAAATTTTGTTTAGAATCCGTAATATCAATGCTGATGCTATAATATTTTCACTATTAAGAAATAATTCCACGACTCCTAAAAATTGGGAACGTACCTCGCAGTGTGTAGTGTATGTAATATATAAATGTACATTTCCAGACCATTTGGATGAAACTATACCGATCCCTTGTAATTAATTTCACTAAATTGCATTATTAGCAATTGCATTGTTCGCGCTTACGATTAAATCCTCATTTTGCAATACGAAAATCGCTACGGTCGGTACTACGGACTTTCGAATACTCAAAGTGCTTATTAGCAAACAATTTATCAAGTAACATTTAATAAGTAATGAGTATCCATATCTCTAAAGTATCACTATCAAAAGTATAATACATCATGTCAGTAATAATTCAACGCTTTAGTGAATTTCGTTGTAAATGTATTTTAGGTAACAAATAATATATATAATTCTACGATAGAAGTATCAATGAATACCACTATACGAATATTGTATGGACAATAATAATATTTAAGGTCCTTAAATACACAACAATTGAAAATGATGAATTAACTAATTAATAATTATTAGCACAGGATATCACTCAATTATATTATTATTAGTATTATAGTATTTTTTTTATTTTATGACGAATAAATTTTATTATAGATTATATCCTACTGCCAGTTCCACTTCTGTAGTGACGATTACGTGACAAATTCGAAAAACGACCACTTTTTTGTTGCAAGAATCGCTTATGCTGCTCCTCCACTAAAACCGTCTTTTCCATTCTTTCTGTTGCTATACGCTCTATTTTGGCAAATAATTCACTTTGCACTGCGATGCATTTTCGAAAATCTCGTCGATCAAGCCGATAAACTTCACAGATATCAATAGCCACGACACTTGCCACTCTTCGTTGATCTTGTACAAGTAATGCAACTTCACCGAAATATGCTCCATCGTCTAAATGGCAAATCTACAATATTCATAAAAGAGACAAATTAAAATTTTTAATAACTCCATAATCCTAGTTGAAAATCTTTAATGCATTTCGAGCTATTATGATAACCTCTTTTCCCGTTGGCGTAAAAACTGCCACTGTACCACTGGATAAGAAGAACATGCAATCCCCATGTGTACTGGCTTTTACAATTACATCGTTTGGCAAATATAATTCCAATTTCAAGTTAGTTACAATAGACGTCAAAACGTCTTTTGGAAGATTTTGAAATATTGCTACATTTTCCACTAAACGTTGACACGAGTACAGAACAATCTGTTGTCGTAATTGATCTACAGAGAAGATAAGTTATATTTATTTATACGAGTAATTAAGTAATGGCTTAAATAAGATGAAATCGAATCTTACCAGGTAAGGAGGAGAGGATCATCTTCTCTCGAAAATAACTCTTTCGAAACCGAAATCGATAATATAGTAGCAATCGCCTTTTCATGTACGGCGGTAATTGTTTTTGCCAAATGTAGGCTGATAGTTGATTTATTATTTCTTGAAATTTTGCCTCGGGCTCTTGGGAACTCAGCTTAATTTGAAGAAATATAACTGTCATTTTTTAATGTGGAATTAGAACTTTCACTTGGACCTCTTTTTATTTTTCTTCATTTTCTATTTATTAACTTACTCGTTATGTAGCATTCGAATATTCGACCAGCAAGCATTAAAAATGTACAGAGTAGAGAATGTCCTTCTGCGATAGGTGGAAAAATTCCATAACCACTTGCTGTAAAATTATCTACAACTATATATAGTGCATGTCGAAATTTGGCAGCTATTCTCTCTCCTTGGATATTACTCACCCAACAACCTGGGCAATCCTGCATATATTAGCAATTAAAAAGTATGAGCACACAGATACTTTTATATAGTACAAATTTACAACTATTTTAGATGAAAACAGACCTCGACAGTAACTTGAAGAATATGCATCATGAATATTGGTATAATATAACAGAGACAAGAAAACCAATAGATTACATAAGCCGCAAATAACAAGGTTATGCACATTCGATATGACCAACTATTATTCAAAGAATTCTAGAAATAATAGATAGGAACTTTATATATAATTAAAGTGAAGATAATTATAGTCTTTGAATAAACATATTTACTGAGAATAATTGAAGAATATATGAACGAAGTGTATAGTAACGCATAATCTTTAACGTAGGTAAAACATTGATAACTCCTACTATCACAGATGCACCAGGACCTGGCACCACACGCCATGCTGCAGTAATGTAATCATATGGTAAAGAGGTAATAATATCGAGTAAAAGAAATCCTTTCATATAGGATCTAATATAATAAAAGATTAAATTAAAAATAATTATCATTAATAATATAGTTTTCTCAATGCATACTTGATGATTGCTCCTTGACCAAACACAACTTGTTTACTCTTTGAATCATATATTCCAGTAATACAATTGATTATTATGTCCAGCCAGCAGATGGCATAAATAACTGGATTAATATTATCGTAATAAATTGCCTCATAATCCATTATAATAAAACATATCATAAATGGAATTGTCACAAAGGCTATCAAGTATATCACTATCATCAGTAGTTCCCACATAAACCTTTGGGATAAATAACGTACAATGTAAAAAAGTTGTTCCGAACTATACCTTTTCTGGATTACCTGAATTCACTGAAAGGATGAATTATCCAAGATGACGCCATACGAGATTGTCTTCTCCTTTCTGTAGCTATAGCAGCCATACCGAGAAAATATCGCCGACATTTCGGATGGTTTTCGCTAATCCTACACGATAATCTTAATTTTCGAAACCACGAAAAATATCCTACAGGTTCAGATGAAAAACTGCCAAATTTGTTATTGAGTCTTGATGATATTAGCTCACATTTATGTTGAGTACGCATTATTATATTGTATCTTAAATCATTTTTCTTCGCTGTTGATTTTCAAAATTTAATGACGTTATCTGATTTTAACGAGTTGAAGATTATTCATTTGTCCTTCAGCCACAAATTTAATTGTCGCTCCAAAATTAGTACTACCGTCCGTGCGGAACTTTTTTGAACTAAATTAAAAAATATGCTAAAAATTTGTGTATTTTTATACCAATTTTTAATTATATAAAACAGGCAAACCATTCCGCATCGATGCTCATACGACTCGGCGAATTTAAAAATTTTGCTAATTCCAAAATCGTAATCTCAAAGAATTCATAAAATATTTCCATATGCAATTTGATCAGGCAATTGTTTTTACATATATCCAGTTTGCAAATAAATTGGTACTATAGCACAACAACCCTTTGTCCTACGTTTCCTTGCAATTACTGAAATTGAAAAATCTGACGGCTTCAATCTTGACAGATCGCAGCTGCAAAGCTTCCTGAGTTACTGAGCATCGCATTATCAATTATTATATCCGGCCCCGCTACAAATTATCATCAATCTAAACCAATTAATCGTGTTTCCTCCCCACAAATTCATTTCAATTCAGTCCGTCGTGCCGGCAGTATCACCTACGAAACGGGATCTACATCTCGCACTCATTTATATAAACAATAAGTAAAGGTTTTGAATATTACATGTTCTTGAAGAAGATATGGACCAACTTGAAGATTTTCAAAAAGTTCTCCAGGACTTCAGTCCTCTCCTGAACTCGTACTGGGCCTACGCCGTTGGTGCAATTTTGGGAATATTGACGTTTATAAGGTCTTTGAATTTTTTAGTAATCATTCAAACAACCAAGTGATATTAACCCTTCTATATTTTACTTTCTTTACTTTAAATTTATTTAAATATGTATTTTCATATGTGGTCTTTATTTAAAAATGACTATCTTGGAAATTAAGAGTTACGAGTAACAGAAGTTCCAGATCTTACATGGCTGGTCCTAATTGTCCAAATGAAGAGCGTATCGATGGCAAAGTCGTCATTATAACTGGATCATCTAGTGGTATCGGTAAAGAAACAGCACTAGAATTAGCGAGAAGAGGAGGACACATTATTTTAGCTGTAAGAAACGAAGAAACAGGAAATAAAGTAGCTGAGGAAATAAATACAATGCCTGGTGGTAAAGCGGAAGTCAAATATTTAAATCTATCATCACTGAAGAGCGTACAGCAATTTGCTGAAAAGTTAGGTACGCTTTTAATAAATATTTCATTAATTAAATCTTACACTTATTTATCGTTAATTTTGTAGAAATTAACGAAGTGGATATATTGGTGAATAATGCGGGAATGGTATTTCATCCCTATGAAAAAACCAAGGAAGGTTTTGAGATGCATTTCGTTAGCAATTATCTCGGTCACCTATTACTGACCCTGTTGCTTTTGCCTAAATTGAAGGCTGCCAAGCAAGGGAGAATTATTAATGTTGCTGGACAAGCACATGCAGTAAGTTCAATACATTTGGAGGATATGAATTTAGAAAAAGACTTCACGGCAAGAGAGGCTTTTGGACAAAGTAAACTTGCCTTGATTCTTATGGCGAGACATATGAGTCAAATATTAAAAGGTACTGTAATAGTCGAGGATATTCAAATCATGCAGCTTAATGTCATATTCATTTAATTGCTTCAGAAACAAATGTGACAATTAATGCCATAAATCCTGGTCTCGTGAGAGGTACGAATCACATGAGACGATCTCCAATCAGTTCCACATACATAATTAAATTGATCATGCAACCATGGATGTGGCTATTACTCAAAAATCCTGCTCAAGGTGCTCAAACAACTGTTTATGTAGCCGTCACAAAGGAACTAGAACATTATTCGGGAAAATATTTCAGGTATTTCTGAAGATTCTGTTCTAATTTCATATAATGACTGGATTAATTAATTAATACTGTTACAGTGATTGCGAATTAAAGAAACCATCAGAAAATGGCACGGATGATATTATGGCAGAGAAATTATATACCAAATCTATATCTTTAGTCAAATCTTTTATGATGCCACGTTGTACAGATTCTAAGAGCTAAATCAGCGAATTTTTTAATACTGCCATTAGATTGAAAAGCAACATTATTAAATTTTATATGCAATGATGAATGAAACATGAATTTGTACTATAAGCTGGAAACTATTAATTTATGAATTGAAATATACTTTTCAAAGAAAAATAAGTAACGTAACGTAAGTGTGATATTTGCGTTTATTCGTTTCTACAAAATGAAAATATCGCCACATTTTTTTCGTATATTTACTAGAATAATTTAATAAACTATCTATTTATGTTACCTGATATTTAACTTAGTCCATTTTTCACTAGTCAACCACAACCACTTAGCTAACTTCTCATTCTTTGCTTCTTCTGAGACATCAATCTCCTTACAATCGCTACAATGAAAACAGTTTTGCAAACTCATGTAGGGTGGTTTACTTTAAATAACTTTACCTAAAATATTTGCCACTGACGTCCTTTAATTGCGGATCTAAAGCAGCATATATAATCGTCTGGGCTCCCTGCAATGGTGATTTGATAAATGGCCATACCAAAGGCCTAACAAAAATTGCACTGAGAGTACTATTATAAAAACTCATGTGACGAGTGATTTCAGTGTCAACTATTCCTGGATGAACAGCATTCACAGTAACTCCCGTACCTAAAAAATGAATAGTATTCGCTATGTAACACATTGTCAATATGTATAAAATTCACAAACCTTCTAATCTCTTAGCCAATTCTCGTGTAAAAAGTATATTGGCCAATTTGCTTTGTGCATATGCTTCACTAGGATCATAACTCTCAATACTATTCAAGTCTGTAACTTTAATCTTTCCACGAGTATGTGCTATACTTGAAACATTAATAATTCTTGATGGCGCAGATGCCTTTAAAGTGTCCAACAATAAATTGGTCAGCAAAAAATGTCCCATATGGTTAACACCAAGTTGCATTTCTATTCCATCTTCTGTATAACATTGAGGACATCTCATTACACCTCCATTGTTTACAAGAATATCCAATCTCGATTGTTCTATGGAACAGGCACAATCAAGAGTTTAGCATTAAACAAACATCTTTAAAATATAAATAAATTAAATGCACAGATACCTTTTTTAAACTGGTCAACGAAACTTCGAATACTAGCTTGGGATGCCAAATCGCACTTTCTACAATATACATATCTATTTTTAGTTTCTAATACAATCTCTCTCCGTGTCTAAAATATAAATATCTAAATTACTTTATAAAATAACAATATTTTGTCTCATTTAAATATATATGCAGAAGCTTATTTGATTGAAAACAAAAATAATTTCATAAATGTTAAAGAATAGATGAATAATTGTACACACCTTTTCACACTTATGCATATCACGACAAGCCATAATAACTTTAGCTTCACGTTTTGCAAAATTCAAAGCAGTTTCTTTCCCAATGCCAGTATTAGCACCAGTGATAATTGCTACTTTATCAGTTAATTTATGAGTCCCTTCATATAGCGCGCCACCGACATATGCTCTGAAAATTCATTTGCGTATATTGAATATATATCCACATTGATCCACATTTTTCATCAAATCTATATCAATTGGAAGTCAATTAATAATAATTCGTGCCAGTAGATTAGGAGGTTATAGAAAGATACATTAATTACTTTATTAAGTAAACACCGCCGACAATAGTTCCTGCAGCGCTAACTAATATAGCAATTTTTCCTGTCTTTATACCCATTATTCCCTATTGTTTTATACAGATAAATCAGAAAAATCCTTTTTAAAGATGTGGAAAATAAGATTTCATCTAAATACTAGGACTTCACTAGAGAATCTTCAAAAGCACTACTTACGGAACTGCGATAATGTCAGATAATGCTAGGTAGTGAGTTATATTCATTGCTGTATAGGTTGGGTGAAGAATAGGCATTTAGTTTAGTCATCATCAGTCATCATTGACAGCAATTGACAGTAATGTTATTATTTAAAAATGAGATCTGTCCAGGTCTATCAACGTAATGTATTTTACATTGTATGTGTATGAAATAACTTAGCAGTGAATATTAAAAATAATTCTATGCTGATTTTATCTTTATTGTACTTTACAAAGGTCAGTATAGCCCTTGTAAAATTTAAAAATATTACTGAGCTCAAGGACCTGACATACATATAATAAGCTTGAGTACGTATCTAATAGAGGAAAATAAACAAGATACATAATCAGCGTGTTCATTATAAAATAGATTATCTATGCAGAATTGACTTGTTATGCATTAGCTGAGCGAAACACTCTCTTGAAGACATAGCCTGAGATCATTTATCATATTGGCAAAATGATATTTCAAAGATTTGTACATTTCATAAGCAATAGAAGAATTGCACAGAAGGCAATTGCCTACAGTGTTAACAAAAGTTCACATAAGGTATTAATGCAATTCCATAGATTTGTATATTTTATAGACTTGCAAGATTTTAAAAATTTATTTTGTTTATCTGTTAGCTTTGTACTATAGAAAATTGGCCAAAACGGCTATTCCTGATCTCACCATTTAGTGCTATGAGCATTTGGGGACTCATTAAGAAAGATTCGAATGAAAACACTGTAATAACAGCGAAAGAGGTACTTTTGGCCAAAGCAGATGCCTTATTTGATCAAGGAGAATATAATAAAATTTATGAACTGTTAAATAATTACAGAGTAAGTTCCAATCCAATAATTACTAATAGTCCATTAACAGATATTGTAAATAGGTTCTATTTATAAATATTTTTTTGATATTTTGATATATAGGATAATAGAGATGTTGAGATTTTATGGCGATTATCTAGAGCACTTTATAAAATGTCTAAGACAGCCAGCGAAATCGAAGCCAAGAAAATGATTTATGAAAGTTATGATTTAATTTCTACAGCTCTTAGTATTCAGGAAGATCATTATGCTGTACATAAATGGATGTCTGTTCTTTTGGATAGTAAAAGTAATTATGAAGGCATGAAAGCCAGAATAGGACAATTATACAATGTCAAATCACATATGCTAGTAAGTATAAGGCCTGCTGAATGTTTATTATTGCTTTTTTTTCAATATTCTATATGTGATCAAAACCTCACTTAATGTTACAGAGAGCATTGGAATTAAATCCAAAAGATGCTACTACTCTCCATATGCTTGGATCTTGGTGTTACCACATAGCTGATCTAGCCTGGTATCAAAGAAAAATTGCAGCAGTTATTTTTGGAGAACCACCATCATGCACATACGAAGAAGCCCTAGAATATTTTGAAAGAGCAGAGAAGGAAGACCCAATGTTCTATATCGATAATCTTTTATTCCTTGGAAAGACATATTTAAAATTGAACAGAAAAGAGGAGGCACTAAAGTACCTGATAATGGCATCTGAATATTCAGTCAAAAATGATTATGATCACAATGCTAAGCAAGAGGCATTAAAAATTCTTGCTAAAATGTAATAAAATTAGATCTGCATGGTTCACGGTGAGAATATTACTGAATAACAAGATGTTTTATAGTTTACATACTTTATTTTAGTCTTCTGAAATATTATTATAATTGTTTAGAAATTAAGCAAACTTTGTTCTTTTACAGAGTTTACGGAACCTTTTATTATCGTATCACTAAATATGCTAGACAGTGAGTATAAGGTACAGTATTGTCACACAAAAATACGATTCCTAAATAGGTGGTTAAATGTAATTCTCTTTTTGGAGATGCTTGATGATATATGTGTAATGTGATTTAGTTTAAATGGCAGTTAATATAACAATAAGCGGTGCGCTTCTAGCAATCACATGCTAGAAGTAAGGCCATAAAAATGGTCCTGAGTATGTTAAGTCACACCTATCAAAAATATGTTGACAATGCATTTAAAATATTTTTAAGCTAACAATTTAACGATCAATGCCTTCGCTTTCTATTGTGCTTTTTTGTTTATTCTGCTTGTGCTCTTGTCTTAATGGCACTGCTCGCACATCTTGCCTCCAGAATGGTAATTCGTAATAATATCTTGGTCTTTGAATTGGAGGTTGGCGTGGCACATTGTTCTCTGCCTCGACGTTATTTGGTCGTTCTTCGATGCGAGGACGTAGACGTAATCTACTTGCCTGAATTAAATTTTCTTCAGGTCGCCTTAGATCCGAAAACAGCATATCAAATATTTCAAAATTGAACCAGTCTCGAATAGAAAATTCTTCAGGAGGTACACGCATGTTTCCTATTTGTATAAAACAAATACTTCCAATTAATAATTACATTCATACGTGGACCACAATGCCAATGGTTTTCCTCATATTTGAAATAAATATACATTCCGTGACTGAGCAATACGGGCTATATGTAATAAATTCCGTAGGATAATTATGAAAACCGTAACATGAGTAGTTAATACCGATTAAGAATTTCGAGAAAAAAAATGTCAAATTTATTTGTCGGTCTTGTTGATGTTCTTATCATGGATCATACCTTTTTTTCTTTGCTGCTTCACTCACAAACAACTAACTGACGTTAACACAACTCTTTCTTGTTTTACAAAACGAAGATCCAAATGTAAATGTCCCAAGCATATATATATATATAACTAAAAATCCTTTCCTTCATTAGTTTTGCACAGTACGCGCCCCAATAAGTTAAGTCGTTCCAATAAATTAAAGAATTCTGTAAAGTTCTGGGATACGTTCTGAATGACCACTCAGGTAACTGTTCTCTTTCTTAACCGTCCGGTCAATAACCAGGTACCCGGGTATCCATTTCAGTTTGGAATGTAAAATTTGTTAACTTCCCCTGAA
>JARQSW010000419.1:705293-736870 GCA_030142375.1 Calameuta pallipes
GCGCGCAGTAGGTGGGTACCCGGGTACCCGGTTATTGAACGAATGGTGAAAGTTTGGTTATTGACCGGACGGTTAATGTCAGTACCAGAATAAAGGGTAGTAGGACTTCGAACGATATCGACTGTTAGCAAACAAAAGGGTTCCCCCCTAGACAAATTTTGCAGTGCTAACGGTATTTCGCCAAAGGTAATGAATGGCTTTTCATTTATTTCCATTGATTTATCACAAATTACCATTGACAAAATAAGGCGTTTGAATTGATATGATTGACTCCATGTAACGCACTACAATTGTACTATGCGTTAACTCTGAAATGCGTATGCAACCATAGATATCGTGAAAACTGAGTGGTACCGGTAAACTGACAGTCACATTTAGAAAAGACCATTCACACCATTCTTTCCCTTCAAATCCCTAATACGAGAAGGGAGGGTTTTCGAAGCAGCAGAAGCAACTAGAAACCTTAAGCAGGTAGTAGGAACTTAACTAATTCCCAGTCCCAACTTCTTAACTTTCGGAAGCGTGTACTTTATACTTGTTCAGCCTGTCTATTTCGGTGTGCCATCTTTTTATGAATTGCAATGCATCAAAAACCTCTGAACCCAAAATTGTTATCCAGCAATCACCGTAAATAATTTTAAGTAACTATATATCTGCGTTCATCAGTTTCGGTTAGGTTATGAATTATAAAATACAGCAAAACAATCTATTTAACTATTTAAGAAATATAAACGACCAAAACGATGAAACCATGACACAGAGCTAAGGGATACACAATCCTCTATAATGAAATATGAGTCATGGAGGAAAATGTCATTGGCACTCAGCGCTTGGGGAAACCTGGGTAAAGTTTTAAGCATAAATAACTAACTTTTTTTTTTAATGGTTTATCCATATATGTTAAAAGTATTTGAAATTGTTTATAAAATTAATTTTTTTACCAAGTTTCTATGAATTTATATTTTATACAGATCTTATATTTCATGAACGACGTTTTGAATATATTATTACAGAATATTTATGCATAAAGTATATTTAAAAATAATGAAACTAAAAATTTATACAAAGTCTACTCCATATACATAGTTCAAATTATTCGAATTTCGAATGCCAGTAGATATTGAACATTTCTTAACTCGATAGAAATAGATATATGTATATTACAATAGAAAGTAAAAGTTAAAATGTTCTTAAGAAAATACAATATATTTACAATAAACACATTCACGAAAAGAAAATAATATTGTATATATTTTTTTCATCACTCAGTTATCTGTCTACTTCGTCACAGTCTTCGCCATTCAAGTGCACAAATTTATTTAACATGAAATCAATCGGAACCCTCATATTATCATTTTCGCCTCCGAGTTGTTCAATCAATTCATCTTCATTGTTTTCGAGATCAAAATTATTCTGCACTGGTACATCGGCATTCCTGTAATAAGGATCTAATAATCCTTCACGTTCCGGTTGTGATGGATCCCTCATACGTGACGATTCTTGCCGAAATGGTGGATATTCCGGAAACGTCGGATACTGCAGTTGGATTGGATTCTCTACAAGAACCGGATACAAGCCTGCTTGTATCATAACTGCTGGTGGCAATGGTGGCGGCATCCTCATGTCATAAGGAGAAACATTTGGTGGACAATGAAAATGATCACGTACTCTTCCATTATTCAGCCTTAAACGTCTACAGATGCGCAATAGGCTTGCAAGAAAACGCAATGGACGTGATGCTGCATCCCAGTGCATTTCCTGATTCTCCATTGGCTCAACGAGTTCTAGATTTGGAAGACGCATTGCGATTATCGATTATTTGAGCGCAGATATCTATAAAAACAAAAAACATTATATTTTAGTGTTTAATGTATATGTTTAATTGATAAATTGATTTCTATGAATTAAATTTATATTTGGTTTAGTTTTCTGTATTAGATTGCTATATACACTCTAGTAGGAGAGTAGTTACCAGTTTGCTGAAGCTTAAACAGTTGATTAGAATATCCCAGTTAGGAAAATGTACGGATATTGAACTGAAGAACGAAATTATGTTTTGTAATAGTTGCAGCCCTTGGTCTGGAAACACCCTATGAAGAGTCTCTTTGAGAATGTTATACCAACTGCCTCGATTGAACTGTGCAGATTGTAGAAAATCAACAGCCTTTTATACCTACTTTATAGGCTACAATATTCGGTCCGTTATAACATCTGTTATTAGGTTCATTGTCGTCTGGGAGGTAGTTGACCCAATTATTATCCGTATTTATGATTTTAATTACTTCGGTAGAAAAATTTATTTGAAAATTTCACTGAAACTCTGAAAAATTTCAATTAAACGCTTTTATCATGATTAAGTCGTTTTCAGAGAAATTCTCTACTTTTCATAATATGCATTTTCTTTGGGGGAATCGTACGTTTTTGACTTTTCAAATACTTTTTAAGAGCTTTTAAAAATCATTCTCGAATTACTTACACATTCCGACAAAAATGACGTATTTTCTATTAAATGAGAGTGATTCAATTAAAAAACAACTTAACAGGATTTGATCGAAATATTTTCATTTAAGAAAATATTTGATTAATTTATTCATAATAATTTTCGTAAATATAAATAAATTTCGCATATTTACACAGTGTATTTACCTATAATCTGAAATAAATCAACACAATTTTCGTTAAATTTCTTTATATAGCAGCAATAAATTGGAAACTCTTGTAATAATCAGGAGTGCGCAAAATCGCAGAAAGGTGCGAATAATTAATTGCTCTCCCTAAATCGCATAATTTAAAAGTGGCTATTATAGCATGATTTTATCCATTAACTGCGAACACGTAAATTTATAAAATTTTAAAATAAACAAAAATAATTTTCATTGTTCTGTACAGACATTTTTTTATATAGCTACTGACCTAATATTTAAGAGCAATTTTCTATCAGTAATATTGCTAATGAACGTATAAAATTGCTGGATACGTTAATAAAATGAATATCGCTGGTATTGGAATAGATATATGATATCAAAAACACAAAAGTACTTAATGTAATATAAAATAACAAATAATTTATTAACAAAACATATATACATATTAACAAAAATTGTATATACATTAATATCCATTGTCATTGTCCAAAATATTATTTAAATATCCGATGATACTCGACATATCAATATCATCATTTTTCTCCAATGATCTTTCTTCATTGTCCAATGTTTCTTGTTCTTCCTCAGAAGATTCTTCATCGTCCGCCGAAAACTCTTCTGACGTCTCATCATCTTGCTCCGAATCTTCATATACAAATTCGTTGTATCTCGTTATCTCATTGAGCAACACCTGTGATTGGAGATACCGCCACATATAAGGCAAACAATCCATCGGATAGACTGCAGGATCGAAGATCATCTTTCTATATAAAAATGATTCTGGCGCCCTGAGCATTACTGACGTCATCGTAAAGTAAAACAACAATTTTTTGAATAGAATATATCTGTAAAAACAAAAAAGTCTCTCAGTATATTGAACAAGAGTTATAATAGAATAATTTTAATTAATTGAAGCAAATTATTTTAATCGACCAGATAAATTTTGATTAATATGACAATTTTTCATTTGCTTTCATATATGTTTTATAAATTTGTAATGAAAATATACTTACTTACAATCTTCAAGTTGTGGAGCTCTAGAGCTCCGAAGACCGTGATGAGTGCTTGGATATTCTCTAAGGTGCTGCTGGGCCTAATGCCTAAGTCAGACTGTGCTGGTATCAAAAATCAATAACCTTATATACCTTTTTCGTTTGTCAAAATTTTCGAACCTGCGTAACGCTTCGCTGGTAGAAATTGACTAGGTTTGCTTTATGACAGCTTGTGATACGTATACATAATTACTATTTATGAAAGGTACGAATATAATCAGCCGCTTGTGTACTACTTATATGGAATATTTATAGCTAAAGAGGAATCATAGTACTTGAGCAAAAATAAGTATTATTAGTAATAATATTATTATACTTTTCCTGTTTCATAAAATGTCACAAATTAACAATCTGCATGTGAAGACATAATTGGACTTAAAATTGCAGATGATACAAAAAGACGTCACTGACAATGAGTAACTTATCGAAGCGACAGTAAGCTTTATGTTAATAATGAAGAACTTCGTCTACACTGATTTTCAGTATTCACTAGAAGATCTAGAAAAATTAAAAATTTTTATTTTGAATACATGTCAGCGGTTTATTACTTGCCTTGTTAAAATCAATACGATCACGCGTGAAATACTAGCAGATCTTTAAATTTTGTTTTGTTACACTATGCGATGCCTTATAATAAAATTACATTATATTTGCTACAATAGAATTCGTTCGAAGGGTTGCTTGGCAAATTAACTGATTTTCAGCCTACAAGAAATTCTCTTGTTTTCTTAAATCGGTAGTACCTATAGTAAATACTGTAAACTAGAGACCCTTAAATAGCTACCATTACAAGGATAACCGTAACAGTAACGATTTGTATACCTGGCGTATTACTTGTACGAAGCACATTGGTATATAAGGAGGCTGATTTTCAATATGGACACAGTGGTTCCAAAATTTTCGAACAAGTCTGGCTCATCGTCCGTCAGTAAATACAAACCAAAACGTTACTTCCTGTATTTAAAAATTATTTGAGAAAACTATTTGGCTTTGAGAAGGAAATCAGGCTTTTGTACTGCGTTATAAACTTGTGAGTATCATTCTTGATTCCGTTAAAGACAATGCAACATAGAAAATTTATTTTGTATCGGTATAACTTAATGAGTCAATTAGTGCAGTTAATTAGTCATTTTATTTCTGCGAAGTTATTTATTAATATAATAAATCCTTAATTTTCTCTGGTCCTTACAGATACGTATAACAGTAAATAATTTAGTGACTGGGATGGCTGCATCTTGCCCGAATTTGACGGAAGCAATGCATTATCGTTGGCGACCTTTGCACCCAAACGCTCGTTCAGAACAATTGATGATGAATAATATTTGTAATTGTGGACTTGCACGTGATCCGTTTGTGGCACGGGAAATCAACTGTCCCGAATGTAATCACCCACGTCACAGGATAAATTCAAACCCTGAATCTCCAGAATTACATACAGCCAATCCAAATTTACAAATAGTGCCAGCACGTCAGCTTTATGAAGATCAGGTACACGTGGACGTTAATGTTAGAAACGTAGAAACTGATTCAGAGCACAATTCTGAGGATGAGACATTCGAAGAATCTGGTAACGAGAGGAGACATGGATTTGGTCCAAATAACATTATTTGGGTACTAAATAATATGTTAGATGAGGATGAGAAGAAAGAAGAAGTCGAGGAAATCGATAGATAAGTTTTTAGTATTAGTGTAAAGATTTTGTACAAGCTAGCTTATAATTGTAAGTTTGTTGTAAATAAATTTTTATTTAAAAAGTTTGTCTCTATGGTATAACTATGCCATTTAATTTTTTTTTAATTACTTTAAAAATACTAAAATGGTTTTGTTGACGGTATTGACGGATTCTTAATAAATTTGAACAGCTGGATGTGCTTGTCTTCTTTACAATATGGTTTATTAGTCGGCGGAGAAAACTTACATCTCTTTACTTGTATGAGTATAATTTATCTGGACTTTTAATAAATAATAATTTACGTAGTACGCCTATAAAACACTGGGGAGGTGAGAGTGAGAGAAAGTATTTGAAATATCGTCACCGATAATAATCAATGCCTAATCACTAATCACTAACCTTAAACGGATATGTCATTAAAATCATTACATTATTACTGTACAGTCTAATGTCATGTTAATCTACAGTCACAGATTAAAGTGTCTTCATTTTTAAAATACATAGCCGTACGGTACATCGAATAGTTAAAATAATATAATCAATCGTACAGATGTTTACGACAATCATTCGCAACGGACCGATAAATTTTTATAAAATTATAATGAACGCATTGCAGCATTGAAAGATACAGTGGAAACATGGAACAAAGATCCACTTGCACTGAATATCATATAATGTAATTGTTGGCGAAACATATGAAGTCGTGAAAAATCTCATTAAGGTTGTTCTGAGCGCGAATTTTAATGTCGCCTAAAAATATCGAATACACATTAGAATTCAAACGTTCTTTGTCATTTTTTTCATTCTTTCGAAATACCTGACGCATAGTATTCAAAATGACAAAGAAAAATGGTCAAAATCGATTTTAATCGCGCCTTCTTCGTGAGCAGTACGAAAAAACGAGGGTACTACATTTATAATAATTTTCCATTCGTAAATGTCACATATTACTAATCAATTGTAACCTTCGGCTTATGCTAACGTTTTTACTTGCACGTGTATTCTTCCGAGCGTTCAGTACAAATGTCACAGGAGACATTACAGCACCAGTGAAATTTACATCTGCACTGCCACGTTCTTGTAAATTGATGCGTGTTGTATCCCCTGCCACAACACATGAGATCGCATCCGTCTGTTCCTTAATAAAGAAAAATAAAAAAAAATATAAAAGCGTATTAATTAACGTTTCCCCATAAAATGAATGATGAAAAGATTACAAAACATTAGATCGCATCGATCATTCACTTTCTCTCAAGCTTACCTTTGCTAGTACGATTGCAAGATCTTCCCTGCGTGCCAAGGCTACCCTGAGCCAAATCGGGCTCGCAGTAATTGGGAGAGGGTTGTAGAAAAACCAGTTCGCTCCTTTTGGGGATCCTCTTCTGGACCATTCCTGGTCCACCACTGACCTTGGTCCTTTTCAGAACCAAGTGCGGCCTCCTAGGCTTGCTCGACTTCTTCGAAGGTCTTCGACCACTTCGCGATTTGGTCGGCTCGTTAGTTTTCCCCTGAGTCTTTGCGTCATTTCCTAGAATTGGCATGATCTCCGCGGAGGAGGAGTGTGCCAGCATCTCCGAGCTCTGTTGCGAGAAGAATAGAATTATCCAGTGCATGATAATATACTAAACCAGTAGATCGTAATTAGACGAGAAATTTGTCTTGACGTTTGCAATATGACGATCCGAGAAGTCAGGAAATTGCGCCATAGTTAATTGCAGCGAAAGGAGGAGAGCTAGAACGTCACGTTGCATGCAATACTTGATGAGTTCCGAGTACTCTAAGATATTCACAAAAAGATTCACAGCACGCTCTCATTCCATAAGGAACCTTATATACACGTACAAATAGGTAGGTAGGTACGCGGATACATTGCGAAAGGGAAATTTGCAATGGCAGAATGATAAACTGTCGTCACCTGGACCGTAGGTGGAGGAGGCGGCGTAATGGCTATAACCGGCCTTGCCCTGTAGTATTTTTTCATAAGTGCATCGCCAATTTGACGAAAACTTGGCAGGGTTCGCCAGCAGGTCTTGACTGTGCAGGAACCAGAAACCCCATGACACTTGCACTCGGTGTGAAGTAAGGCTTTTACGATCTATAACCCAACAAAAGTTCATGTATATAATTTTTCAGTTTTAGAGGAACCTTAAGTCCAAGCTGGTCCAAGCACTTAGTACTTAATCCATATGTCATAATATGGAACCAATGAAAATTAAGGTAGTCATTCGTATCTATAACAGTTGGCCATTCAATTTTTATTACTGCGCATAATAAAATTCATCGGCAGAAGCTACGGAACTTTCCCCAATTAAAAAGGGCCATTATATACCTGGCCAAACTTAATTACTTCCATAGTCATTTCCCATGAACACCCGTTAGATTTATTCCTATACGTATTTGTCGATCCCTTCGTTTTCTTGTTTACCTGACTCTCTAAAATCCAATACCACCCAATCCCATGCAAATAACAGCTTCAAACCATTGACGTACGTCCACCAATCAACTATCGGCAGAGACGGTACCGGCGACATTGTCTCGGAGCAATGATTGGCTCTTGGTTATTGGACAATAAATCAGTATTGATAGCGTCTGCGTGTTCTCAGACGTGACTGAGTAAGAGATATACTGACGAGGAGTACACATAACCTCATTATTAATATTACTATCTTGTTAGGTTAGAGGTTGCTTTTACGCCTTCGTTATATGGGTGTGCGCGAAGCTTTAGTCGGATGAATATCTACATGTGGATTTGTTTATTAAAGTCAATTATAATTAAACAAATGCACTGCTGTTCAAGTACCCGCAAAGAAGCATTACGCTGATCTTAATGATCGAGCATTATTGAAGAACCTGCCGAGCATATTCATAGGTGGCAGCAGTATCGTTACCTGTTATTAGCTAAATGTATCGATTTACATTATCATTAAAGAAACTAACATAAGTCCACACTGGGTAATCTGTATCGATATTTCACAACTAAAATGTAGATACTAAACTGACTGTTATAATGGTAAGTCTATCTTAAGCAAAGCAAAATTATTCCACTTAAGATCATTTATCGAATATTACCTTTCTGCCAGCTTTATTGTTGTGAAGATTCATCAGGCTTCGCGCGTCACCCTCGATTTCCCTTGCATCCAGAAACCTACGCGCGAACCTAACATTAAAAATTGTACCGTTAAAATGTATTTGAGGGTTAGGTAATTTCGCCAAAGTTGCTGAAATACACATTTATTCTTACAACGCATCGTTTCTTGATGATAAAATAAATTGATGATTTTACTATGAAATACGATGCAAAATGAAGATGGGTATAATAAGAAAAAAACGCAAACTATTGGATGCTGAAACTAATTACCTCATCCCGTAGGTGACATCAGCGCTGCATCCTCCCCATTCCCAGCCATTAGGAGGAACATCTTTTCTCGTTCTAAAACACCATCGAGAGGTAATGAAATTTAATCATCACTAAAATCTCACAAAATTCTATTAAAAAATAGAATAATTTACCTCACGGCAGGTTCGCAACCGCAAGCAGTGATATTTCCACGACTGCAAGCTGCAGTGACAGCATACGTAACACCGGCGGAGCTTATGGCATATGTAAAAGCAGCCTCCCTACTGCCTGAAACGAAGAAACCAAAAATTGTATATATATATATATATATATCCTTCCGATTATTATAAATAATATTTGCAATCAATGAAATATCCTTCTTCCCTATTTCATTCTCCTTCTGCAAAGTATTTTGATTTAACGAACTAACGTAGTTATATGTATAGAACTCGTGCAGCCTCGCACTCCCAGGCTATTTCTATCATATTAATTTACAGGGTTTCGAGTCCGGGTAAAGCGTGAGCACAATTAATTACCCGCAGAGAGCTTTCAGCTCGTTTGCCGTGCGAGATGAGTTACCGTTCGTTCTCTACTTTTTATTCTTAAACTCCTACGCGAAACTGTCCCATCCGCTTGATCCGCATTTCTCCAGAACCAGCCTCGGCAGCCATCAACATCGCCAACATTAATTCGAACGTCAAGATCGTTTCACTGTCCGCCATGACTACGTGAGTCAAGACAGGAAATAACCCGGTACAAACGAAAACTAAAGTTCAAGTAGAGAACCGACGTGAGAACGAACATACACCGCAAGTGCATAAAGTGTCTACCGGGTGACTCAAGAATATCACCTGAGATAGGTAATGTAGCGAAGATAAAAATTTTTCAGAAAATTAAGTAAAACAAAATGGAAGGACGCAGAGGACAAGTATATCATCACGGTGAGAAAATGGTCATTTCTACAACTCATCGGGTATGAGGACATTCTAACCTCGAGGAATCTCGTGCATCGCAACTGTCATTGCTATACGCACTGATAAAATACATCGCGTGCATCGTTCCGACGTCCTACACAAGACTTCTTACCAGCAACCACAGTACGTACTTTTTACTACTTTTTAGTAGTTTTAATATCTCCGGCATTTATACACGGATAACGTTCACGCCCCTTATGATATCACGGGCTCCATAATACTGAGTCGCAGCCCAACCAAGATCAATATCGATGATCGGATCATTGATTTATAAGTCGCTTCAGGATTGGTATCTCATGCTCGTCTACCCGTCTGTCGTGATCCAGCCAATTTATGTAGCACGCGACGTTCTGCATTCGCTACGCGGCTTCTGGTTTTGCCATTGCCACTGGGAGGATTTCAAATGCATTTTTTTCAAATTCACGTCGCATTATGCTACTATGGTGCGAAGCTACTTGTAAACGCATACCTATATGTACATATACTGCATTCTACTGCAACACGCATACTGTGCATTTCTTACTCATACATATTTCTTACAAATATCCTATAATGAGATATACAATTTATACTTTAGACGAACGACGAGTTATTCTATAGGGTGTTTCAGAAAAAAAACAACCTTGGCTGTATTACGTATTATGAAGAACGTCGGGGTCGCATTCTGGCCCGAGTTATTCTACGGACTTGGATAACCCAAGAGGTCACTCTGGAAAGGAAGATGGCGGATTTTATAGTTAGTTACATACAGAACATTCCATTGGACTCCTCCAGTTTATGCATTTAAAGAAAAATTCGGGATAATTAACGTCGTCCGTACATATAAGCCGTATAGGTATATCTACAGACGATGTGGTAAGCCATTGGTGAATGAGAGAAAAAAAAAGAGAAATAAGAAGAAGGAAACAGAGAGGATAAATTTATAACGCGCGTTTATGTCAAAAGTACGGGGCCGCGTACATCTATTTACTGTCAGAAGACAGTTACTGGGAAAATTTATCGTTTCGTTGGTGGGCACTCCACGCCAATGGGTAGAGCTTTCCATAAATTCATTTCAGCTGTAAATTGCAAGCGTTATTGAAGTCCTGCTAAATGAGAACCGCTTCCATATTAGGCTTGCTGTACGATCTCAAAGCGGTGCGATACGTTAAGCCTGAGATTTTAGACTCATTCGTAAGTACTGAGCTTTCCCTAATGACCCTAGCTGCCAGCTGCTTTCGGTACAAATATTCATATTTATATGTACAAAAAAAGTAAAATAAAATTTGTATGTATAAATCGTATACATGCACGACGAAGACCTTGAAAATAAAAATAGGATCAACGTAACAAATATTCATCATAGGTAACGTAGCTAGGACAAGTTTTCCATAGTAAAGTCATATAGCAACTCCACCATTTAGCCGAGGGGCAATGGGTACCAAAAAAAGACATAACCTAAAACGAAAGACTATCGCGAATGCGCGTAACAGTTTCCACGTGTCCATTTTTCATACGCGTGATACGAATTGTAAATCTTTCTCGAGAGATGCAACGCGATGAGAGGAGAGACTGGCAAAACCGCAGTACCCACTCTCGGTAAATCAACACTAAGCCCACGTTCTATCTTTTTTTCAGTGGTTCTCAATATCTGTAACGAGCTTCGATGGATATTAGATATCCTGTGACTACATGGATCTGTTCAACCGTCTATACCGTCGGTATACCGTCTGGGACGCAGAATGAAATTTTCTTATGTTGATATAGGACGGTTGGAAGATGTAATTATTAGGCGCTGAGCTAATGGCGTTGCACAGAGTTAATTCTACGCTTTATGTGAAAAGACAATGCAATGTCTGGGCTTATGCAATGTTAAATAAGATTCCTTAATGAAACAGAGAAGCTAAATAAATACCGTGGTAGAAGTAAGGGGTGAACAATTTGTTATTACAGCGACAAATGATCGTGTGTAAATAATGTAATTAATGGTTTTAATAAAAATAGTGAACGATAATAAGGATTGCTCTAGTTTCGTTCGAAAGCTGTTCCGTTATCGAAATAACGCGTGAAACAAGGGAGAGAACCAAAAAAGGAGTGGACGGTTTTCGTTCGCAATCAATCGGACAACGGATTGCCTTTTAATTTATATCATCGCGTCTTAAGTGACTCATTTAATGGGCTTTGAAATTTATAAGCCACCGCATCGTCCATGTGGGCGATTATTTATGGTGATTGGTCGAAATGCTCAAATTCAATAATGAATTTGATTTCGACACATTGCCTGTACCGGCGTGCTTTCGCCAATCAGGTATTGATTAGTAAATTTATGTAACAGGTGTCGGTGATTAAAAACGATCGCTATCTTGAAATAACTGTATTGAATGAAATCGGTCGGAAATCGTATAAGCATATCGGAGCCATAACTATTTATATTAATAAAATTATCGTGAGTTATTCGAGCATTATAAAAAAAAATCATCGACTCTCAAATTAGATGATTGCCTCATGTTCATTTTATGGATGAATTTCAAAATAATTTAAATTCCACAGATTTTCTAACGATCTTAAATCTATATACTTGTATACATATACTATACATAAGCTTCGTATATGCATAAGCATGACAGTATACCAGAAGTTGATAGCGGTATTTCAATGGAGGGATACGTCACATTTTATCCACCTACAATATTGTCTGTCGGCGGCCATCTTTTACCCAACGTTGTTATTATATACACCCGACGATTTTATGTTTTGTAAGCGACCTTATTAAAAGTAACGAGCACGATCGTATCGTGCGCCGTAATAAAATATTCCGCTCAGATCTGAGCGCGAGTGTAATTTCGCGTTAAAACAGCCTAGAACAAAATATGCACACCGGACGGTCAGCAGGAACGTTGAAACGCGAGGCGTAACGTTTCGCGAAGTTTTTGTAAATAGAGCAAAAAATATTTTTGAAGGTTTCGCAATCTATTGTACCACAATAACAAGAAATAATAAAGAAGAGGAGCTGTTTCGCCACGCCTGGTTATTTCCAACGTCAAGCTTGTAATTAACCACAGATCATTTTACGAGTTTTCATTTCGTTCTTAATTCCTAGTGGTTGCCCACGAAGAAACCTCCCACCGATCTTCCACCTTTAGATACGCTCCTAGGACTGCCTTGTTCTCCAAGGTGTAAGTCTTCTCCGTGACAAAAAGTTAAATGCGTAAAGTTCTTCGGTAGCTAGAGGTAATTATAGATTTGTGCAAAAAACGATAAAACAAGGAAACAGGATCTACGTCCGCGTAGTTGATCTGTATTTTTGAAATTTACAGACCGCTTTACATTTCACGATATTCTCGTACACCGTGATACTGTATATCGGTATGGCCAAGAAAGGGACTTACGAAATCGAGATTTATCTATGCAGACTTTAGCTTCGGGTTAAATAGTCATTTTCTGGTATCAACATTAGTCAGTGACTATCTGCTGGCAGTTAGTTTTCAACGGTCCGCTAGACTTTATCTATACAGTAACAATAAGTATACGCGGATATTATATACGGAACAGATACTTTTCCGAGGTCATTGAACAATCATTATATTATCACAGTCACGGTACATCGAGCTGAAGGATTAATGTTCCTTGATAAAAGATTTACCAGTTACGAATAGTCACTGAAATATGGTAGCACTAGCCCCGTACCTTAATTTCAAACATAATAGCGTATCAAGATTTTCCATATAAAGCTAAGCTACCTTGGATAAGTATAACGGATACAGAAAATCCTCGGAATGACAGAACAATGAGGACTGGGCATTGGTCTACGTATATAGTCATGAAAGAAATCGCTTGATAATTATCCAAGCTCTACGACTCTAACGATTTCCATCATATTGTGTTCCAGCTTAGAACAAGAGATCTCTTAATGACCACGTGGGCTTTTCTACGTGGAACAAACACAGAAGACTCGAACCTCCGACCAGTAGGATGCCGTCTAATCAATTACAATGAAGAAGATATCTGATTGTAAAATACGAGCTAATCCCAACCAAAAGAAGACGCCACGTCCCGAGCAACCGGGTTGTCATTAACACACTCCACAGGCGTCTAACCTGAATACCATAAAATTCATAAGAGATTCGTACGAGTCTGTCTTGACATATTCACCCGGTAGATACTGTTACCGACAACAGGTGGATGATAATCAGCTTGGAGTAGGTAAGGCAAGCCCCATTCAACGAGAAGGCACTGACGCTCGCAGGCCTGTCATCGGACCTTGGAACTTCTCAAGCAAGTCCTTAACAAGTCTGCAGGACCCTCGCCGCAGCAGCTCGTAATTCAATCTGTTTATCGAGCCGCGTACTTTATCAGGGTCGTTCGCGTGATTCTCCAGGTAACAAGTATAACTTGTGCAGGATCAGGATACACAAGATGAAAAATCAAGGCGGGCAGCCATTATGACTAATAAATTCTAGAAACTACTAAAAATAATACTTGTCGCAAGGAGTACCTAACAAAATGGTCCATTAGCTGCTTCTTTCCAAAATACGTATACGAGTATCCGACTAATTGATTTCTTAGCGTTTCACCTACACTGGCAACAGTGAAATGTAATATGTCGATATATATATACACATATATATATATATATATGTAGCATAGACCCTTCGTAATTTTAAATCCTGTGTGGGTGCAGGAAGAAGGAAACTCAAGTGAGGATTGGTCGGGCAGGCGTTGAAACCTGAGGTTATCTTCGCGAACAAGCATGTCCTGCCACCACGCACAGTGTTTCCATCTTGTATGCTTGTCCGACAAGATCTTTATTTCGCGGTGAGAAAAATTTATCTGTTAACCTCAGCATTACCTTTTACAATGACCGCGTGGGGCCCCGGATCGGCATCTGAGAGGTTAAAGGTGCGTTCACGCCTCGCGTTCTACACTACGAGGTACTGGGAGAATGCGTGGGAGTGTCGATCAAACACCTGTGATACGGTAAGGAAGTATTTTCCATGTTGTGTATTGTTCTCGATGATGGAAAAGAAAATATAGGAATTCATTATCGTATCGATACGTGCTGTCGACCATTTTGTATAATGTATAAGGTACTTGGTACAACTGAGGTGTACCTGATATATTGTATATATACGTATACATACGTTGTACCTTTTTCAATACTATCTTCCTATAATACGTCCTTCGGTCATGAAACGATCTTCGCCGTCATCATTCCCAATCCATCCAGTGTCTCGTTCGTTACGTCTTACCGCGAATCGCGTCGATGGAAACTTGTGCGTCGCGCGCGGTACAGAGAAACGGCTGCATCGCTCATCGTAAGAAACCTGGCTCATCAGCAATGCCTCGGGGCAGGCGCGGACCTTAACGAGAAGACTCGAAGTAATTAATTGCGCCTGGGCTTCTGTAAATCAAATTAAATGACAGTTCGGTAGCCCCGGACGGACACGTAAGAAATATTTCGAGTTAACTGAAACTGGGTTAAAGGAAGTAGTACCTGAACGTCTTACGAACCATCAATGGATATTGATTCCATACACATTCTTTTCGTTTGGTCAAGTAGGTACGAACCTTCCTTCATTGGGTTATATATTTAAAGTTTAAAAAATAAGAGAATTTGACTTCTGTAGCCCGAAGAGAAAGAATGCGAAATACGAGATGGATATATATATATATAGGAAATATACAGGAGGTCGTATACGTACAGCGGATAATCTGAAATACTCGTATCCTTGTCCGGCTTTGAAAGCGACGCCTTCATGGTCGTGCTTTCGCGTGACTAATAGCTTTAAACCGACGTCCCCCTGCTGTTATTTGTCGAACACCCGTATAGCGCATACAAGAGTGAGCGTTAGGATCATTGACGTGGGTGTGGGCATTCAGGAGTACCTTTTCAATGGCGTGAAAGTAATACGCACGCCTGTCACATATGTATAGACATACACAGGTAGTACACATGATAATAATACGTTGTAAAGAATTTTACGCTCGCGTGGCGTCTTTACAATCAGCAATTATGCGAGCTCGCTAATGGACAATTAGAATTGAGATATTGTAAGATAGAGAATGGCGGGAAAATCAGAAATATTCAAATATGAGTATTGGAGTGTACTTTGAAAATTTTTTACCTCAAGAGCATATTTATACCGTGTCTATATTATTATCTATATATCATCTGTAGTTCGCCAATGAACTTGATGGAATGTGCATTCGTTCCAGATTCCGCACTATTCGAATTAACATACTACACGTGCAAACATACCTAACCTAACCTAACGCTACGTATACAACTGTATCAGTATCAGCGGTCTTTCCTAACAACATTCCTCATAGAACCAAATTATCCATTACAGTGAAAATCTACTAGGCAGCACGTGCGAGCTCGGCATTTCTTTCCTCCTTATTTCGATCAGATAACGGGACAATTAACCAATTACTATAATTAAGACACATTCATCCACTTAGTATTTGTACAATCCAAGCCGGGTCGTCGAATTTGCATTGGGATCCACTTCGGCGCTGGTTCACGTCGTTCTTTTGCCGAAGGCCAACCCTTAACGATCTGGGGGGGCTCAATCGATTTCTTCGAATCCATCCGGTTCTTCGAGTTTCGATGAGTCGTTGCACCTTCGAGATTCGACACATTTTCTACAGCATATATATCAGGGAGTACACGCTCGCGGGCAATATTTATACATTGCTTATACCGAGGAACAAGACCCGACATGGATATATATCCATATGCAATTCATAATATCAATTTGAAATTAATAGCTTGATCGTCATTCGACTGGATTGCATCCTCGATCGATGTTCGCCTGTACCTCTTTTCTACGCGATACTTTCGATTAGTCTAGATGATTGGAAAGATCGATATTTACAGTCCGATGGGGCGTTACCGATTTTCCACGATCGCCAACCGTCTCGGGAATCCTGGCGATCCAATTAATTCGCTATAAACAGAAGTCGCTATAACGTGCAATTTATATGCAACATTACGTAAGACAGTCGAGCTTTCTAATTAGAAAGAACGTGGAGTCATACCACTGTGGGTAGAGTACAACTTGCGCGGGGCTATAGAATTCTGAATCATAGGAGAGATTTGAATTAAGTAGGTAGAAGATAGACGGCATGCATACGTGTGATTAATTAATCACACGTTGATTGCTTTGATGTTGATCGTGAACGAGTGTGAGCTTTTCCTCTCTGTTTCTTATCCGTACTATGAATTGCTAATAACCTTTAAACGATTGCCTTTTAATTAATGGATTTAATTGGCGGGAACAGTGATTAAAGTTATCTGACATAATACTGTCAACGTTGTATCGTACATTAGCAATACGAAGAAATATCTGCGAATTATTTTCGAGTGACTTGGTCGTGTCTCGTAATCGATCTCTTTTTTTTTATATTAAATTAGACAGGTGCGAGGTGTGATATTAAATAATAGTGACTGAAAGCCCAACCGTATGACACATTATGCATTTACACATGTTACGACCGAAACCCACGCACCGACAACAGGGGGTCGTCTAGCATTGAGATCTATGGCACAAACACGTTTACAGTGTCGGTCACATTAAAATTATGATTTATTGTTTCCTCGGAGAGCGCAAAAATGGCAGGGCTGTCATACGAATCTCACAGAAACACAATCAGATATATAATGCATAGGGTCGATGAGTCAGATAATCGATCAGTATGTAGTATAGATACGCTAATAGAAAATTAATAGATATTCACAAATAATATATATACTCGAAATGATCAGGAGATTGTTATTTACCGTTGTTGCTGCATCGATCCTATAATAAAGAGAGTGCCTCGAAATAAATAGCCATTGGCTTTATTAATGGCACCGTCTTGTTAGCGATTTTCACAGGGGCACTTTGCTGCCACGGGCTAAAGATAACAGTGATATATTAATTTATTAACTAGTTTATTTATACGGCTTAAGAGGTCTTACAAGAGCCCCTGGGGACCAACTACCGCACGGCTATAACTCAATCTATGGATCTCCGCACTGCCGTTGGCACTTTTCTACGCTAAAGTCTCGCGCAGCGTCTCGTCCCTGTTGCCAACTTTCACGCAACGGCTACGACTTGCGCGCACTCTAGCGCTTCGGGGAGTCGAGATTCTATCCAATAATGGCGCTCCGGTGAGTTGTAAATGGAAATTGTCCCAGGGCACGGTGTTGTCTTTGACTATTCGATACGTCGAGCGTATACAAGAGCATTTCGAAGCGGGCGGTTGGCATAAACGGCGAGGATCAACAAGTTCTGGAATAAAGGCTGGTTTCCAAGTCGCTCGAACAGTCAGGAAATAAATTCTACTAGAAATAAATGGCTACCATCTTGATCTTATGCTTAAAAAAAATTATCCGACGTCTTAGAGAATCCTAGAGGATTCTCCAACGGCTTACTGTTATACCGGGTGTGAGATCAAGAGGCGTCATTGTTAGTTTTATTTGAATTCCGCGCGGAATGTCGTTCGGCGACGTCTGCTGCTATCGCCTAGTTTCATTTGTGAATGAAAGATAGTTTGCCCGGGTGATGTCGCTGCTGTCGCTGCTGCTGCGAACGACCTATCGTACAAATTAGCGGTAAGATAAAGTCGACAGAGACAGATCGCCGTGGCACCGTAAGATACAATTATCTTGCTGGTACTCGAATGACTGCTGCCCAGTTGCAAATACACACGGCTTGCTTATACGACTGACACAGAATGCTGAATCACGTATGCGTTCGCTGAATATTCATAGCTATTCGAGTCGCACCGTTTCATTACACGCGTGCGTTCGATTAAGACATGGCTGCATAGTGATACTTATAGGTTATAAACCTAAGGGCGATATTCTAACCTATACGATATAAAGATAGAAATACCAGCAGTGTATATCGAGTGGAGATAAGCCTTCTTCCTCGCTTCGAATTAATTCACAATTCCTAGTGCGTTTACTACATAACTAGTGAGCAAGCAAATAAGACTTTCGCGATAACCGGTCGGCTTGGATTCGCAAATGTCGTGTACGCGCGATCAGATAATTCGGAGGCATTCAATGACTGGAGGCCCTGTGACAGCTGCGGGTACGTATTGGCAGCCATAAACAATTTTTTTAAATTTCGCGCGCCCAATCACACTTACGCGTTCACGTTATATGGTATAACTCGACTTTCCAGCGGGTTTTCAATGGCTGTCGCAATTAAAGAACATCGATGTTTTTCTCGAACGATTTAAATAAAACGATCGGTCGAGGACACGCGTTCATATCGATGCGCCGCTATATTCACAGTATGAAGGTAGACGAGGCATGAAGGTATACGTATACATATATGTACGTAGAAGGGTACAAGCAGCAGACATACAAACAAGCTATATTCGTAGCTATCCCGTGTGTCAGTGGTAATACCTGGAGCGACGAGTGTGGGCCAGTCCAGTTATACGAGAGACGGATAAGACGGTGATGAAAAAAAAGTGTCCTGTGAATAAAAAAAAAATAAAGGGTTGAAGGAGTTTTAAAACCCTGCTAAAATTGATAAGGTGCTACATTAACGCGAACAACGCGGTCGATGACGTTATCCGGACAGACCGAGGTTCTTCGTGTCTCGGCGGACGTGTAGGTTACTTTATACCATACCTTACGTGACTGTAGAGGTCTGGAAAGATGTTCAGGCTCCCTCGACGTTACTTATCTTCGCGCTTCTCTCGGGCTGTCGAAATTATTTTGTCACGCGTAAGATGATATTTGCACCGCGGCGCATCGTATATTATCGACATAGTATGCGAGCGCGAACGTGCGAATATTTATCGAGTCCGAGAGAAGTCAGGTATAAAATAAAGGCGTACGGTATAGTATAAATATACGATAGAGATATATGCGAAGATACGTTTGCTTTTTTTTTTTGAAAAATAGTCAACTGACCGTATTAGGATCAGGAATGTCTATTTTATATGTTTTGCTTTACATTGATATATGTATATTACTGGAAATTATCTCTTTACATATGGAGATTGCGAGAGAGCAACTTGAATAATGGTTTTTCTTTTTTCTTTTTTTTTATCCGGTACCTACCGTCGTGCAGTTAACGATGCGCTTTGCCCATAGATAACAGACTTCCCTTCTCGTAATGGATCTCTCAGTTACGGTAATTAATTTGTGCGATTAGGGGACTTACGTACGGCCCACGCAAACTCTACCGAAATACCCGGGCCTACACTTGCCGCCGTTTAATTTATGAAAATGTATTCTTTGTAAATTGGTTGAATCACCATTTGAAGCTGAATATTTGAAGCACTTTGGATTTCAATTTGTTGAAATGATTTGTGTCTAACTATCGTGTGAAGTTACGTACTTGGTCGTTCTTAACCTTTAGGCTACCGGAAGTCTATATATAGACGTGAGAGTAGTGGTTTAATATTTGGTGATAAGTCTCTTTCGATATATACAACTTCGGTTCAAAAAAAAAAAAATAAACGCAATCTAATGGTTAATAGTGATTATAGTACTGTCGAAATTTCCTGGAAGATTGTACGTTTCTTATAAAAAATCTTACAGTCATCTCAAAAGTAAAGCTCATGTTAGTTTGTATGTTTCCTTTCAAAGAATTCTTCGCGTGTACAAATTATGGAGTACATAATATAAACGTTTTAAGAGCAAGGGAAATATCTTGAGCGTATATTGCTGCACTTAGCCTGAACATGCCGAGCGACCCCGTTAATTTCACTAATTAAGTTAGCGACCAACTGCCCCTTGCTTATACGCGTTATTTTGTGCTTTTTTTTTCTCTTTACTTTTGCGCATTAATTCTTAACTCTTTTATTTTTCACACCACTTCTCCCACCAGAGTAAGTAGGCAGGTATAGTCGAGCCTACTGGACACTGCACATTTTCTCTTACGAGCATATTAAGAATCGTTTCACATACTTTTACAGGGTGAATCATTAAATTCGAGAACAATATATGGTTTTTGTTTGCTTACAATATTTTAAAATCTCTTTTCCTTATCAAGGTTTCAATAGCCAATAGACAATCCAGCAGAGTAGTAAGCGAAAGATAAATTGTATTACGATGCGATTGTTGCTCGAGATGTGGCAGAAGGTGGTTCGCATGATTAAATAGCCTTTCCTGAGGATACGTGGGCGAAGGTAACGGGTGCCTGCAAGAATCATTCGCATTCTTTCGTTAATATAACGGGTGGACCAAGTAGGAATTGAACTGTCACATTCGAGGCGTTTCATATGTCACGTCAAAATTAATTGTGACGTAAGGACGCGTCGGGACGTCGTGACGCTGCGAACGGTAAGTGGAAGCCATCTGAAGGAATCTTAAAACCTGATGGATAGTCAAGATTAGGGACGGATAAAGGAGCACGAAGGAGTCAAGAAACGTGCCTGAAATACGTGTTCGAAATAGGCAGACAGTAAAGTGGGTTGCACGTTGACATTTAACTGGAATTAGTTGATTTGAATAGAAAAAATGTTGTTATATCTGATAAAATTGTATTCTTTATCATTTGTAGCATAAATTTTTTCAATCGACTCTCAAGAGTTCAGTTAGACCTTGACAAATTGCAGATTTACTTGAATCTCTTCTATAGACACTGTTGTAAATGACATGTTTTGAGAAAATACTCGAGCCAGCTGGAATAGGCTTAGCTGTCGTATATGACAGTATATAAATGTAGTAAGTAGTTAATAACAAAGTATACACGATTATTAAACGCGCTAAATCATCCTTCGTGCGGTAGCAGGAATCACGTTTTGATTTCCGCCGTAGCGCGGTGGCTTAATCCCGGTTTTAATCATGAGAAATCGCCGGGAATATTTACAGGATCCACTCGATCGTGACTAAAGGATTTAACACAGAGGCTTTTAATATCGAGATGACAAATACGTGTATTTAGCGATATTTATGCCAAGGGATCATGTCAGATCGTCCTCACAGTGCGGATTATCCTCTTCTTGAGAGTAGCTACTGCATCCGCCATTTGTCTGTTCGTTCGCGCATGCGCACTCGCGAAGTTGAGGTGCGCGCGCATCCTGCCCACAATGCATTGCGCCGAAATGAAATTCATCGAGGAAGAATTTCGATTTTCTGCCTCTCGCTAAATTCCACTTTTGGATTTGTCAAGTGATAAAATATAAAGATGAGACGCCATAAATATTTCAACGGAAATTATCGAATTGTCGTGACTTTTCGTTGTCGACAATGTCGCACGAAATACACGGCTCGTTATGTTTCGCGTGGGAGTGAATGTCCCTATCTATGTCTCCGCTCTTGTATTTATTTCTATTCCTCCCTTTTTTATTCCTTCTTCCTCTTCTTCTTTTACGTGTATCCGAATGTTCCCCTTGATATTCTGATGCGTTGAGTACAAGTTACGTGCGTATTATGTGGCTGCCGAGGAAGACTGCTGCATAAACGGTAACACGAGAACCGGGTGCCCACCGGTCTGGCTTACCGAAACGTTTTCCTCGATTTTGTCTCTGATAAAAATGTCACTGACTACCAGTGAGCCCAGAAATCCTAATCCTCCTGCGACATCGCGTCGAGATGGCTTTAGTTGCGAGTTAATAAAGGTGGGAATATATAAACTCAGATCAATCCGTGGACATTAAAACCATTTCGAATTAACCTCAAAGAAGAAATGAAACTGCGTATATGATAAATTGATTTATCTAACTGACATAAGAGCCAACAAAAATGACTTGGAAACTTGGAATTTTATACGGAAATCAGTTATATAGGTCGCTTATTTTTTAATTCATTTTCTTACGAAGCTGCTGTGTCACTATTGGACCCTACGGGCGAATCGTCGACGAATGTGCGTTTCATGGAATTCGAGAGAGATAAAAAAAGGGGAAGAAAGAGAAAAAATATTAATGCACCTCCGTGACAAGGAATTTGGATTTTACGCCACAGGGCGCTCACCCCTCATAATTTATCTTCGGTACCGAAGAATGCCGCGGCCTCCCTATACGAAAGAGAGCCGGCACTCTATTGAATCGTTAACTAACCCGAGAAACGTAACTATTTACACGGGTAAACCAGTTTCATTATATCATGCTCACCCGTTATAAATACAGATCGCCCGGGACAGAAGAATACTCATTTTATAACCCAAAGTGTGGTATCCTTTGTAATCGTTGATTACCGTAGTAGCCCACCATTTTATGTTTCCTTTTTATTTTCCTTTAACATATTTCCCTCTTCAAGACAATCATTCACTGCCGAAGAAATTATCTTCGCCATCTTGGTACTAGGATCTTTCCGTTATCAACATAACCCAACCTAGCCTAACCTATTTATTAAAAGCCAATTACTCACCTACAACCACAACATGACCAAAGACCTGATCATTGGCCACGTGGGAACAATTCCACCGATGATGCCTGAATTGATGCCTGCATTCCCGAAGACCCATTTCAGCGCCTTCGCCGACGGCTGGCATCGCGTGCGGCGCTTTCCTGCACTGTTCCCTCTGGCCCTTGGCCAATCCTGGGATGCGACCACAGACAGCCGCACCAACGACCACCGCTCCAACCACCCTGTATCAGAAAAAGAGATTGCTCTAACAATAAATCTTTGAAAAATCAGAGTTTTCACAATAGCTACAATTTCTCATTTTGTACACACATGCGTGTATATAAAGATTTTTCATCCCAGACTAAAGGATTATTTAAATTTAAGACTTTCTAGTTCCTTATCAATTTAATTGATCTGACTCTTCCCAGTTAGTGATCATCGGTTTAAAATCTAAAAAATAATCATCCACTCTTAGTGCATCATTATTCATATACGTTTCTGGACCTACGTAGTAAAGTATCAAAGGGCAGGCACGCCCGCAAATCATCGTTATTAGTTAGTAGATACCGAAATCGTGTGGTAGACGACTACCTTAATCGTAGATAAATAAGGGAACTGGTTTCGATCAATTTTAGTAACTCTGGGTACTTGACGTTGGGCAATATTGAAGTATTTCTGGTCCCAGGTCCAATGACCGGTAGTGAGTCTACCTGGCTAAACGTCGAATCAAATTCCGATAAATAAGGACGCGTGAAAGCCTCCACGATCGTATTGAATAAAAGTCAACAAACCTCATACCTATACTGGCTATCCTACCTATATCCGCCATGTTACCAGCGCGATTCCTCATTAGCATTTTAAATTTGTCCCGCTCTTCAATGGCTACGCGAGACGTTTCCACCACGTTTTGTACTCTGTTATAATTTGACAAGGATCACTTAAGGAACAGCAAAGGTTCATACCCAGACCCACGATTCTTACCGATATCTAAATCCATATATCCTTGAAAAGTCACTTCTCCTCCCGTGTGACTTCAGGCAGTAAATTTCGTAGAAGATCATCCCTAACATTGCTAATAAATTAAGTCTGTGTTAATTTCTACAGTGAAAATATAAGTGGTCGGCTGTGTTCCTCCATATATATATATATATACGTATATAGACCGCTAACTATAACTATACCTAATGGTATAGCAAAAAGTCCTGAGGCAATTACCAGGATACGACAGGAATCAGAACATTATCAATTTCTCTGAACGAGATTTACGTGTTCGCAACAAGGCGGACGTCTCTGAATTTTTATAAGGATACAGTGGTAATAAGCCACTGTCTCTAATGAAGGATTACACCGAGCGACGTAGGTGCCGATCTCACTGATAAAACTCGTCCCGAAACGTTTACGAGACACGCGAGTATATTTATTCCGTACGGTATAATTTGCAGAGAGAGAGTAGCGAAGAATCCATTTCACGCTAAATTCTCTCGGTTTGCCCCGAAGCATTCGTTCTAGCAAACACGCATGTCTAGTTCGTCCCAGCTTCCTATACAAAACATATATAGAAATTTATATGGTATATGTATACCGAATGTACTATTGCGCATGTTACATACAATCGTTCAGTACTGCATAATAGGGCTAGTCAGTACAAAGGCACCACCTGAAGTTGTTTATACCAAAGAAATCAAATAAAAAGGCTAACTTCAGGTCTTGCGAGTTATAGGGATATTTTATCACTAGCGCTGTGGCTCCTCTATTGTAATTTATATACCTATATGTACAACCGCATCCTAATAAAAGGATGTATGAACTTGGAAGTACCGTAGGTCAGTGGGTAATGTCGCGGCTTTCGACCAGAAGGATCGGGGTTCGCGTCCAGCTCCCGGCAGCAGTAACCATTTTTAATTTCCAATAACCAATTTCCCCCAATACTAGTTAAATTCGGTGTCTGAACTATACTAGTGTTTTAGGACCTGACGCTTGTCTCTATAAGATCTGTCTCGCGAAGTACATTACTAACTATAGTCGGTCCACCAGTTCGATGTATCTTTTTGACAGATAAGAACCAATGAAGTCTATCAAGACACATGTGTCACTGTATAAAAATTTTGTTAAAAATTATGCATACGCATGGTATTGCACTGAATGTATTTTATTTTTCTATTTTTAAATACATTTTATGAAAAACAACATATGATTTTAGTCACTAGCGAATATCCCATTGGGGATAAAATCCATAAGGAAAGGAAGAAAGGGAACTAGTAACTACTATGGCACGTATCTTCTGTATGAGGAGGATGCAGTAGGGAAAAGAAAAAGTAGCAAGTAATCTGGCAATAAAAATGGTGGTCACCAATAATTAATAAGTCTAATGTAATCGTTAGATAATGAATTAATCCTCTATATCAACAATCCTCTCTATCAAAGTGCGTTTGTCATAAATAACCCTGTACTATATTTCCCTGTCATTTCGTATATGAATAGTATAATGTATGATGAATAATGTATAACTGTATACCCTTTGGACGTTGAATAGGTACAGTACGATCATTGATATGGCCCTGGACCGGATTGCTTAAGCAGGAACATGTATTAATCGATCCCGGAAACATACAAGTCTCTGCGACACGTTTGATTCATATCGTATCTTACTTTCTCGCCTGGTTTATCTATGGATTCCTACATTCTCTCAGTATCTACTTAGACAGGCTGACAAACGGAATGCAAAATATTAACAGCGAGTAAGTGTAAATGATGAACCGTACGTTGACGAGTCAGATACTGATTATGACGTGTCAATAGTTCAGTATCATTTTAACCTTGTTTTACATACTACCGATAATTAGGTACCCAGGGGGTGGATAAAGGTAAAAGTAGAAGAAGAGAAGGCGGAGAAAAAAGCGCCAGAAGAAGAAGAAGAAGAAGAAGAAGAAAGGAAAGAGGTTGAATTTCTGAGAAGCATGAAATTGCGACGATTACGCTGCATCCTGGGGCGAGTTATTTGCATTGGAATGCACCGGCGCTCGGTGGCCCAAACTCACCACGCGCAAGATAATCTACAGGGTGTCCTGACAAACCTGAAGAGCACCGAAAAAAACAGGGTTGAGTAATTACCACGAGGAAAGGTAAGACCGCGAATTTAGGATCAAGGTCGGAGATGGTTTAAAACTCGTCGCTGGACCATTAAGCGCGAAAAGGACGAATATAGCGAAACAGGTGGCTGGCATGAAATGAAAAACTGTCAAAAAAAGATTTCAAAATTTTTTTTTGACATCAACCTCATACTTTAAATCACATTTAGATCGTAATATATATTTTAGATTTTATAATTTTCAATGCATAAGCTACACTACTGGTAAGGCAAATCCCAGGCTGCAGGTGTGTCGTAAAACCTGTATTACATAATGTGGCAATAGAAAATCCTGTCCTATCGTTATAATCCTGGCTCAATAAAAAGTGATGAAAGGGTGGCCAATTGACGTCGGTATTAGTACCATTAATGAACTATGAATGATGTGGAATCTAGAAGGACTTTAAGCGTTGTAATATTTTCTTGTATCAGTTAAAGCTTATATATCTATGTATATTATCGAAACGAGCCCCTAATGATAATCCGTATAATTTCAAATCCGAGTAATTCCATGACCTTTTACAAAGGGTCACTCGGTACTGTAATTCAGAGGGAAGGTAAAAGCGTGAGGTTGCTTTTATATGTACGGGAATGGTAAAGCAACTTAAGTACTGCTTAATTAGTGTTCACGGCGTCACTCGTTATTCTAATTAGTCACGCTTAGCTAAACCATTATAGTCCAAGGAGCGCATCGCGAACGAGGAGGTCGCCAGTGCAGTAATTATTCAGTTGTTTTACTCAAGCATCGCGGCTATTAAGAGCGACCAATATGAGTAGTATGCGAGGCGTGGGTGTCGGACCCTAAAATTTACACTATAAAATATTCCATCGTATGCGGTAGATAAATTATGCTGACTGTCCACTATTTTTTTTTTCAAAACCATTTTTGTTAATCTTAAAAAATTTTTATTATTATTTCTACCAAGATTGTGTCTCCGTAGAATGCATTTAATTGCCGCGACAGAATTCTCGTTAATACCCTCGTCACATTTTCAAGTTTTTAAGAAACGCATCGGTATGGAAATGATTTTAATGCTTATCTACTTTACACGTTACTTTACGCTTAGTTTTATTGTACATTTTTTAACAATTTTCACGTTTCATTTTTTTTATACTTTTTTTTTTTCATTCTCGAACGACCTCGGAAACAACGGATTTATGCATTTGCTCGGGTGCAATGCGCACACTGCCATTAGTCAGTAATGTATAGCATTACGCCCTACGCGTACGCGGCCTAATGATGTGCTATTTGCAACAGGGTACACCGGCACCGTAGGCAACAAGCTATTTAAAGTCGCTGTCAGGACCAATTGTTAGTCTTTTTTCGTAAAGAATAAAATTTGAGCAGTTTTCAAAAAAGTGAGAAAATTCGAAAATGCAGATTAACACTTGAAATCTATAAAAACACAGCTTACCCAAAATTACAATGAGAAATAATGCAGACAAATAATTGTAATTATAAAACCGTGAAAGTTCCAAGCGTCGCGGAAATTTCACAACAGCTGACCAAGAATTTGAAATCACATCGATCGAAGTCCAGTGCCTTTCGACATAAAACCCGCAATACAGCTATTCTCGGAAACTTTAGTACAATGAAGATTACAGGCATCACGCGTGCTTCGGGTAGAAGATAAAAATGTGAAAATCATGGAAAATTATTGAGTGCGCACACTGGCTATTTTACATAATGTGTCTGCGCCAAGCTACTGTTATAATATTTATAATACTTCTTATTGCCCATAGTCCTTCTCTTTTTTCTCAACTTTCTCATATTCATAACTTCCTTAAAAATTTTTCGAATGTCTAATTTATCCATTCCTGTATAACCGTGAAAGTTCAACCTAGAATAATTCCGTGAATTCTCAAGACCATGTCCAAGATTCTCTAGTGCAGAGTCAATTTCCGGTGACGAATAGATTTCTCGAACTTGTTCTCAAGCCTGATTTCACACTATCTGCAGTAAACGTAATAACTCTATTCATGATAGATAGTCAGATAACCAGTTAAATATATATACATAGACATGTCTCATTCAAGTTTCACTCACTGTATAACAATAATCGTCCCATCAGGTACCACTATCAATGAGTCAACCTGATACCTAAATAGTAAATGATGATTGTGTGAATAGCATTAATCAGCAAAAAAAGCGCAATCAACTCCCTCCCGTTCAACCTAATTACAAACTCATCAGTTCATCACGCATTAGCTGCACCATCAAAGACTACAAGAGTTTCGGATGAAACATGCGTGCGTACATACGTACGTGCATCAAATTTCACAATCTTCTACGACTTTCGAAATATGATAAAAAAAAAGAATCTACAACTTTCCCCAGGGCAACAAAATTTTTATTAATCATTGCAAACGCCCAAGAAATATAAGTTCGTGCCTCCACCTACCTAGACTAACCAAATACCCTTGTTAGATTTTTCATCGGACCAAAAAATGCTGAAAATATGATTACTCAAAATATGCCAACAAATGATTAAATCATCATGACTATCTCTATACATATATACAAATATACATATATATATACACAAAGCAAGTAGCCATGCTTTACAACGTAGAAAAGAGGATTGTAATCTGGAACTGGAACTGGTATCTCGACATGGCTCCGGTCACGGAATATCATGAGTAAGTAAGAAAGCTTCTCCTGGGTTTGTTCTTCGGAGTGACACAAATCCCTAGCTAATCCGTCCGTCAAGAAGCCGTGTCATTGCACCCAAAGGATCGTACCGTATTTATTGAAGGTACAAAGTCAAGTCCGGCTATCGTATATATCACAGCCAGTATACAGAGTCACTATTGGATTCTTAGCAGTGTCCACTTTAGCACTTTATTTCGATGATATCTCGATAGAGCAAAGCCTTGGGTCTCCATGGGGGTCCACTGTGAGAACCTGACCATATGATCACGTCACTTCCTCAAGATAGTTAACTGTAAACTACTGCTTCGTGATCGTCTACATATATATGTATATATACAAAGTGTGATAAAAAAGTGAAGTTAGGTATGCCTATCAGTTGAATAGCTGAACCGAGAACAGATCGTCTTCTTATGCCGAAGAAAGAAAGTTCAGAGACTAGAAGCCGCTCGCCTCCTCAGGTTCAAAAGGTCACTGTCGTTAACGTCAAAGAAATTTCGTCGCCTCGACCAAGAACATCGCCGTACCTCGATCCTACATACAATTAGTCGCCATGGGAGGGTCATTTTTTTGAAGCTCCATCGAAATTCTATGCATATGCTCACGTTTCTATGATTTCCGTAAACGTTAACGTCTGACGTGTTTACCACCTACCTTCGTTTATCTAGTATAGTTGTGTTATTGAAATTTATATAGAAATTTCAGTATAACACAATCTTACTTTTTATTTATTTATTTTTTTTTTTTTTTTCTTACCTTCAACGATTGGTATGACTGGCAATTTTATTCTTTATGCAAATCCGTACGTGTTTCTTATAGACGTGTGGCATTGCTTCTGCGATAGTAAGGAGTAGTACCGAGAATCGCATATGTGGCCCGTGTGCTCCAAAGACATTCATCACGGGATACCCTTACACGAGAGAACCAGTAGCCACCTTGATAATTACAGAGGTACCAATGTGCATACCGACCAGTCCACACGGGTGCCCATGGTGTTAAACCATAAATGTTATCGCTCACGTCTCGTTTTTCAAAGGTTGCACCATTGCAATTTTTTTATTTAATTTTATTTATTCCACCCCGAAGATCATTGCACTAAAGCACCTAACGTGCTGGATCGATGGAACAGTATGTTACTCGTATGCCTGTTACCTGATAAAGAGGGATGGAGCGGATTCTTAGAGTGGGGGATGAAAAAGAATATTCGCAAAATAAATTTGAAAAAACGGCTAAACACTCGCCATATCGTAAACTCGTAGGGACGTTACAAAGTGTAACTATGCATTCAACCAAACGAGTTAGAGTATCGTGTAAAAGTGCATCGTAAATTGCACGTTGCCGTTTCCGAAGCAATGCATTACTTTGCAGTTTCATCATCGATAAGCGATATATCCTAAGAAGGAGGTATGCATCATCTCCTTATCTAGCAGGAAGATTCACGACTCGCGATCACGAATGCTTGATATAAATAAACTCGCTGCAATAAAATGCATGCAACATAATATAGTATTGTATAGATACATTATACAAAAGATATAAACCAGTGAGCGTATAGAGAAGAAGGACGATTCTTATATAAGAGATACGTATTAGCATTTGCTTAATGCTATCTACATAGTGTATTCTCAAAGTGATCTAAACTTGTCAAGGTATAATAGATTTTCGTGAAACCACCTCGTTTCAAATAAGACGTAGTTGTACATGGTACCATTTTGAAAATTCACTGAATCCATTTTGGTCCTCGTGGAAACGGGTTGGGAGGTCCGAAATATCGTTTATCCCAGGTCGGATCTTCCTTACATTTATCTTAGAGAGCCTTGCTGGGTAGGTACTGTGTATATGGACGCATTTCGTTGATTGGTCCTTTTACAAAAAGTGAGATTTTAACTCAGTAGTCTCTCCCCCCCCGTCTCTCTCTCTCTCTCTCTCTCTCTCTTTCTCTCCTTCTCTCTTTCTCTCTTTCTCTCTTTCTCTCTCTCCCTTTCTGTCATCCACTCTCACTCTTACTCTCTCTAACTCACTGTCACGTCTGACAACGTGTAGCGAATGGGTTTCGGCTTTTTCTCTGTGACGAATCGAAAATGCCAAGGAACGTCTCGTGCCCATTGGGGTAGGTCCGCCAGGAGTACAATGCAAGCTCATAGATATTTAAATATGCCCTTGCAAGATTCTCAAAGTAGGTACGTACATGTGTATTTACATGTGTGTACCAAGATTTGAAACGAGCCAGAAGACTATTTAAACCTGAACGAAAGATTATGGACTGGATGAGAAGAATGTTCTTGGAGGTATAAAAGAAAAAAGAAAAAAAAATCTGATGATCATTGTTTGGGTACTCGATATGGCATCACGTAAGTCCCCAGGAACTCGGGAGTCTGCATTCACTGCACAGTGATCTCACTTTGCAATATTCATATCCACTTTGCATTGCATATTCGCGCGATATGCATAGATAAGGATTAAGGACTTACTAAGTGGTCCGTACCATACGTGGGCCGGTGTTACCACTAGGTGCATTATTTAGTGCACAGGTACTTCGCAAACTGTATCACTTCGTATCTAATGCCCGTATTTACGTTACGGTTATTGAATCTTATATTTCCAGGATAACTTGTGTCGACGGAAGTGCTCGCTTGAGATAACGCGCGTTCCTATACTGGGACACCTACGTGGGATATCGCTCCCGAGTGTATATATATATATTGTAACGTTCCGCTCTTATACCCCACGATCCTCTATCCTTTTTCCTTCCCAATCACCAATTCTCGATGATGGATACGTCAAGAGCCCCACATAAGAGTGCATAGCGCACTGTGGATGTGCATAACAGTATCTGAG